>CM031959.1:20975179-21018128 GCA_018749465.1 Paracanthobrama guichenoti | reverse complement strand
GTAGCACTGAATGAATAATAAGCACTAGTAGCTAGTAGCCAATGAATAAGCACTAGTAGCACTAATGAATAAGCACTAGTAGCTATTGAATAAGCACTAGCAGCTAATGAATAAGCACTAGTAGCTAATGAATAAGCACTAGTAGCTAATGAATAAGCACTAGTAGCTAATGAATAAGCACTAGTAGCAATAAATAAGCACTAGTAGCTAATGAATAAGCACTAGTAGCTAATGAATAAGCACTAGTAGCTAATGAATAAGCACTAGTAGCTAATGAATAAGCACTAGCAGCTATTGAATAAGCACTAGCAGCACTAGTAGCTAATGAATAAGCACTAGTAGCTATTGAATAAGCACTAGTAGCTAATGAATAAGCACTAGTAGCTATCTGATGAATAAGCACTAGTAGCTAATGAATAAGCACTAGTAGCTAATGAATAAGCACTAGTAGCTAATGAATAAGCACTAGTAGCACTAGTAGCTAATGAATAAGCACTAGTAGCTAATGAATAAGCACTAGTAGCTAATGAATAAGCACTAGTAGCTAATGAATAAGCACTAGTAGCTAATGAATAAGCACTAGTAGCTAATGAATAAGCACTAGCAGCACTAGCAGCTAATGAATAAGCACTAGTAGCTATTGAATAAGCACTAGTAGCTAATGAATAAGCACTAGTAGCTAATGAATAAGCACTAGTAGCTAATGAATAAGCACTAGTAGCTAATGAATAAGCACTAGTAGCTATTGAATAAGCACTAGTAGCTAATGAATAAGCACTAGTAGCTAATGAATAAGCACTAGTAGCTAATGAAGCACTAAGTAGCTAATGAATACAGTAGCTAATGAATAAGCACTAGTAGCTATTGAATAAGCACTAGTAGCTAATGAATAAGCACTAGTAGCTAATGAATGAATAAGCACTAGTAGCTAATGAATAAGCACTAGTAGCTAATGAATAAGCACTAGCTAGAATAAGCACTAGTAGCTAATGAATAAGCACTAGTATCTAATAAATAAGCACTAGTAGCTAATGAATAATAAGCACTAGTAGCTAGCAATAAGCACTAGTAGCTAATGAATAAGCACTAGTAGCTATTGAATAAGCACTAGTAGCTAATGAATAAGCACTAGTAGCTAATGAATAAGCACTAGTAGCTATTGAATAAGCACTAGCAGCTAATGAATAAGCACTAGTAGCTAATGAATAAGCACTAGTAGCTAATGAATAAGCACTAGTAGCTAATGAATAAGCTAGTAGCTAGTAAGCACTAGTAGCTAATGAATAAGCACTAGTAGCTAATGAATAAGCACTAGTAGCTAATGAATAATGAATAAGCACTAGTAGCTAATGAATAAGCACTAGCAATGAAGCAATGACTAGTAGCTAATGAATAAGCACTAGTAGCTAATGAATAAGCACTAGTAGCTAATGAATAAGCACTAGTAGCTAATGAATAAGCACTAGTAGCTAATGAATAAGCACTAGTAGCTAATGAATAAGCACTAGTAGCTATTGAATAAGCACTAGTAGCTAATAATAAGCACTAGTAGCTAATGAATAAGCAGCTAATGAATAGCAGCTAATGAATAAGCACTAGTAGCTAATGAATAAGCACTAGTAGCTAATGAATAAGCACTAGTAGCTAATGAATAAGCACTAGCTAGTAGCTATGAATAAGCACTAGTAGCTAATGAATAAGCACTAGTAGCTATAGAGCTAATGAATAAGCACTAATAAGCACTAGTAGCTAATGAATAAGCACTAGTAGCTAATGAATAAGCACTAGTAGCTAATGAATAAGCACTAGTAGCTAATGAATAAGCACTAGTAGCTAATGAATAAGCACTAGTAGCTAATGAATAAGCACTAGTAGCTAATGAATAAGCACTAGTAGCTAATGAATAAGCACTAGTAGCTAATGAATAAGCACTAGTAGCTAATGAATAAGCACTAGTAATAGCTAATGAATAAGCACTAGTAGCTAATGAATAAGCACTAGTAGCTAATGAATAAGCACTAATGAATAGCACTAGTAGCTAATGAATAAGCACTAGTAGCAGCAATGAATAAGCACTAGTAGCTAATGAATAAGCACTAGTAGCTATTGAATAAGCACTAGTAGCTAATGAATAACTAGCAGCTAAGTAGCAGCTAATGAATAAGCACTAGTAGCTAATGAATAAGCACTAGTAGCTAATGAATAAGCACTAGTAGCTAATGAATAAGCACTAGTAGCTACTGAATAAGCACTAGTAGCTAATGAATAAGCACTAGTAGCTAGAATAAGCACTAGTAGCTAATGAATAAGTAGCACTAGTAGCTAATGAATAAGCACTAGTAGCTAATGAATAAGCAAGTAGCACTAGCAGCTAATGAATAAGCGCTAGCAGCTAATGAATAAGCACTAGTAGCTAATGAATAAGCACTAGTAGCTACAATGAATAAGCACTAGTAGCTAATGAATAAGCACTAGTAGCTAATAATGAATAAGCACTAGTAGCTAATGAATAAGCACTAGTAGCTAATGAATAAGCACTAGTAGCTAATGAATAAGCACTAGTAGCTAATGAATAAGCACTAGTAGCTAATGAATAAGCACTAGTAGCTAATGAATAAGCACTAGTAGCTAATGAATAAGCACTAGTAGCTAATAGCTAATGAATAAGCACTAGTAGCTAATGAATAAGCACTAGTAGCTAATGAATAAGCACTAGTAGCTAATGAATAAGCACTAGTAGCTAATGAATAAACTAGCAGCTAATGAATAAGCACTAGTAGCTAATGAATAAGCACTAGTAGCTAATGAATAAGCACTAGTAGCTAATGAATAAGCACTAGTAGCTAATGAATAAGCACTAGTAGCTAATGAATAAGCACTAGTAGCTAATGAATAAGCACTAGTAGCTAATGAATAAGCACTAGTAGCTAATGAATAAGCACTAGTAGCTAATGAATAAGCACTAGTAGCTAATGAATAAGCACTAGTAGCTAATGAATAAGCACTAGTAGCTATGAATAAGCACTAGTAGCTAATGAATAAGCACTAGTAGCTAAATAAGCACTAGTAGCTAATGAATAAGCACTAGTAGCTAATGAATAGTAGCAATGAATAAGCACTAGCAGCTAATGAATAAGCACTAGTAGCTAATGAATAAGCACTAGTAGCTAATAATGAATAAGCACTAGTAGCTAATGAATAAGCACTAGTAGCTAATGAGCACTAGTAGCACTAAGCACTAGTAGCTAATGAATAAGCACTAGTAGCTAATGAATAAGCACTAGTAGCACTAATAAGCACTAGTAGCTATAATAAGCACTAGTAGCTAATGAATAAGCACTAGTAGCTAATGAATAAGCACTAGTAGCTAATGAATAACTAGCAGCTAGCTAGCACTAGTGAATAAGCACTAGTAGCTAATGAATAAGCACTAGTAGCTAAATGAATAAGCACTAGAATAAGCACTAGTAGCTATTGAATAAGCACTAGTAGCTAATGAATAAGCACTAGCTAATGAATAAGCACTAGTAGCTAATGAATAAGCACTAGTAGCTAATGAATAAGCACTAGTAGCTAATGAATAAGCACTAGTAGCTAATGAATAAGCACTAGTAGCTAATGAATAAGCACTAGTAGCTAATGAATAAGCACTAGTAGCTAATGAATAAGCACTAGTAGCAAGCACTAGTAGCTATGATGAATAAGCACTAGTAGCTATTGAATAAGCACTAGTAGCTAATGAATAAGCACTAGTAGCTAATGAATAAGCACTAGTAGCTAATGAATAAGCACTAGTAGCTAATGAATAAGCACTAGTAGCTAATGAATAAGCACTAGTAGCAGCTAATGAATAAGCACTAGTAGCTAATGAATAAGCACTAGTAGCTAATGAAAGCACTAGTAGCACTAATAAGTAGCTAATGAATAAGCACTAGTAGCTAATGAATAAGCACTAGTAGCTAATGAATAAGCACTAGTAGCTATTGAATAAGCACTAGTAGTAGCTAATGAATAAGCACTGAAGCACTAGTATGAATAAGCACTAGTAGCTAATGAATAAGCACTAGTAGCTAATGAATAAGCACTAGTAGCTAGCTATAAGCACTAGTAGCTAATGAATAAGCACTAGTAGTAGCTAATGAATAAGCACTAGCTAGCTAATGAATAAGCACTAGTAGCACTAGTAGCTAATGAATACTATAGCTAATGAATAAGCACTAGTAGCTAATGAATAAGCACTAGTAGCTAATGAATAAGCACTAGTAGCTATAATAAGCACTAGTAGCTATTGAATAAGCACTAGTAGCTAATGAATAAGCACTAGTAGCTAATGAATAAGCACTAGCAGCTAATGAATAAGCACTAGTAGCACTAGCTAATGAATAAGCACTAGTAGCTAATGAATAAGCACTGAGTAGCTAATGAATAAGCACTAGTAGCTAATGAATAAGCAGTAGCTAATGAATAAGCACTAGTAGCTAATGAATAAGCACTAGTAGCTAATGAATAAGCACTAGTAGCTAATGAATAAGCACTAGTAGCTAATGAATAAGCACTAGTAGCTAATGAATAATAAGCACTAGTAGCTAATGAATAAGCACTAGCTAGCTAATGAATAAGCACTAGTAGCTAATGAATAAGCACTAGTAGCTATGAATGAATAAGCACTAGTAGCTAATGAATAAGCACTAGTAGCTAATGAATAAGCACTAGCAGCTATTGAATAAGCACTAGCAGCACTAGTAGCTAATGAATAAGCACTAGTAGCTATTGAATAAGCACTAGCAGCTAATGAATAAGCACTAGTAGCTAATAATAAGCACTAGTAGCTAATGAATAAGCAGCTAATGAATAAGCACTAGTAGCTAATGAATAAGCACTAGTAGCTAATGAATAAGCACTAGTAGCTAGTAGCTGAATAAGCACTAGTAGCTAGCACTAGTAGCTAATGAATAAGCACTAGCACTAATGAATAAGCACTAGTAGCTAGTGAATAAGCACTAGTAGCTAATGAATAAGCACTGCTAATGAATAAGCACTAGTAGCTAAATGAATACTAGCTAATGAATAGCTAATGAATAAGCACTAGTAGCTAATGAATAAGCACTAGTAGCTAATGAATAAGCACTAGTAGCTAATGAATAAGCACTAGTAGCTAATGAATAAGCACTAGTAGCTAATGAATAAGCACTAGTAGCTAATGAATAAGCACTAGTAGCTAATGAATAAGCACTAGTAGCTAATGAATAAGCACTAGTAGCTAATGAATAAGCACTAGTAGCACTAGTAGCTAATAAAGCACTAATGAATAAGCACTAGCACTAGAATAGCACTAGTAGCTAATGAATAAGCTACTAGCTAATGAATAAGCACTAGTAGCTAATGAATAAGCACTAGTAGCTATTGAATAAGCACTAGTAGCTAATGAATAAGCACTAGTAGCTAATGAATAAGCACTAGTAGCTAATGAATAAGCACTATAGCTAATGAATAAGCACTAGTAGCTAATGAATAAGCACTAGTAGCTAATGAATAAGCACTAGTAGCTATAATAAGCACTAGTAGCTAATGAATAAGCACTAGTAGCTAATGAATAAGCACTAGTAGCTAATGAATAAGCACTAGTAGCTAATGAATAAGCACTAGTAGCTAATGAATAAGCACTAGTAGCTAATGAATAAGCACTAGTAGCTAATGAATAAGCACTAGTAGCTAATGAATAAGCACTAGTAGCTAATGAATAAGCACTAGTAGCTAATGAATAAGCACTAGTAGCTAATGAATAAGCACAGTAGTAGCTAATGAATAAGCACTAGTAGCTAATGAATAAGCACTAGTAGCTAATGAATAAGCACTAGTAGCTAATGAATAAGCACTAGCACTAGCTATGAATGAATAAGCACTAGTAGCTAATGAATAAGCACTAGTAGCTAATGAATAAGCACTAGTAGCTAATGAATAAGCACTAGTAGCTAATGAATAAGCACTAGTAGCTAATGAATAAGCACTAGTAGCTATTGAATAAGCACTAGTAGCACTAGTAGCTAATGAATAAGGACTAGTAGCACTAGTAGCTAATGAATAAGCACTAGTAGCACTATTAGCTATTGAATAAGCACTAGTATCTATTGAATAAGTACTAGTAGCTAATGAATAAGCACTAGTAGCTAATGAATAAGCACTAGTAGCTAATGAATAAGCACTAGTAGCTAATGAATAAGCACTAGTAGCTAATGAATAAGCACTAGTAGCTAATTGAATAGCACTAGTAGCTAATGAATAAGCACTAGTAGCTAATGAATAAGCACTAGTAGCTAATGAATAAGCACTAGTAGCTAATAATGAATAAGCACTAGTAGCTAATGAATAAGCACTAGTAGCTAATGAATAAGCACTAGCAGCTATTGAATAAGCACTAGTAGCACTAGTAGCTAATGAATAAGCACTAGTAGCTAATGAATAAGCACTAGTAGCACTAATGAATAAGCACTAGTAGAATAAGCACTAGTAGCTAATGAATAAGCACTAGTAGCTAATGAATAAGCACTAGTAGCTAATGAATAAGCACTAGTAGCTAATGAATAAGCACTAGTAGCTAATGAATAAGCACTAGTAGCTAATGAATAAGCACTAGTAGCTAATGAATAAGCACTAGTAGCTAATGAATAAGCACTAGTAGCTAATGAATAAGCACACTAGCAGCTAATGAATAAGCACTAGTAGCTAATGAATAAGCACTAATAGCTAATGAATAAGCACTAGTAGCACTAGTAGCTAATGAATAAGCACTAGTAGCACTAGTAGCTAATGAATAAGCACTAGTAGCTAATGAATAAGCACTAGTAGCTAATGAATAAGCACTAGTAGCTAATGAATAAGCACTAGTAGCTATTGAATAAGCACTAGTAGCTAATGAATAAGCACTAGTAGCTAATGAATAAGCACTAGTAGCTAATGAATAAGCACTAGTAGCTAATGAATAAGCACTAGTAGCTAGTAAGCACTAGTAGCTAATGAATAAGCACTAGTAGCTAATGAATAAGCACTAGTAGCTAATGAATAAGCACTAGTAGCTAATGAATAAGCACTAGTAGCTAATGAATAAGCACTAGTAGCTAATGAATAAGCACTAGTAGCTAATGAATAAGCACTAGTAGCTAATGAATAAGCACTAGTAGCTATATAAGCACTAGTAGCTAATGAATAAGCACTAGTAGCTAATGAATAAGCACTAGTAGCTAATGAATAAGCACTAGTAGCTAGTAGCTAATGAATAAGCACTAGCAGCTAATGAATAAGCACTAGTAGCTAATGAATAAGCACTAGTAGCAATGAATAGTAGCTAAGCACTAGTAGCACTAGTAGCTAATGAATAAGCACTAGTAGCTAATGAATAAGCACTAGTAGCTAATGAATAAGCACTAGTAGCTAATGAATAAGCACTAGTAGCTAATGAATAAGCACTAGTAGCTAATGAATAAGCACTAGTAGCTAATGAATAAGCACTAGTAGCTAATGAATAAGCACTAGTAGCTAATGAATGAAGTAGCTAGTATGAATGAATAAGCACTAGTAGCTAATGAATAAGCACTAGTAGCTAATGAATAAGCACTAGTAGCTAATGAATAAGCACTAGTAGCTAATGAATAAGCACTAGTAGCTAATGAATAAGCACTAGTAGCTAAATAAGCATAAGCACTAGTAGCTAATGAATAAGCACTAGTAGCTAATGAATAAGCACTAGTAGCAGCTAATGAATAAGCACTAGTAGCAGCTAATGAATAAGCACTAGTAGCTAAATGAATAAGCACTAGTAGCTAATGAATAAGCACTAGTAGCTAATGAATAAGCACTAGTAGCACTAGTAGCTAATGAATAAGGACTAGTAGCACTAGTAGCTAATGAATAAGCACTAGTAGCACTAGTAGCTATTGAATAAGCACTAGTAGCTAATGAATAAGCACTAGCAGCTAATGAATAAGCACTAGTAGCTAATGAATAAGCACTAGTAGCTAATGAATAAGCACTAGTAGCTAATGAATAAGCACTAGTAGCTAATGAATAAGCACTAGTAGCTAATGAATAGCACTAGCAGCTAGTAGCTAATGAAGCACTAGTAGCTAGTAGCTAATGAATAAGCACTAGTAGCTAATGAATAAGCACTAGTAGCTAATGAATAAGCACTAGTAGCTAATGAATAAGCACTAGTAGCTAATGAATAAGCACTAGCAGCTATTGAATAAGCACTAGTAGCTAATGAATAATAAGCACTAGTAGCTAATGAATAAGCACTAGTAGCTAAGTAGCTAATATAAGCAGCTAGTAGCTAGTGAATAAGCACTAGTAGCTATATAAGCACTAGTAGCTAATGAATAAGCACTAGTAGCACTAATGAATAAGCACTAATAAGCACTAGTAGAATGAATGAACTAAGCACTAATGAATAAGCACTAGTAGCTAATGAATAAGCACTAGTAGCTAATGAATAAGCACTAGTAGCTAATGAATAAGCACTAGTAGCTAATGAATAAGCACTAGTAGCTAATGAATAAGCACTAGTAGCTAATGAATAAGCACTAGTAGCTAATGAATAAGCACTAGTAGCTAATGAATAAGCAGTAGCTAGCTAATAATGAATAAGCACTAGTAGCTAATGAATAAGCACTAGTAGCTAATGAATAAGCACTAGTAGCTAATGAATAAGCACTAGTAGCTAATGAATAAGCACTAGTAGCTAATGAATAAGCACTAGTAGCTAATGAATAAGCACTAGTAGCTAAGAATAGCTAGTAGCTAATGAATAAGCACTAGTAGCTAGAATAAGCACTAGTAGCTAATGAATGAATAGTAGCACTAGTAGCTAGCTAATGAATAAGCACTAGTAGCTAATGAAGTAGCACTAGTAGCTAATGAATAAGCACTAGTAGCTAATAAGCACTAGTAGCTAATGAAGCACTAGTAGCTAGCTAAGCACTAGTAGCTAAATAAGCACTAGTAGCTAATGAATAAGCACTAGCTAATGAATAAGCACTAGTAGCACTAGTAGCTAATGAATAAGCACTAGTAGCTATTGAATAAGCACTAGTAGCTAATGAATAAGCACTAGTAGCTAATGAATAAGCACTAGTAGCTAATGAATAAGCACTAGTAGCTAATGAATAAGCACTAGCAGCTAATAGCTAAGCACTAGCACTAGTAGCTAATGAATAAGCACTAGTAGCTAATGAATAAGCAGTAGCACTAGTAGCTAATGAATAAGCACTAGTAGCTAATGAATAAGCACTAGTAGCTAATGAATAAGCACTAGTAGCTAATGAATAAGCACTAGCAGCTAATGAATAAGCACTAGTAGCTAATGAATAAGCACTAGTAGCTAATGAATAAGCACTAGTAGCTAATGAATAAGCACTAGTAGCTAATGAATAAGCACTAGTAGCTAATGAATAAGCACTAGTAGCTAATGAATAAGCACTAGTAGCTAATGAATAAGCACTAGTAGCTAATGAATAAGCACTAGTAGCTAATGAATAAGCACTAGTAGCTATAAAATAAGCACTAGTAGCTAATGAATAAGCACTAGTAGCTAATGAATAAGCACTAGTAGCTAATGAATAAGCACTAGTAGCTAATGCACTAGTAGCTAATGAATAAGCACTAGTAGCTATTGAATAACTAGCAGCTAGTAATAAGCACTAGTAGCTAATGAATAAGGACTAGTGAATACACTAGTAGCTAATGAATAACTAGCAGCTAGAATAAGCACTAGTAGCTATTGAATAAGCACTAGTAGCTATTGAATAAGCACTAGTAGCTAATGAACTAAGCAGCTAGTAGCTAATGAATAAGCACTAGTAGCTATTGAATAAGCACTAGTAATGAATAAGCACTAGTAGCTATGAATAAGCACTAGTAGCTAATGAATAAGCACTAGTAGCTAATGAATAAGCACTAGTAGCTAATGAATAAGCACTAGTAGCTAATGAATAAGCACTAGTAGCTAATGAATAAGCACTAGTAGCACTTTTGAATAAGCACTAGTAGCTATTGAATAAGCACTAGTAGCTAATGAATAAGCACTAGTAGCTAATGAATAAGCACTAGTAGCTAATGAATAAGCACTAGTAGCTAATGAATAAGCACTAGTAGCTAATGAATAAGCACTAGCAATAAGCACTAGTAGCTATTGAATAAGCACTAGTAGCTAATGAATAAGCACTAGTAGCTAATGAATAAGCACTAGTAGCACTAGTAGCTATGAATAAGCACTAGTAGCTAATGAACTAGCAGCTATTGAATAAGCACTAGTAGCTATTGAATAAGCACTAGTAGCTATTGAATAACTAGCTAATGAATAGCACTAGCTAAATGAATAACTAGTAGCTAGAATAACTAGTAGCTAATGAATAAGCACTAGTAGCTAATGAATAAGCACTAGTAGCACTAGTAGCTGAATAAGCACTAGTAGCTAATGAATAAGCACTAGTAGCTAATGAATAAGCACTAGTAGCTAATAATGAATAAGCACTAGCAGCTAATGAATAAGCACTAGTAGCTAAGCACTAGTGAATAAGCATAAGCACTAGTAGCTAATGAATAAGCACTAGCTAATGAATAAGCACTAATAATGAATAAGCACTAGTAGCTAATGAATAAGCACTAGTAGCTAATGAATAAGCACTAGTAGCTAATGAATAAGCACTAGTAGCACTAGTAGCTAATGAATAAGCACTAGTAGCTAATGAATAAGCACTAGTAGCTAATGAATAAGCACTAGCTAATAAGCTAATAGAATAAGCACTAGCAGCTAATGAATAAGCACTAGTAGCACTAGCTATTGAATAAGCACTAGTGAATAAGCACTAATGAATAAGCACTAGTAGCTAATGAATAAGCACTAGTAGCTAATGAATAAGCACTAGTAGCACTAATGAATAAGCACTAGTAGCTAATGAATAAGCACTAGTAGCTATTGAATAAGCACTAATGAATAAGCACTAGTAGCTAATGAATAAGCACTAGTAGCACACTATGAATAAATAACTAGTAGCTAATGAATAAGCACTAGTAGCTAATGAATAAGCACTAGTAGCTAATGAATAAGCACTAGTAGCTAATGAATAAGCACTAGTAGCTAATGAATAAGCACTAGTAGCTAATGAATAAGCACTAGTAGCTAATGAATAAGCACTAGTAGCTAATGAATAAGCACTAGTAGCTAATGAATAAGCACTAGTAGCTAATGAATAAGCACTAGTAGCTAATGAATAAGCACTAGTAGCTAATGAATAAGCACTAGTAGCTAATGAATAAGCACTAGTAGCACTAGTAGCTAATGAATAAGCACTAGTAGCTATAGTAGCTAATGAATAAGCACTAGTAGCTAATGAATAACTAGTAGCTAATGAATAAGCACTAGTAGCTAATGAATAAGCACTAAGTAGCTAATGAATAAGCACTAGTAGCTAATGAATAAGCACTAGTAGCTAATGAATAAGCACTAGTAGCTAATGAATAACTAGCAGCTAATGAATAAGCACTAGCAGCTATTGAATAAGCACTAGCAGCACTAGTAGCTAATGAATAAGCACTAGTAGCTATTGAATAAGCACTAGTAGCTAATGAATAAGCACTAGTAGCTAATGAATAAGCACTAGCTAGTGCTAATGAATAAGCACTAGTAGCACTAATAATAAGACTAGTAGCTAATAGTAGCTAGCTATGAATAAGCACTAGTAGCTAATGAATAAGCACTAGTAGCACTAATGAATAAGCACTAGTAGCTAATGAATAAGCACTAGTAGCTAATGAATAAGCACTAGTAGCTAATGAATAAGCACTAGTAGCTAATAAGTAATGAATAAGCACTAGTAGCTAATGAATAAGTACTAGTAGCTAATGAACAAGCACTAGTAGCTAATGAATAAGCACTATTAGCTATTGAATAAGCACTAGTATCTACTGAATAAGTACTAGTAGCTAATGAATAAGCACTAGTAGCTAATGAATAAGCAGTAGCTAATGAATAACTAGTAGCTAATGAATAAGCACTAGTAGCACTAGTAGCTAATGAAGCTAATGAATAGCACTAGTAGCTAATGAATAACTAGCAGCTAGAATACACTAGTAGCTATTGAATAAGCACTAGTAGCTAATGAATAAGCACTAGTAGCTAATGAATAAGCACTAGTAGCTAATGAATAAGCACTAGCAGCACTAGTAGCTAATGAATAAGCACTAGTAGCTAATGAATAAGCACTAGCTAGAATAAGCACTAGTGCTAATGCAATAAGCAGTAGCTAGAATAAGCACTAGTAGCTAATGAATAAGCACTAGTAAGCACTAGTAGCTAATGAATAAGCACTAGTAGCTAATGAATAAGCACTAGCACTAGTAGCTAATGAATAAGCACTAGTAGCTATTGAATAAGCACTAGTAGCTAATGAATAAGCACTAGTAGCTAATGAATAAGCACTAGCAGCTAATGAATAAGCACTAGTAGCTAATGAATAAGCACTAGAATAGCACTAATGAATAAGCACTAGTAGCTAATGAATAAGCACTAGTAGCTAATGAATAACTAGTAGCTAATGAATAAGCACTAGTAGCTAATGAATAAGCACTAGTAGCTAATGAATAAGCACTAGTAGCTAATGAATAAGCACTATAGCTAGAATACTAGTAGCTAATGAATAAGCACTAGTAGCTAATGAATAAGCACTAGTAGCTAATGAATAAGCACTAGTAGCTAATGAATAAGCACTAGTAGCAATGAATAAGCAGCACTAGTAGCTAATGAATAAGCACTAGTAGCTAATAATGAATAAGCACTAGTAGCTATTGAATAAGCTAATGAATAAGCACTAGTAGCTAATGAATAAGCACTAGTAGCTAATGAATAAGCACTAGTAGCTAATGAATAAGCACTAGTAGCTAATGAATGAATAAGCACTAGTAGCTAATGAATAAGCACTAGTAGCTAATGAATAAGCACTAGTAGCTAATGAATAAGCACTAGTAGCTAATGAATAAGCACTAGTAGCTAATGAATAAGCACTAGTAGCTAATGAATAAGCACTAGTAGCTAATGAATAAGCACTAGTAGCTAAATGAATAAGCACTAGTAGCTAATGAATAAGCACTAATGAATAAGCACTAGTAGCTAATGAATAAGCACTAGTAGCTAATGAATAAGCACTAGTAGCACTGAATAAGCACTAGTAGCTATAATAAGCACTAGTAGCTAATGAATAAGCACTAGTAGCTAATGAATAAGCACTAGTAGCTAATGAATAAGCACTAGCACTAGTAGCTATGAATAAGCACTAGTAGCTAAATAAGCACTAGCAGCTAATGAATAAGCACTAGTAGCAATAATAAGCATAAGCACTAGTAGCTAATGAATAGCACTAGTAGCACTAAGCTAATGAATAAGCACTAGTAGCTATTGAATAAGCACTAGCAGCTAATGAATAGCAGCACTAGCACTAGTAATGAATAAGCACTAGTAGCTAATGAATAAGCACTAGTAGCTAATGAATAAGCACTAGTAGCTAATGAATAAGCACTAGTAGCTAATGAATAAGCACTAGTAGCTAATGAATAAGCACTAGTAGCTAATGAATAAGCACTAGTAGCTAATGAATAAATAAGCACTAGTAGCTACTGAATAAGCACTAGTAGCTAATGAATAAGCACTAGTAGCTACTGAATAGCACTAGTAGCTAATGAATAAGCACTAGTACTAGTAGCTAATGAATAAGCACTAGTAGCACTATAGCTATAAGCACTAGTAGCTAATGAATAAGCACTAGTAGCTAATGAATAAGCACTAGTAGCTAATGAATAAGCACTAGTAGCTAATGAATAAGCACTAGTAGCTAATGAATAAGCACTAGTAGCTATTGAATAAGCACTAGTAGCTAATGAATAAGCACTAGTAGCTAATGAATAAGCACTAGTAGCTAATAATGAATAAGCACTAGTAGCTAATGAATAAGCACTAGTAGCTAATGCATAAGCACTAGTAGCTAATGAATAAGCACTAGTAGCTATTGAATAAGCACTAGTAGCTAATGAATAACTAGCAGCTAATGAATAAGCACTAGCTAGCTAATAAGAATAAGCACTAGTAGCAGCTAATGAATAAGCACTAGTAGCTAATGAATAAGCACTAGTAGCTAATGAATAAGCAAGCACTAGTAGCTAATGAATAAGCACTAGTAGCTAATGAATAAGCACTAGTAGCTACTAGTGAATAAGCACTAGTAGCTAATGAATAAGCACTAGTAGCTAATGAATAAGCACTAGTAGCTATTGAATAAGCACTAGTAGCACTAGTAGCTAATGAATAAGCACTAGTAGCTAATGAATAAGCACTAGTAGCTAATGAATAAGCACTAGTAGCTAATGAATAAGCACTAGTAGCTAATGAATAAGCACTAGCAGCTAATAGTAGCACTAGTGAATAATGAATAAGCACTAGTAGCTAATGAATAAGCACTAGTAGCTAATGAATAAGCACTAGTAGCACTAGTAGCTAATGAATAAGCACTAGTAGCACTAGTAGCTAATGAATAAGCACTAGTAGCTAATGAATAGCACTAGTAGCAATGAATAGCAGCTAATAGCTAAGCACTAGTAGCTAATGAATAAGCACTAGCACTAGTAGCTAATGAATAAGCACTAGTAGCTAGCACTAGAATAAGCAATAGCACTAATGAATGAATAAGCACTAGTAGCTAATGAATAAGCACTAGTAGCTAATGAATAAGCACTAGTAGCTAATGAATAAGCACTAGTAGCTAAGCACTGAATAAGCACTAGCAGCTATTGAATAAGCACTAGCAGCTGAATAAGCACTAGTAGCTAATGAATAAGCACTAGCAGCTAATGAATAAGCACTAGTAGCTAATGAATAAGCACTAGCAGCTAATGAATAAGCACTAGTAGCTAATGAATAAGCACTAGTAGCTAATGAATAAGCACTAGTAGCACTAGTAGCTAATGAATAAGCACTAGTAGCTAATGAATAAGCACTAGTAGCTAATGAATAAGCACTAGTAGCTAATGAATAAGCACTAGTAGCTAATGAATAAGCACTAGTAGCTAATGAATAAGCACTAGTAGCACTAATGAATAAGCACTAGTAGCTAATGAATAAGCACTAGTAGCTAATGAATAAGCACTAGTAGCTAATGAATAAGCACTAGTAGCTAATGAATAAGCACTAGTAGCTATTGAATAAGCACTAGTAGCTAATGAATAAGCATAATGAATAAGCACTAGTAGCTAATGAATAAGCACTAGTAGCTAGCATGAATAAGCACTAGTAGCTAAGCACTAGTAGCTAATGAATAAGCACTAGTAGCTAGTAGCACTGTAAGCACTAGTAGCTAATGAATAAGCACTAGTAGCACTAATAGCACTAATAGCTAAATAAGCACTAGTAGCTATTAATAGCACTAGTAGCTAATGAATAAGCACTAGTAGCTAATGAATAAGCACTAGTAGCTAATGAATAAGCACTAGTAGCTAATGAATAAGCACTAGTAGCTATTGAATAAGCACTAGTAGCTAATGAATAAGCACTAGTAGCTAATGAATAAGCACTAGCAGCTAATGAATAAGCACTAGTAGCTAATGAATAAGCACTAGTAGCTAATGAATAAGCACTAGTAGCTAATGAATAAGCACTAGTAGCTATTGAATAAGCACTAGTAGCTAATGAATAAGCACTAGTAGCTAATGAATAAGCACTAGTAGCTAATGAATAAGCACTAGTAGCTATTGAATAAGCACTAGTAGCACTAGCAGCTAATGAATACACTAGTAGCTAATGAATAAGCACTAGTAGCTAATGAATAAGCACTAGTAGCTAATGAATAAGCACTAGTAGCTAATGAATAAGCACTAGTAGCTAATGAATAAGCACTAGTAGCTAATGAATAAGCACTAGTAGCTAATGAATAGTAGCTATTGAATAAGCACTAGTAGCTAATGAATAAGCACTAGTAGCTATTGAATAAGCACTAGTAGCTAAATGAATAAGCACTAGTAGCTAATGAATAAGCACTAGTAGCTAATGAATAAGCACTAGTAGCTAATGAATAAGCACTAGTAGCTAATGAATAAGCAGCTAATGAATAAGCACTAGTAGCTAATGAATAAGCACTAGTAGCTAATGAATAAGCACTAGTAGCTACTAATGAATAAGCACTAGTAGCTAATGAATAAGCACTAGTAGCTAATGAATAAGCACTAGTAGCTAAATAAACTAAGCACTAATGAATAAGCACTAGTAGCTAATGAATAAGAATAAGCACTAGTAGCTAATGAATAAGCACTAGTAGCTAATGAATAAGCACTAGTAGCTATTGAATAAGCACTAGTAGCTAATGAATAAGCACTAGTAGCTAATGAATAAGCACTAGTAGCTAATGAATAAGCACTAGTAGCACTGAATAAGCACTAGCTAATAAGAAGTAGCTAAATGAATAAGCACTAGCAGCTAAGCACTAGTAGCACTAATGAATTCCAGACGCAATGTCATTCATTGTACGCACAAATTAAAAGTAACAGTCAGCAGCACTCGTGCTCTTTTAAACAGGCGTAATTTGCAGGTGGGACATGTCCCCACCACTTTTTGCCAGGGTCATTATTGTCTCCACCACTTTTTTGAAATATCTCTCTGCACGGCTATACCTAATGCAAATGAAACATATAATTTCTCTTAAATAAGAAGTGATCATGCCGCATGTTCATTGCCGCTGTTGTCAAAAAGTTTTATTTTGTCAATCTATCACTTTATGTCATTGTTGGGACTCGCTATTCTTTCCGGTGAAAACACAAAATGCACACAAACATATCCCTGCTCTTGATATACAATCATTGATGATCTCAATGAGGAAAAAAAGAAGAAAAAAAACAATACGAAGGTTCAATCGGAGTCTCTAACCCAAAATTGTCCAAAATTTTCCGTCATGAAAATTTTTAGGCGCAGCCAAGGGCCGGAGGGTGTCCGGTTTGGGAACCACATGATTTCGTCGCTGCTTTTTGCGGATGACGTTGTCATGTTGGCCTCCTCAGACCAGGACCTTCAGCGTGCACTGGGGCGGTTTGCAGCCGAGTGTGAAGCGGCCGGGATGAGAATCAGCACCTCCAAATCCGAGGCCATGGTTCTCAGTCGGAAAAAGGGTGGCTTGCCCACTTCAGGTTGGTGGAGAGTATTTGCCTCAGGTGGAGGAGTTCAGGTATCTTGGGGTTTTGTTCACGAGTGAGGGAAGGATGGAACGGGAGATTGACAGACGGATCGGTGCAGCTTCTGCAGTAATGCGGTCGATGTACCGGTCTGTCGTGGTGAAGAAGGAGCTGAGCTGTAAGGCGGCTCTCTCGATTTACCGTCAATCTACGTTCCTACTCTCACCTATGGTCATGAGCTGTGGGTCATGACCGAAAGGACAAGATCCTGGATACAGGCGGCCGAAATGAGCTTTCTCCGCAGGGGTTGCTGGGCGCTCCCAGAGATAGGGTGAGAAGCTCTCAGTTACTCGGGAGGAGCTCAGAGTAGAGCCGTTGCTCCTCCACATCGAGAGGAGCCAGTTGAGGTGGCTCGGGCATCTATTTCGGATGCCTCCTGGGCGCCTTCCGGGGAGGTGTTTCGGGCATGTCCCACCGGGGAGGCCCCGGGAAGACCTAGGACACGCTGGAGGATTATGTCTCCCGGCTGGCCTGGGAACGCTCGGGTTCCCCCGGAAGAGCTGGAGGAAGTGGCTAGGGAGAGGGAAGTCTGGCCGTCTCTGCTTAGACTGTTGCCCCCTCGACCCGGTCCCGGATAAGCGGAAGATAATGGATGGATGGATGGATGGAAAATTTTCCCAGCATTTAGAATTTTTCGAAAAACCTACTTTTTCGAACTCCAACTAGGATGTTGCTCTGATTTTCACAAAAATTTAATCAGATCATCTTCAGACCATATTCAAGATCGGTCTTGAATAACTTGCAAATTAATTCAACGAAGAACCTGCCATAATCAATGTGAGGCTATATCTTTGCAATGCTTTAATGTATTCTGACCAAACTTTGTGTGTGTTATGACAACCATGACCGTAGGCTACCTGCAGTGTTTCAGCACAGTGCCATCTAGTGGTCCGGAGATACAAATATTGGCTATTTTTGCTTATAACTTCTGAACGCTTTGGTCAAAAATCATAAACTGGTCTCTTTAGATTTAAGTCATTTTGACCAAAATCGAATCGTATCATCTTTAGGCCATGCCAACAAAAAGAGATTTGTGGAGATTGTGGTGGCCATGACAGTGTCTTGATCTGGTGGTTCTCCATCCACACCTTGATTGTCCTGGCTGTGTGGGTTGGAGCATTGTCCTGCAGCAAAAAACAAACAGAACTGGACATCAGAACTGGACCACGGAGCAATGGAAGAAGGTGGCCTGGTCTGATAAATCAGGTTTTCTTTTACATTGTGGATGACTGGGTGCCATAGACTGTAAAAAAAGATGGATGGTGCGCCTTCACTCTCTTCCGTTAAATAAGTAAAGCCGACCGGTGTTCAAATATGGTGCTGACATCTTGGGTCTTAAGTCTGCGCAGTAGTGAGCGCGAAGTGGAGCCGTGATATCAAGGTCCCGCCCACATGAAATAAACAGTTATGGAAATGTAGAGATTAAAGTTAAAGCTCCAGTCTCCTCCTGAAGTTCCCGAAAAATGTCTGTTAGTGCCTCAGTGACGATTGCACTCAGAGAAGCTGTCAATCATGACGTCACACCCCGGTTTTATGGCATCAAATAACTAACTAAGCAGACTTATTTAAAGAACGAAAACTTGAACTAACATCAGCGTGATAAAAACAGCCTAAAATGACAGAAAACATCTTTGGAAAAAATGTATTTAAAGTGTAATTTGATTGTTTAGTTTGTCTATGTCCCATTACATTTCATGGTGAGGGCGGGGTTTATGACCTGTACTGCATCCAGCCACCTTGGGGCGATCAATACGCTTTGGCTTCACTTTACCTGGGGAACACATGGCACCAGGATGCGCTATGGGAAGAAGGCAGTGTGATGCTTTGGGCAATGTTCTGCTGGGAAACCTTGGGTCCTGCCATCCATGTGGATGTTACTTTGACACGTACCACCTACCTAAGCATTGTTGCAGACCATGTACACCCTTTCATGGAAACGGTATTCCCTGGTGGCTGTGGCTCTTCCAGCAGGATAATGCTCCTGCCACAAAGCACAAATGGTTCAGGAATGGTTTGAGAAGCACAACGAGTTTAAGGTGTTGACTTGGCCTCCAAATTCCCCAGATCTCAATCCAATCGAGCATCTGTGGGATGAGCTGAACAAACAAGTCTGATCCACGGAGCCCCCACCTCACAACTTACAGGACTTAAAGGATCTGCTGCTAACATCTTGGTGCCAGATACCACAGCACACCTTCAGGGGTTTAGTGGAGTCCATGCCTCGACGGGTCAGGGCTGAGCAGGGCAGCAAAAGGGGGGCCAACACAATATTAGGATCATAACAATATGCCTGGTCGGTGTAAATGTCAATTGCTCATGAGAAAGATCTGGTGTTGCAATTACAATTACAGAGAAATATTTGGCCTGTTGGATTTCAGCTACTTTGATGTTCTCAGTTTTCTCACAGATTCGAGAGGACAAGAGGGCTTACCGTTACCCTTCTTTTCATGCTTCTCTAAATGTTCTTGTAAAAGGGGCAAATTCTGCAATCAGTTCAAGCAAACCATGATAATTTCCGATGTGATAATTCCCAGTTTTTTGTCATGCCCTCGGAATGGAAGCCCCCTCTCTCCCAAAAACTTGACAACAGCTACGACACGCCTCAAGACCTCCTTCTAATAGTTTTGCTTCGGCCTCTATCTGGCAGATCGAAGCATCCACTGTTTGTTTTGCTCTGTTTAATAAAGCAAATGTCTGTGATCAACACTGTTTTTGTGGTCTGATATCCTCTTGGGATGTTTCACAGAAGCCATTAGTGAATGTATGGCTTTGCGATGACAAAAGTTTGCATGCATACACACACACACACACACACACACACACACACTCCATTTACACTTCATTATTTAAAAGGCACAATATGTATGATTTTTGGATTAAAATATAGCAGGAGAGCAACTGTTTGGATTATTCATGGACAGAAACTAATCATTGTTCTCCATTGCTCAGCACAGTTAGTCTTATTGTTTAAATCTGGTGTTCTTGATTTACTGTGATTACCATGTTTTACCCTGCCTAATATTGATCTAGCTCACTGCAGTGTGAACAAGTGTCTCAAGCGAACGCATTATAGCATTATAACATAACTTTAACACACTCAAATGTGTGTAATATGATAAACAGAGCTGTGTTACCCCACATACATATGAATAAAATAAATAGAATAAAAGCTCCGCCAAATGAAGTCGTCAAGACACGCCTTTGTTTTGAATAAGCGAAAAATGACATTGCGGCTTTAAAACACACTGGCTTGTGTTTGCTGTAGATGACTTGTTTGAACTGTTTCTGCTATTCTAGGCTGGGAAAAAAGTAAACTAGGCATGTTTAACAAGATTTCACCTTTAATATCAGTTAATAATTTACACTTGTACAATCTCAATTATTTAATGATGGACCGGCCCCAGGGTGGGGCTTATTAAGGCCAGCTGGTTGTGAGCAGCCAACTTGGGCAGTCTGGGACAGGTAGTAGGCCTCAGGAGGCCTCCTTGCGAGTGAGTCCCGACATTGGGGGGACAAGCATAACAGCTGCAACTAGGTAGCCAGCCTTGAGAGGCCTCCTGTGGGCGTCCCCATGTGTTTTTTGATGTGAGCATGCTCCCCAACGATGTCGGCTTCAGTAGCAGAAAACCTTAGGCCCTATGCTGGCCTCCCTGGGAACGAGGGTCCGGGGTCATAGCAGCCAGTTTCTCAGACCTGCCATCAGGAAGCTGCCCATGCAGACCTGCTAGTAGGCCCCACCAGGCCTCCCTGAAGGTGGGCTCCTGGTCGCCAGTCACCGTGACAGTCAGCATGAATTGCTAGCAGGTAGTAGGCCCCTCCAGGCCTCGTCTGGATGCGAGTTCCTGGACCTCTGCCACCTTAACAACAAGCATAAATTGCTAGCAGGAAGCAGGCCTCACCAGGATATCTAGGATTGATGTTGAATTCATTCTTGCACCTTTCAGTGAGAAGTGATTGCTTAATATTTGTTTGTTTGTTTGTTTAGTCGTATATCTGGCATAAACCTGCAAACCAAATTCACGAACTGGACAGATTCACTCAGTGTTTCATCTATCTTCAGGGCTAAAGGTGGAGACATTGTCTCTAAACTTAAAGGAACATGCCAGTATTTTTGAAAATAGACAAATTTCTAAACTCCCCTAGAGTTAAACAGTTGAGTTTTACCATTTTCGAATCCATTTTGCCGATTTCAGGGTCTGGTGGTATTTTTAGCATAGCTTAGCATAGATAATTGAATCTGATTAGACCGTTACCATCTCGCTCAAAAAATGACCAAATAGTTTATATATTTTTCATGTTTCCTGTTTTTCTGTAGTTACATCATGTACTAAGACTGATGGAAAATGAAAAGTTGCGATTTTCTAGACCGATATGGCTAGGAACTATATCATTCCTGCATAATAATCAAGGAACTTTGTGCCATACCATGGGTGCAGCGGCGCAATGATATTACACCATGGAGACATTTGTGAGAGACGATTCAGAAGATATTTACTTTGGTGCAGATCCTGAACCGTATCTATATGAACCAGAATACACTGAAGATAAGGTTGTCACGTTGGTTGCGTTGACGGAAGTTAGCCTATTTTCAGGCACTGCGTAATATCATTGCAACGCGGTACGGCAGCAAAGTTCCTTGATTTTTACACAGGAATGAGAGTATCGTTCCTAGCCATATCGGCCTAGAAAATCACAACTTTTAATTTTCCATCGGTCTTAGTACACAATGTAACTACAGAAGAGTCAAGTTTTAAATAGGAAAAATATCAACTCTTTGGTCATTTTTGAGAGAGATGCTAACGGTCTAATCAGATTCAATGAATTAAGCTATGCTAAAAGCGCTACTGCCAGATCCAGAGATCGGCTGAATGGATTTGAAAATGGTAAAGCTCAACTGTTTAACTCTAGTGGAGTTGGAAAATGAGCTTATTCTCAAAAATAGTGGTGTGTTCCTTTAAGAAGATTCTGCACCAGATTGACAATCATGACCAGCATCACAATTCTTTTTTGATAGTAAAACAATTGTTGCTTTTGCTGTTGTTGTCTGCTCTATGTTGTTTGTGTCATGAGCGCTAATAAATATTAATTTTCATAACTTTGCAGAAATCATGATGGACCTTCAACCATTGGTCCCCATTGAAGTCCATGATGTGGAGAAAAATCCTGGAATGTTTTCCTCAAAAAAACTAAAAGACTAAAAGAAAGACATGAACATCTTGGATGAGATGTTGGGGGTGATGAAATTATCAGGACTTTTTCATTTTGAAGTGAACTAATCCTTTAACCATTACTGAGCTGAGTTTGAGTGAATAGATCTATGCCTTAAAGAGAACTCTAAAGAAAATTGTTCAGTACTGTTTTACAGATACTTTTGTATTTTTATTTTCCAATAAAAATACAATATTAGAGTGTAATGTGTAGAGAATAATTTTATTAGAAGATAACTTGAAAGAGAACTGTATTATTTTATGGTAACCTCTACAAATACACAAGTAAACTCTACAAAGTAGTATCAAGTAAAAAATAATGACCTAATTTGCAATCAGTTTCCACAGCTTTTCTAAGTAAAGTCAACGTATTACTTTTTATAGTGTACACTGCTAAACTACACTCACCTAAAGGATTATTAGGAACACCTGTTAAATTTCTCATTAATGCAATTATCTAATCAACCAATCACATGGCAGTTGCTTCAATGCATTTAGGGGTGTGGGCCTGGTCAAGACAATCTCCTGAACTCCAAACTGAATGTCAGAATGGGAAAGAAAGGTGATTTAAGCAGTTTTGAGTGTGGCATGGTTGTTGGTGCCAGACGGGCCGGTCTGAGTATTTCACAATCTGCTCAGTTACTGGGATTTTCACGCACAGCCATTTCTAGGGTTTACAAAGAATGGTGTGAAAATGGAAAAACATCCAGTATGCGGCAGTCCTGTGGGAGAAAATGCCTTGTTGATGCTAGAGGTCAGAGGAGAATGGGCCGACTGATTCAAGCTGATAGAAGAGCAACTTTGACTGAAATAACCACTCGTTACAACCGAGGTATGCAGCAAAGCATTTGTGAAGCCACAACACGCACAACCTTGAGGCGGATGGGCTACAACAGCAGAAGACCCCACCGGGTACCACTCATCTCCACTACAAATAGGAAAAAGAGGCTACAATTTGCACGAGCTCACCAAAATTGGACAGTTGAAGACTGGAAAAATGTTGCCTGGTCTGATGAGTCTCGATTTCTGTTGAGACATTCAAATCAAATCAAATCAAATCACCTTTATTTATATAGCGCTTTTAACAAGTCCAATTGTTTCAAAGCAGCTTCACATTGTTAAAAGTAAAATAATGCAACAGAATTTGTCCATCAGATGGTAGAGTCAGAATTTGGCGTAAACAGAATGAGAACATGGCTCCATCATGCCTTGTTACCACTGTGCAGGCTGGTGGTGGTGGTGTAATGGTGTGGGGGATGTTTTCTTGGCACACTTTAGGCCCCTTAGTGCCAATTGGGCATTGTTTAAATGCCACGGCCTACCTGAGCATTGTTTCTGACCATGTCCATCCCTTTATGACCACCATGTACCCATTCTCTGATGGCTACTTCCAGCAGGATAATGCACCATGTCAAACACAGTATTAGTCAAACGCAGTATTAGTCAAACACAATATTAGTCAAACACAGTATTAGTATGGTGTTCCTATTAATTTAATTTAATTTAATATTTACTTTGGGCATGTGTAACCTGTTGTGTAACTTGTATTTTTATTATTATGATTCTTATTTTTGCTGTATCATGACTGGAATAGCTTAATGAATTGAAAGATAATATTTAATTATGTGATTTAATAGCGTTGTCCAGCTACGTCCACTTCAGTGTCTGTTTACCAAAAACACTCGTTTGCAGTGCTTCACTGATTTATTCTCCTCTGCGTTCCATCAGTACACCAGTAGATGGCAATGAACAAATGTCACAATGTGTCATGAACAAACATGAGTTAACAATAAACAATGGTTAATTAATAAATTAACAGATTAACAAAAACTCATGTTCATGATATTGCATTAAAAACATGTAATGTGTTACCTGTCCCTTTAAAGATACAGTAGGAATAAAACCAATGATCTCTTCAAAGGGCAAAAATTAAGAAATACAAAAATAAAATAATAAAAAGCAATGATATGACTAATAATGTTGGTAACCAAACAGTTGCATAATATGAATAAAATACTATGGGAGTCAAAAACTGTTTGTTTACCAAGAAGAAAGAAACTCATACAGGTCTGAGGGAGAGTAAACGATGAACTAACACTTAGCTCTAACTACTGACTAACTACAACATTTTATATAAAAATGTAAACATTAGATATTTTAATGTGAGATTGAAGTTTTATTTATGAATCATTACTTATGAATAATTACTGAGGATGGATACACTTATATAATTTGTACCCACATGGTTGTGTTTTTAAAGGCTTCTGACTGAATTTCTTTGTTGATTTGCATTTGAAGTTTTGTTAAATTAGTATAAAACACTATCTAACATGGTTTACATACAGCTGATATGGTTTCAATGTTCATATGTGTTTTATTATGTTTATTATTATTATTCTATAAGGTGTTCCAGACTAGGTTTTGAAAAAGCGACAGCATTATATGTCACACTAAAGATGTGTGTCACCGAGCCGTCCTCTTCCTCGCGCTGCTCTGCTGTGGTTTAGGAGGTGCTGGTCTGCTCCTGATGTTCTGGCACTTTGGGATGTGTCTCTCAGCCGGGCCCGGGGCAAATGTCCTGCCACAGTGAGGGCAGGTTACGTAGTCTGGGTTGAGATTGGAGACCGGCTGTGGCTCGTGAGCTCGACCCTGACGCATGGTCTGCATGAAGGCCGCGTGTTTCTGCCGCCAGTTATTCTTCTTACGCTGTGGATGAAGAGTAAATATCAACATAGCAAAACACAATCATTCATCTCAAACAGACTGAAGGTAACAAACAACATTGTCATGATCTAGGGATGCACGATATATCGGCCACGGTATCGGTATATCATTTTTAATGTTATCGCTATATATGAGCCGATATATTAAAGCCGATAAATAATGTATTATTTCCTTCAGCAGAGACATTTCAGATGCGCACTGTTCGCCATGATGGTTTGAATTGCTTGAAAAATTAATCACTTCAGGCTCTTAACCATAATAACTTATGGTTAAGAGCAACATGTGCAGCGCAAGTCTGTCATATCGGCTTCATAAAATCATAATTGTGTGCTTGGGACATAGATTTAATGGTGAGAATTTTGTTTTTGTAATCAGGCTCTGAAAAATTATATAAAAATTTGGATTTAGATTTATCGGCCAATATATCGGTTATCGATATCGTCCAAAATTTTCATATCGGTGCATCCCTATCGTGAATGTTTTTTCCACTATCAAGGTTAAATGTATGAATGCAAAGTAAAAGGTAAAGTGAATATTTTTACATCATTTCATTTTATTTTTCTGTTCAGCTTTAAAATTTTAAAAACAAATTGAACGTATGACGGAGTATTTCTGTGCCAAATACACTCCTACAGGATTCAAAAAAATTTTTTCGAGTATGGCCCTGTATGACATCATAAAGTGCGGAATTGCTTGTATGGGCACTTCTCCCACACACACACACACACACACACACATATACACACACATCAACCAGAGCGAGAGCAAGAGCTTCATTCAGGTTACGGGAGCTGTTGGTGGCGCTGGCATTTTGTTTTTAGACCACGAAATCAACAATGACAATAAAGAAGTGTGTTTCTGTTTGTGAGGGAAATATCACCTTCCCAAATAACCCAGCATTAAGGAAACAGTGGATGCAGTTCGTTTTGCAGTGTGTGTGTGTGTTTGTTCCCGGTCATGAGTGGAAAACTGCATCAAATGTGTGTGTTTTGTTGGCAATCGGCGAGTAAGTTAATGTGAACAATACGAACGTATAGTGAATCGAAAGTTATCCAGGTATAATGCCATGATGTGTGTGTGTGTGTGTGTGCACGCTCATGACTCTTTAGCTCTGCCCACTGCACATCTCCACGAGCTCGGCTGTTTTCAGAAAGAATCGGTGCAGTGTATCTGTCTTTTATAAATCTGATAAACTAAAGACTCTTGGGAGATATGAAGGATCAACACTACTCTAGAGATACTCCAGATTAACATGAGACTGGCAGAAACTGTGTGTGTGATGACCCCTTTAAATATGTGAAAAGCTCTTACTTCAGGCGTTTTGCTTCTGCCATTGGTCTTCATGAACTCCTCCAGCTCTGTTCCTTTGGCTCTGTGCTGTGACATGTCAAAGATCTTGCGCTGAGGTTTTCTGAGCGTTTTCTCACACACCCTCATGTGCGTCTCCAGTCGGTCCCGTGCGAAGCACCGATGGCACAAGTCACATGGGATCAGCTTGTGCGGAGCGTCGGGACTCTCCTCCGGACTGAGCTCCACCCGCTGCAGTCGGCTTCCTCTCTGGCTGGGAATCATGTCCACATTCGTCCTCCTGCTGCCAGCCTCCTCCTTCATTAACCTTGATGTGAGTTGATTAAAAACCTCTTTATTTTCCCTCCTCTCATGTTTGAGGTGAGACCTGTCCCTTCTTGTGGAGTCAGATGGGTCTGGTTTTCTCACGTCATCTTCTCGGTCCAAATAGAGGTTGTGCATTTCGCCTCTTCTTCGGACATGATCATCCCATCCCATTCCTCTCTCTCGTCGCCCATTCCCTTTTGCGCTGTATCCGTAGTCATCCCACTCTCTCTTTTCCTTCAGCTTGTGACCCTTTGCCATCTCTAAAGTCAAAGGTCGCCCCCTGCCGTCCCATTTTGCACTTCCTCTGCTCCTGTCCTCCATCCCTCGCTCCCATTTGTCATCTCTTCCATTACCATATCCGTTCCTTTCCCCATCCCAATTGTCGTATCCGTTACTAAACAACCTGTTGTCCTCAAAATAACTCTGATTTCTCTCTTTAGTCTTCTCAGTTTGGACTCTTCGCAGGGTCTCTTCTGCTTTGAAAATCTTCTGCTGGAGCATCTGGATCTCCTTTGGCAAGCGTGCTTGCTTCTGTTCCTGGTGCTCATGTTCCTGGTTTTTCCTCCCTGTTAGATGGGCTGAAGTAAGAGGGTCCAGTTTCCTCACAACCTTCTGTTGGTGTCTGACCGCAGCTTGATCGGTCAATAAAGGCAGACACGAGTAAAGTCCCTCTTGATGTTCTGACTTGGTGACGTTACTCAGGCTGTACGCTCTCTTGTGGAGGACTGGTTTTAGAGGGAATATTTTGTCTAATGCTCTCCGTGAAGGAACGTATTCGTTCTGCTCCATGTTTTTCTTCCTGTGGATGTTGTCTGGACGTTGCCAGGGATGTTGTCCCTCTTGGTTTTCTAGCGCGTCCAGCCCGGAGCTGTGATGGGATCCCGAGGGACGGCGCTGTCTGCTCATGCTGTCTCTGTGTAAGAACGGAAGTTTTGAAGATACGGTCTCGTTTTCCCAGAAATTATGTGTGAGGTGATGGTGTGACAATGCTTGCATGTTTGTGAAATGCAGATGTCAGTGGCCGTCTCACACATGCAATGTCTAATACTGCCGTTGTCTACCTGTGGACTGATACAAAACACATATTCTTACAAAAATAGTTTAATTTCTGTACAGCTGAGGTCAGAATTATTAGCCCCCTTGGTAAATCTGATCAAAGATGGCTGTAAAAAATAAATCTGCAATCCTTTTGATCTTTCATTCAAAAGATTCACAAAATTCTAATTGAAGTAAAACAACTTTCATTATGAAATCAAAAACACGTTGGACACAATTATTAGCACCCTTTTATTCAATACATTTTTCAACGTCCTTTTCCCAAGATAAAAACTCCCATAATTTTCTCCTATAATGCCTGATGAGTTTGGAGATAGAAAAAACCTTGATAAATGATATACGACCACGCCAAATCCTGGCCAAATCACAGAGATGCCGATTCGCACGGATTCAGATTCGCACAGACGACCTCCACAATTATTACAAATGACTAGAGGTCACCAAGTAATACTAATCCCGTGCGAATAGGGCTTTAGACAGTATGCAACGGGGTAAAAGGCTCCTATGAGATTATTTTCCTCTAAACCACTAGATAGCACAAAACCTTGCCTCGCACATCCGCTTCTTCAGATCCTTGATGTGAGGATCTGATCTGATCCCTGATCCTCGTGGGCAACAGTGCAAAGTTGATTCTGTGCTGATTTGATCTAATATGTTTTGTTTTTTTTATGTTGTAGATTTATGTAGCAAATGAGAATCACTAAAATGACTGTGTATATTTTGAGGCAAAAGTAATGGTTTAATTAAAGCAACAGTTAGCCGTTTTTGAGCCGTCTTTCTGTTGACCGTATTCGTGCTGGTCAACTCATGTTTTATGTGAATAAATGAAATCAAAAGGCAAGTTAAATCGTCTTCGGTGTCAAGATGACCGAGTGCGAACGAGTCACGAGCCCACTACCTAGCCTCTCTGTGGCTATTGGATGCCGCTAATATCCACCTTAGATATAATAACCATATTTATAAATATATATATATATATATGATAGGCTATTATTCAGATCATATAATAAAATATAATTTATTGTTACTACTGTAAATCTATATTAAATTATCAGAATATTTACTTTTTTAAATCATTTTATGTATTTTTATATTAACATATTTTATTGACAGTGTAATTATTAAACAGAAATGAATTATTTTATTTATCAAAATAAACAGAAAATAATACACACTTTGCTAAAGTAAATTGTTTTGAAGTATTAAATTGGACATATTATTTCAGCTAAAGAAGCCTGTTTGTATACATAGTGTGTGTCTTTTGGGGCGCCCCGTGCTGGTTTTACCTCGTGCTTTAAACGAAATAAACCACTTTTAAGATTTATTTTCACACAGAATCTACAACACAAACATATATATTTTTTCTGCAATCATACACTGTGGGAGTAATTTTTCTTAGATGTGCCTTTATTGTAGCCTATTTTAAACTGTTAATCCAGGGGGAAAAAACTAGGAGCTAATGAGAAATTATTATACCTTGTTAATATCTAGCATTTCTTTACACTACCCTGTCCTCACCTGTAGTGTCTTGACATTTTCTTAAACATTATAGAAGATTTGATGTTTGTTTCGCAGATGTTTGTGAACTCACCGGCTTGCGTCGTCTCTGAATGTAAACTGCTGGTTCTAAGTGTTTCCAGTTGTGTTTACTCTAGTTGCTTAGGAACAAGACAACGCAAACTTCCTTCACTTTTGCTATTGGCCAGTTGCGTCAGACGTCCTGCCGTAACCCGGATGAACGACGCGTTGTGATGATGGTGCGCATGCGCCACCTCACACGACTTCATATGTTGACACGCTAATGAAGTCGATTTCACTGCGGATATCGGAAACCAGAGAGCCGTTTATTATCGTCCATCCCCCGGTACGTCATGCAGAGTTGAACTGGACGCATGTTTGGGGAAGCCTGTGATATTCTGTGATATCCTATTGTAATGATTGATCGAGATGAATTATGTGTTGTCAGTGTGCAGGTGAGCATCATGTCCTCTGAAGAAGAGCTGCTGTCTGTGGATTATGAGGTGTATGGGAGGGTGCAGGGCGTGTTCTTTAGGAAACACACACAGGTAACACACACACACACACACACACCATGCATGTGTACTGGGGCTAGCTGTCACACCAGAAGTGTTTCTGTGCATCAAACCGCATGCGCTATCAGCTGAAATTTAAAGCAAGTTGCTGTGGATGCCAAATTAATATTTCTTATTAATTGTTAACATTTATGTATAGACAAAAACATTAAGGTCTTGACTATAAAAAAAACTGATGTACATACAAGAGATGCAGTTAATTGAACCGTTTAAACCGTTTACAACTGCAGAAATATAAAAGGTAACAAAAACTGTTGTTGTGGTCAGCAGATATTGTGGTTAATAAACTGTGTTTTTTCAACACAAACCTCAAACTGTCCTGACCAGACATTTCTTGAAAATAATCATGTCACGTGAACAGTTGAGCATTTGGTTAAAATCTGCATTCATAATGTAAACGTCGACATGATATCAAAAGGGTCTTAAATACACTTTCCAGGTATAGTGAATGATTTATCGATGCATGCTATTTCAAAGAAAAATTTCTCCACAGTCTTCACGATGTAGCCTCTAACGGTATGTTTGCACAACAATGATGTGCTTAAAAACGGAAGAATTTTTTTTTGTACAGATGACAATGTTATCAAAACGATCCCTGCTCACACAGATCCGTGAAAACGAATAATAACGCTGTATTATACATGCCAGACAAGTAGTGGGCGATGTCACTTTGTAAAGACTTTCAGCCTAATTTGGGTAAAGGAAAGCCATGGAAGATGGATATTTTATTTTGCACTCTTTCAAGTTATGAAAAAAAGTTACAAAGTGTATCCTTAAGGCTTGTTCACACCGGGGCGATTATCGTGCCAGCTCCTCCCCAAACGGACGAGGCGTTTATACTCGACGCGATCGCCGTTGTGCCGTTCTTTGAAAACGACAGAGGGCGACTCGGAGTAATTGTTCTATAAACCATCAGGAAACAGCGGTGAGAAGAAGTCAGGTACACGCGTGTTTATTTTTGTACATGTGGCGAGGGACCGTGAGAGCGGGCCGGTGGCGAATGATGATGAGCGTCAGCTGTGCGCCACACCGGTCTCAGTATTGCTGTACATTAACAGGATGCAATAATAACATGTAAATGATTATATTTATTAAAATGATTAAATGGATGCCGCCGTAAGGGACACTAAAAGCCCTCCCTACACCGACCCGTAACCCTACCCAATAAATGCTTTTATTATTATTAAACATTTCATTAGGCACTTTATTTCCACTTTTAGAATATTTTCTTCATTTTTATTGAAGTAAATGCCCTTCCGATGTGATATGTGATGGGAAAAGGAAGAAGAGCAAGCTCAGCAAAAGGCGGATTCGAACCCCGGTCGATCGCGTCAAAACCAAGATCCTTAAGCCTTACGCTTTACTGACTATGCGCATTTTTAAAAACATTTTTTATCTTGTTTGGCCCAACCAGGCATTGTTAGGCACAGCTAGTGCAAATAGCATTTGCCAACAAGTCACACTATTTGCACTTGGTGTGAATAGACACTCCGTTTTATTAAACATGGATCTTTATCTTCATTATACGGGCTTATTTCTGCTATTGTAGGCTCATTTTGTAAACATAAGCAACTAATTTAGATGCGCAAACTAGGTGCCAGTGTGATGAGACGTCATGCTCAACCAGATTCGCCTCGATGATCATGTGCCTGGAGCTGCTGAAGTTGCACCACATGATTTGGTGGTGCTTGATACCTAAGAAGACGACGAAGAAAGTAGATGAAACTGGGTGCGATAAGACGTCATACACGACCAGATTTGCCTCAAACTCGTACCTCTTCAGATGCAGAGCTGCGTGCAAAGTTAAAACATTTGCCGTGCACACCGCCAAGCGAAATGGGGTCTCGCGCACTACCGCCCTATCCGCGATGACGTTATTTTTTGCGCTCATGCGGACGCCTAGAGTATAAACCAAGCTTAACACCTCGTGACTAAACAAAGGGTGCCAATGTGAGTGTGCACACCGACACGCAAAATGCATTTAAAAAAAAATGTCTTGGGTTAGTTTTTTTGCTTGACCCACAGAGTTAAAAACTGGCCGACCAATGAGATTGCTGCTTTTGTTCACGTGCCTGGAGTTGCTGAAGTTACAGAAAAACACGACTTGGTGGCCCTCAAGCACAACACGGTCTGGCCGAGCACACATTGATACCTAAGAAGACGATGAAGAAAGTAGATGAAGAAGAAGATGCAAAGAGGCAAGGTGAATGTAGAGCTTTGACTTTAGGACAAACGCCACAGCGACTACAAAAATCTCCATAACAGGGAGTTGTTATTGAGAGGAATTGCAGATCAAAAAGGATTTGATCTGCATTCAAATCAAAAGCGCCATCTACTGTCAGGGAGTGAATGTGCACGTTCAATGCCAGTAAAAGCTCATAAACCCCGCCCTCTCAATGAAGAGTAATGGACATAGACAAATTAAACAATCAAATTACATTTCAAAATAATTTTTTTCCAAAGATGGTTTCTATCATTTTATGCAGTTTTTATCACACTGATGTAAGTTCAAGTGTTCGTTCTTTATATAAGTTTTAGTTAGTTATTTGATGCAATAAAAACGGGTGTGACGTTATGATTGACAGCTTCTCTGAGTGGAGTCGTCACTGGCAAACAACCAATGGACTTTTTTTTGGAACTTCAGGAGGAGATTGGAGCTTTAACTTTAATTTCTACATATCCATAGCTGTTTATTTCACAAAAAGTTGTTGATTAGGCGGAAGTGCGGAAGTGCGGGAGCCATGGGATCTTGATATCGCGGGTCCACTTCGCGCTCATGACTGCACAGACTCGCTGCAGGCTTCACTTACGGCAACGGAAGAGAGTGAAGGCGCGTCGTCCATCTTTTTACAATCTATAGTATGAACACAAAGACTGGTCGAAAAATGTCTCAAAAAACTCTGCCAATAAGCATATGCGATAATCGTCCGGGGGTGCACGAGGCTTAAGGATGTTAATCTTGATAATACTGTATTATTACTTTGTCTTCTGGGTAAATTTCATCTTCACAAAGCCAGAAACACTGACTTGTAATCCCAATCACTGTAATCCCAATTTTGAATGTTCTCCTCTGATATAAAGTCCCTTTTTACTTCCTTTAAGAAAATGTCAAAACCTTTGAACACAAACATACAGGTGCTGGTCATATAATTAGAATATCATCAAAAAGTTGATTTATTTCACTAATTCCATTCAAAAAGTGAAACTTGTATATTATATTCATTCATTACACACAGACTGATATATTTCAAATGTTTATTTCTTTTAATTTTGATGATTATAACTGACAACTAAGGAAAATCCCAAATTCAGTATCTCAGAAAATTAGAATATTACTTAAGACCAATACAAAGAAAGGATGTTTAGAAATCTTGGCCAACTGAAAAGTATGAGCATGTGCAGCACTCAACACTGAGCTGCGGCTCCTTTAGCCTGAATTACTGCAGCAATGCGGCGTGGCATGGAGTCCATCAGTCTGTGGATCTGCTCAGGTGTTATGAGAGCCCAGGTCGCTCTGATAGTGGCCTTCAGCTCTTCTGCATTATTGGGTCTGGCATATCCCATCTTCCTCTTCACAATAGCCCATAGATTTTCTATGGGCTTAAGGTCAGGCGAGTTTGCTGGCCATTTAAGAACAGGGATACCATGGTCCTTAAACCAGGCACTGGTTGCTTTGGCGCTGTGTGCAGGTGCCAAGTCCTGTTGGAAAATGAAATCTCCATAAAGCTGGTCAGCAGCAGGAAGCATGAAGTGCTCTAAAACTTCCTGGTATACGGCTGTTTTGACCTTTGACCTCAGAAAACACAGTGGACCGACACCAGCAGATGACATGGCACCCCAAACCATCACTGACTGTGGAAACTTTACACGGGACCTCAAGCAACGTGGATTGTGTGCCTCTCCTCTCTTCCTCCAGACTCTGGGACCCTGATTGACTTTCATCAGAGAACATAACTTTGGAGCACTCAGCAGCAGTCCAGTCCTTTCTGTCTTTAGTCCAGACGAGACGCTTCTGCCGCTGTCTGTTGTTCAAGAGTGGCTTGACTCAAGGATCATGACAGCTGAAACCCATGTCTTGCATACGTCTGTGTGTAGTGGTTCTTGAAGCACTGACTCCAGCTGCAGTCCACTCTTTGTGAATCTCCCACACATTTTTGAATGGGTTTTGTTTCTCAATCCTCTCCAGGGTGCGGTTATCCCTATTGCTTGTACACTTTTTTTTCTACCACATCTTTTCCTTCCCTTCGTCTCTCTATTAATGTGCTTGGACACAGAGCTCTGTGAACAGCCAGCCTCTTTTGCAATGACCTTTTGTGTCTTGTCCTCCTTGTGCAAGGTGTCAATGGTCGTCTTTTGGACCACTGTCAGGTCAGCAGTCTTCCCCATGATTGTGTAGCCTACAGAACTAGACTGAGAGAGCATTTAAAGGCCTTTGCAGGTGTTTTGAGTTCATCAGCTGATCAGAGTGTGGCTCCAGGTGTCTTCAATATTCAACCTTTCACAATATTCTAATTTTCTGAGATACTGAATTTGGGATTTTCCTTAGTTGTCAGTTATAATCGTCAAAATTAAAAGAAATAAACATTTGAAATATATCAGTCTGTGTGTAATGAATGAATATAATATACAAGTTTCACTTTTTGAATGGAATTAGTGAAATAAATCAACTTTTTGATGATATTCTAATTATATCACCAGCACCTGTATATCATCCTTGAGTCTGTTGTAAGGAACCTTTCATTTTTCATGATGGCAAAATGTTATATTGTGTTGATTTGTGTAATTCTTATAACCACATGTGATGATGTCCATATGCCTCTCCTTATTTCTTACTGTTAATATCTTTATCCTTTCATTTGCAAAAAGGAAAAAGGAAAAAAAAACAATAGACTGAATGCGTAATAGCCTATGCATGTGCGTCACTGTTTTCACAGATTTATGTTTTTGTAGTTTACACAGAGATATGGGTGTCGTTTTCAAAAGTTTGCATTTTCAGGCCACCATAACGCTGTTGTCTTCAGTGTTTAGTTGAAAATGGTGTCTTGTAAATGGCCCCTAAAACAACTTGAATTTAGCCACCAAAACCATCTTATTTGTTTTAGTAACTTTGTGTTTTTGTCATCTAGCTCAAATTAAAACCGAAAACAAAATGAATAAAATATGTATAGACATGTTTTATTATTATTATTATTATTATTATTATTATTATTATTATTATTTTCCATTTCAATTTTAGGTTAAACCAACTTAAAATGAGATTCTAGCAACTATATATATATATATATATAATTATATATACATAACACTTTCTTGAAATAACTTAATGTAAAGCACTTTGTGTATGTAATGCTGTGCTCACGAGTCCTGCTGGTGTGTGCGTGTCTCCAGTCAGAAGGGAAGAAGCTGGGTCTGGTGGGCTGGGTGCAGAACACTGACGCCGGGACGGTTCAGGGGCAGCTGCAGGGTCCCGCCTCCAGAGTCCAGCAGATGCAGCGCTGGCTCCGGACCACCGGCAGCCCGCAGTCACGGATCGCCAAAGCCGAGTTCAAGAACGAGCGAGCCATCGACAAACTGGACTTTAAGGACTTCAAAGTTGTTCGTTAATGACAGAACAATTCAATATTTATTAACATAGATATATACTATTTATTTTAGTGTTTAAAAATCTTCTTTTTGATCTGTTACTGGTATAAATATGAGGTAAAATGCCTTTATTGTCACTATATACCAGATGCTCCAAGATTTCACTGTCTTCCTGATGCCACAGCTAATATAATACACTCCACTCCTGTTTCTCCAGTGTGTTTCTCTTTTATAATGGCTTGGCTTGTATCATCCATTCGTATCATTGTATCATCCATCCGTTTTTACTAAGGTCTATACATTAGTGGTAGTTGTGTTAAAGGGGACATATAATTATGCCCCTTTTCACAAGATGTAATATAATCTCAGGTGTCCCCAGAATGTGTCTGTGAAGTTTCAACTCAAAATACCCCCAGATCATTTATTATAGCTTGCCAAATTCGCCCCTATTTTGCTGTTCCAGAAGAGGGCAGATCCTTTACATGAGCTTTGGATACAACATCAACAACAAAACAGGCAAATCTCCCTCAGCCAAAATGTCAGAAATAACCAGTTGTGGAGCATCTGTACATATGAGATGAGAGACTCAGGAAGAGGTTGACACTGTTTGACTGCACCTGGACGTTTCTGAATGGTTAGTGGATACATGTAACGTTAGTTGTGGAGTTGCGTTGATTCAACTCATTGACTAGCATGTACCGTCATGTTAATCTATAAATTGTTGTATAGGTGCTCATGAGGGAACGTAACACTTGGATCACCTGACTACAATACATAATAAATGTGAGTTTATGAATTAAACGGTGAGCATTTTTGGGATAAAACTAATGACACAGCTCTGTGAATACAGTCAGAGACTATGGTAACTTTAGCCATACAGCATTCTAGAAAGAAAAAATAAATAAATTGCAAACATTCACAGAATATGAAGTTCTATCCTTACTTGTTTTGGATATGAAGTTAGAGCACGAAGCGTTGGTTTTGACCCATCCTCCTGAAAAAACCTTTTCACAAATCAAGCGTTACTGACCCTCGTTGGTGAAGCAGTCATGCGTAAAATGATTTGCGCAAATATGTAACATTTTATCAGCATTAAAATGGCAGATCATCAACATGGGCGGGGTTTCCCTACTCTTACGCAGAGATTGATAATGATTGATGGGGATTATAATATGGCAGCGGCTATTTGCACTAAGTGCGCAATTAAAGTTAACACAATTCTGACTTTATATCACTCAATTCTGACTTTATATCTCTCAGTCCTGACTTTATATCTCTCAATTCTGACTTTATATCTCTCATATCTCTCAATCCTGACTTTATATCTCTCAATTCTGACTTTATATCACTCAATTCTGACTTTATATCTCTCAATCCTGACTTTATATCTCTCAATTCTGACTTTATATCTCTCATATCTCTCAATCCTGACTTTATATCTCTCAATTCTGACTTTATATCATCAATTCTGACTTTATATCTCTCAATTCTGACTTTATATCTCTCAATTCTGACTTTATATCTCTCAATTCTGACTTTATATCTCTCAATTCTGACTTTATATCTCTCAGTCCTGACTTTATATCTCTCAATTCTGACTTTATATCTCTCAATTCTGACTTTATATCTCTCAGTCCTGACTTTATATCTCTCAATTCTGACTTTATATCTCTTCTGACTTTAATCTCTGAATTTGACTTTATATCTCTCAATCCTGACTTTATATCAAACAATTCTGACTTTATATCTCTCAGTCCTGACTTTATATCTCTCAATTCTGACTTTATATCTCTCAGTCCTGACTTTATATCTCTCAATTCTGACTTTATATCTCTCAATTCCTGACTTTATATCTCTCAGTCCTGACTTTATATCTCTCAATTCTGACTTTATATCTCAACTCTGACTTTATATCTCTCAATCCTGACTTTATATCTCTCAATCCTGACTTTATATCTCTCAATTCTGACTTTATATCTCTCAATTCTGACTTTATATCTCTCAATCCTGACTTTATATCTCTCAATTCTGACTTTATATCTCTCAATTCTGACTTTATATCTCTCAATTCTGACTTTATATCTCTCAATTCTGACTTTATATCACTCAATTCTGACTTTATATCTCTCAGTCCTGACTTTATATCTCTCAATTCTGACTTTATATCTCTCAATTCTGACTTTATATCTCTCAATTCTGACTTTATATCTCTCAATTCTGACTTTATATCTCTCAATTCTGACTTTATATCTCTCAGTCCTGACTTTATATCTCTCAATTCTGACTTTATATCTCTCAATCTGACTTTGATTTATCTCTCAACTCTGACTTTATATCTCTCAATTCTGACTTTATATCTCTCAATTCTGACTTTATATCTCTCAATTCTGACTTTATATCTCTCAGTCCTGACTTTATATCTCTCATCTCTCAATTCTGACTTTATATCTCAATTCCTGACTTTATATCTCTCAATTCTGACTTTATATCTCTCAGTCCTGACTTTATATCTCTCAATCTGACTTTATATCTCTCAATCCTGACTTTATATCTCTCAATTCTGACTTTATATCACTCAATTCTGACTTTATATCTCTCAATTCTGACTTTATATCTCTCAATTCTGACTTTATATCACTCAATTCTGACTTTATATCTCTCAATTCTGACTTTATATCTCTCAATTCTGACTTTATATCTCTCAATTCAATTCTGACTTTATATCTCTCAATCCTGACTTTATATCTCTCAATTCCTGACTTTATATCTCTCAGTCTGACTTTATATCACTCAATTCTGACTTTATATCTCTCAATTCTGACTTTATATCTCTCAATTCTGACTTTATATCACTCTCAATTCTGACTTTATATCTCTCAGTCCTGACTTTATATCTCTCATCTCTCAATTCTGACTTTATATCTCTCAATTCTGACTTTAAATCTCTCAATCCTGACTTTATATCTCTCAGTCCTGACTTTATATCTCTCAGTCCTGACTTTATATCTCTCAATTCTGACTTTATATCACTCAATTCTGACTTTATATCTCTCAATTCTGACTTTATATCTCTCAATCCTGACTTTATATCTCTCAACTCTGACTTTATATCTCTCAATTCTGACTTTATATCTCTCAATTCTGACTTTATATCTCTCAATTCTGACTTTATATCACTCAATTCTGACTTTATATCTCTCAGTCCTGACTTTATATCTCTCAATTCTGACTTTATATCACTCAATTCTGACTTTATATCTCAATTCTGACTTTATATCTCTCAGTCCTGACTTTATATCTCTCAATTCTGACTTTATATCACTCAATTCTGACTTTATATCTCTCAGTCCTGACTTTATATCTCTCAATTCTGACTTTATATCTCTCAATTCTGACTTTATATCTCTCAATTCTGACTTTATATCTCTCAGTCCTGACTTTATATCTCTCAATTCTGACTTTATATCACTCAATTCTGACTTTATATCTCTCAGTCCTGACTTTATATCTCTCTTTATATCTCTCAATTCTGACTTTATATCACTCAATTCTGACTTTATATCACTCAATTCTGACTTTATATCTCTCAATTCTGACTTTATCACTCAATTTGACTTTATATCTCTCAATTCTGACTTTATATCTCTCAATTCTGACTTTATATCTCTCAATTCTGACTTTATATCACTCAATTCTGACTTTATATCTCTCAGTCCTGACTTTATATCTCTCAATTCTGACTTTATATCTCTCTAATTCTGACTTTATATCACTCAATTCTGACTTTATATCTCTCAGTCCTGACTTTATATCTCTCAATTCTGACTTTATATCACTCAATTCTGACTTTATATCTCTCAGTCCTGACTTTATATCTCTCAATTCTGACTTTATATCACTCAATTCTGACTTTATATCTCTCAGTCCTGACTTTATATCTCTCAATTCTGACTTTATATCACTCAATTCTGACTTTATATCTCTCAATTCTGACTTGATATCACTCAATTCTGACTTTATATCACTCAATTCTGACTTTATATCACTCAATTCTGACTTTATATCTCTCAATTCTGACTTTATATCTCTCAATTCTGACTTTATATCACTCAATTCTGACTTTATATCTCTCAGTCCTGACTTTATATCTCTCAATTCTGACTTTATATCTCAACTCTGACTTTATATCTCTCAATTCTGACTTTATATCTGACTTTATATCAATTCTGACTTTATATCTCTCAATTCTGACTTTATATCTCTCAATTCTGACTTTATATCTCTCAGTCCTGACTTTATATCTCTCAATTCTGACTTTATATCACTCAATTCTGACTTTATATCACTCAATTCTGACTTTATATCTCTCAATTCTGACTTTATATCTCTCAATTCTGACTTTATATCACTCAATTCTGACTTTATATCACTCAATTCTGACTTTATATCTCTCAGTCCTGACTTTATATCTCTCAATTCTGACTTTATATCTCTCAACTCTGACTTTATATCTCTCAATTCTGACTTTATATCTCTCAATTCTGACTTCTGACTGACTTTATATCTCTCAATTCTGACTTTATATCTCTCAATCCTGACTTTATATATCTCTCAATTCTGACTTTATATCTCTCAATTCTGACTTTATATCTCTCAGTCCTGACTTTATATCTCTCAATTCTGACTTTATATCTCTCAGTCCTGACTTTATATCTCTCAATTCTGACTTTATATCTCTCAATTCTGACTTTATATCTCTCAATTCTGACTTTATATCTCAATTCTGACTTTATATCTCTCAGTCCTGACTTTATATCTCTCAATTCTGACTTTATATCTCAATTCTGACTTTATATCTCTCAGTCCTGACTTTATATCTCTCAATTCTGACTTTATATCTCTCAATTCTGACTTTATATCTCTCAATTCTGACTTTATATCTCTCAATTCTGACTTTATATCTCTCAGTCCTGACTTTATATCTCTCAATTCTGACTTTATATCTCTCAATTCTGACTTTATATCTCTCAATTCTGACTTTATATCTCAATTCTGACTTTATATCTCTCAGACTTTATATCCAATGACTTTATATCTCTCAATTCTGACTTTATATCTCTCAGTCCTGACTTTATATCTCTCAATTCTGACTTTATATCTCTCAATTCTGACTTTATATCTCTCAGTCCTGACTTTATATCTCTCAATTCTGACTTTATATCTCTCAATTCTGACTTTATATCTCTCAATTCTGACTTTATATCTCAATTCTGACTTTATATCTCTCAGTCCTGACTTTATATCTCTCAATTCTGACTTTATATCTCTCAGTCCTGACTTTATATCTCTCAATTCTGACTTTATATCTCTCAGTCCTGACTTTATATCTCTCAATTCTGACTTTATATCTCTCAGTCCTGACTTTATATCTCTCAATTCTGACTTTATATCTCAATTCTGACTTTATATCTCTCAGTCCTGACTTTATATCTCTCAATTCTGACTTTATATCTCTCAATTCTGACTTTATATCTCTCAGTTCTGACTTTATATCTCTCAATTCTGACTTTATATCTCTCAGTCCTGACTTTATATCTCTCAATTCTGACTTTATATCTCAATTCTGACTTTATATCTCTCAGTCCTGACTTTATATCTCTCAATTCTGACTTTATATCTCAATTCTGACTTTATATCTCTCAGTCCTGACTTTATATCTCTCAATTCTGACTTTTATATCTCTCAATTCTGACTTTATATCTCTCAATTCTGACTTTATATCTCAATTCTGACTTTATATCTCTCAGTCCTGACTTTATATCTCTCAATTCTGACTTTATATATCTCAATTCTGACTTTATATCTCAATTCTGACTTTATATCTCTCAATTCTGACTTTATATCTCAATTCTGACTTTATATCTCTCAATTCTGACTTTATATCTCAATTCTGACTTTATATCTCTCAGTCCTGACTTTATATCACTCTTCCTTATATCTCAATTCTGACTTTATATCACTCAATTCTGACTTTATATCTCTCAGTTCTGACTTTATATCTCTCAATTCTGACTTTATATCTCTCAATTCTGACTTTATATCTCTCAATTCTGACTTTATATCTCTCAATTCTGACTTTATATCTCTCAATTCTGACTTTATATCTCTCAATTCTGACTTTATATCAAACAATTCTGACTTTATATCAAACAATTCTGAGTTTTGACATATAGATTGCAAAAATCTAAAATTATAAACAATGACAAAAGTATAATCAAATAATCTTTTAAAAACTTAAAGTAATACATTTTTATTAAACATGATTTTTGCTAAATAATAAAAGGCATGAAATTATAGTCTAAAATTATAAGGCTATAAATTAGAGACACGTCTGATAGAAAATGATGGCATTGATTTTATTTATCACTTTCAATAGATTTTAACTGATGCTTACCAGACTATCATGAGATGCTTTTATCCACAGAGATATACAGTACAATTGTGATAGTGACCTTTCCACTTCTAAATTACAAACCTGATTCCAAAAAGTTGGGACACTGTACAAATTGTGAATAAAAAAGGAATGCAATAATTTCCAAATCTCATAAACTTATATTTTATTCACAATAGAATATAGATAACATATCAAATGTTGAAAGTGAGACATTTTGAAATGTCATGCCAAATATTGGCTCATTTTGGATTTCATGAGAGCTACACATTCCAAAAAAGTTGGGACAGGTAACAATAAGAGGCCGGAAAAGTTAAATGTACATATAAGGAACAGCTGGAGGACCAATCTGCAACTTATTAGGTCAATTGACAACATGATTGGGTATAAAAAGAGCCTCTCAGAGTGGCAGTGTCTCTCAGAAGTCAAGATGGGCAGAGGATCACCAATTCCCCCAATGCTGCGGCCAAACATACTGGAGCAATATCAGAAAGGAGTTTCTCAGAGAAACACTGCAAAGAGTTTGAAGTTATCATCATCTACAGTGCATAATATCATCCAAAGATTCAGAGAATCTGGAACAATCTCTGTGCGTAAGGGTAAAGGTCCAAGTTCTAGAACAACATATGCTCTCATCCAGACGTCGTCTCTTTCAGGGAAGACCTTGAATTTTCCAACATGACAGTGCCAGACCACATCCTGCATCAATTACAACATCATGGCTGCGTAGAAGAAGGATCCGGGGACTGAAATGGCCAGCCTGCAGTCCAGATCTTTCACCCATAGAAAACATTTGAGCATCATAAAGAGGAAGATGCCACAAAGAAGACCTAAGACAGTTGAGCAACTAGAAGCCTGTATTAGACAAGAATGGGACAACATTCCTATTCCTAAACTTGAGCAACATTTGATATGTCATCTATGTTGTATTCTGAATAAAATATTGAAATTTGAAACTTCCACAT
>CM031959.1:20962679-20970179 GCA_018749465.1 Paracanthobrama guichenoti | reverse complement strand
GATGAGTCTCGATTTCTGTTGAGACATTCAGATGGTAGAGTCAGAATTTGGCGTAAACAGAATGAGAACATGGATCCATCATGCCTTGTTACCACTGTGCAGGCTGGTGGTGGTGGTGTAATGGTGTGGGGGATGTTTTCTTGGCACACTTTAGGCCCCTTAGTGCCAGTTGGGCATCGTTTAAATGCCACGGCCTACCTGAGCATTGTTTCTGACCATGTCCATCCCTTTATGACCACCATGTACCCATTCTCTGATGGCTACTTCCAGCAGGATAATGCACCATGTCACAAAGCTCGAATCATTTCAAATTGGTTTCTTGAACATGACAATGAGTTCACTGTACTAAAATGGCCCCCACAGTCACCAGATCTCAACCCAATAGAGCATCTTTGGGATGTGGTGGAACGGGAGCTTCGTGCCCTGGATGTGCATCCCATAAATCTCCATCAACTGCAAGATGCTATCCTATCAATATGGGCCAACATTTCTAAAGAATGCTTTCAGCACCTTGTTGAATCAATGCCACGTAGAATTAAGGCAGTTCTGAAGGCGAAAGGGGGTCAAACACAGTATGGTGTTCCTAATAATCCTTTAGGTGAGTGTATTTTGAACTGGTATGTGCCTCACGTTTATGGATTACCTGTTTTTTGTTACACTGTGTAGATTTAACTGTTTGAGGTTTGACATTTGTTTTGGGAGAATGAATAACTAAGGGGGCATTTACACAACACCGTTTTCAAATAAAAACTTAACTTTTTACGCCACATGGTTTTAAAGTGCACATTTTTGAAAAAGATACCATGTGTCTTCATGTAAACTACAAAAAAACGTGAATTTGTGAAACCAGTGATGTTGTGCACATGCGTGTTATGTGTTTGTAGAGTTTCTTTATCTATATCTTTCATCTACTGGCCAGGCAGCAAAATACAGCGTTTTTAGCAGATCCGTGAGAACGGGGATCGTTTTGACAACGTTGTCATCTGTATGTGAAAACCGAAAAGAAAAACTTTTCCATTTTTAGTACATCATTGTCGTGTAAATGTACCCTGAAGTTCACCCATAGGATTGTTTACCTTGACTGGCCTGCACAGAGTCCTGACCTCATCCCGATAGAACACCTTTGGGATGAATTAGAGCGGAGACTGCGAGCCAGGCCTTCTCGTCCAACATCAGTGCCTGACCTCACAAATGCGCTTCTAGAAGAATGGTCAAAAATTCCCATAAACACACTCCTAAACCTTGTGGAAAGCCTTCCCAGAAGAGTTGAAGCTGTTATAGCTGCAAAGGGTGGGCCGACTCCATATTAAACCCTACGGATTAAGAATGGGATGTCATTAAAGTTCATGTGCATGTAAAGGCAGGCGTCCCAAAACTTTTGGCAAATAAATATAGTGCAAATTAAAAGGTTGTAGAATTTTTTTATTTTTTTAAAAATTACATTTAAAAGAAAAAAAAAACATGCAGTTTTTTTTATTTGATAAATCTTTTATGTTAGCTTGTTTTTGCTCAGACACGGTGCAGTGGCTGATTTTAGGTCAGAATGTCCACCCGGTTATATTATGACACTGAGAATGTACATAGAGATAGTGAAAGTAACTTATGTTTAAAGTTGAAGACGTAGTGCATTTAAAGTGCATTAGCAATGTTTTACTTATTGATTCCCAAATAAATTCAGTTCAAAATAAAGTGGAAAAGACATACTAATTCGTTGACAATGAAAATTTACTAGAGTATCAGTATTGTAGTACTTTAAAAGTAAACAAAAATGCATTTTATCTTCCATATCATTTATTTTGTTTAATAAATGGTTAAATGTATTTACCCAAGCAAGCTTGACTAGATGTCAGATGTTTTACATCACCCTATCATGATTACACAAAAATCTATTTTAAAAGCAGAGTTTGATTTTTTACATTTTATGATGGCCAAAAATCACCCACGAATGACCCATTTTCTTTGAATTCTAATTCAGGATGTTCCTTTTTCAGTACTTTTCTTCCTGTAATTCCTATCCAACTTCTTGGCAATTAAATTCACACTCATCATGAATTTGCACAACCCTGGAATCCACACGTACCAGATGTGTGCCGACACTATATGTTGCTGTCTGGGCGTAATGTATACAGTGTAAGTTCACTAAATGACATTTTCATATCCAGGGGTCATAGCGCACAGTCACAGGTGTCATTTCAGGACAAAAATCAATGACTCTATATTTTAAATTTTAAGAATAGGTTCTCTGTAGAGTGGCACATTTGTCTGCAGGTGTGATTTGGCCAACAGTTCACATTATAGGGATTATACAGGTACCCTCAAAATGCATCACTTCTGCACGTGTTCTGTTTATTGGAGAAAATGTCTGACATGATGCCATCCGATATAGGCTATAGAACGTCTTCAGCGTAGTTATGTTTTGCTATCTGCGCAATATGCCCATTTGTATTTCTGACAGGCGTCTAAACACGTTTTGCAGAGAAAAGCGCATGCACAGAACACAAAGCAGCAGCAGCAGCAGCTTCAGCCCAGACACATGCTCAGCACTGGAATCCCAACACGTAGTTATCCTTATATGGCCATTTTCCTGTTTGACAGCGTGACGTCACTGCGTGACGCGTGAGCAGGTGCAGATGCTGAGACTGGAGGAGACGTCACATTAAATTTACATTTGATTATATATGCGATCGAAAAAAAACGGATTAACATAAATTAGCATCAATAAAATGTACAATTTCTACTAAAAAAAGAAGTTTTTTACCTTTCTTTCCCTCATTTTCACACAATCGAGAGTTTTTGTTGTTGAATTGACATGACAACAGAACACAGATCAAATACTGTAGTGTCGAATATGAGCGGTTTGCATGAAATGATCACGTTTTAAAATAAGTCATGCATTATGCATCATTCATAAGGACTTTATGCATATCAGGGTTCATCAGAATTTTATGAATGAATATGTGGCAGGCACCACGTTTCGTCCACGCAGGGGTTCGCCGTGGATTCAGCACGCGCAGCTTTACTACAGAACAACCTCTATTCCTATTGACATTTTAGCTGGATGTGGATTAAACGATAATATGCACGAATTTGCCCAGAAAGCTCGGCTTTCCTTGCATGTCGTTCAGAGGAGCTCCCCGCGCGCGTAATGGTACGGCCCGTTTCATTCATAAAATTCAGGAGCACTATAAATAGGAGCTCGCGGAGCTGAGAGTCACTGACCAGGTTTATAAACCTGGAGAAGCCGACATCACGAAGCGAGGGATTGGGACCAGAAGAGCTGGACTCCTGTCGATAATACGTCCGCGTGTGCTGGAGAAATGTTCCCGAGCCAAGCGAATTCTGATCCGGACTCCTCATCCTCTCCCGCCAAAGCTCGCGCGGATGCCCTGATGGACAGCAGCAGCGCACAGGTATGATGCTTTCGCTTTCATGCATCACCACAACACACAAGCCATTCGATGCATGTTGTTTAATGGCTAATACTTAACCTCATACACATGCATGTTTGGAAACTATAGCGTTATTTATCCCAACATTTATTATTCTGAAGTGTTATTAAACATTTACATATTTGTTATGGTCTAGCACACTGTCGTAATGCTGGTGCTTCGTCTCTTTATCAGATGTTGAATGTGATCCTTTGCAATGCAGTGAAACATGGTAAAGCGTTGTAAAAATGCAGCTGTTCATTGAGAAAAATAAATCCAGTGAGGAGAGCCCACAGCAGCTCTGCGTAAGCATTGACGTCAGAGACAATGCAAAAGTTAAATATTGATCAGGAGGCTATTTTTAGATGCCCGAGAGTGTATTTAAAGAAAGAGACATAAGTGCAAACTAAAAAACTCGTGCATTATTAAGAACTTTTCTTTTAGAGTCTGGTCTAAAATCCAGATGCACGTAAATCAGTGTTGTGTTTGTGTGGCTGGAATAATGATTATATATTCCCGACGCAATCGCAGGGCTCGTGCGTGGATGCCGAGTCTCCGGGCTCGTTCGTTCCGACGGTCACGGCGATCTCCAGCACGCCGGACCTGCAGTGGATGGTCCAGCCGACGATCATCACGTCTGAGGGCAGAGCCGAGAGCAACGAGCCGGCGAAGACCAAGATCACTGGGAACAAGGGGAAATGCGCCGCCAGAAAGAGCAAGAGCGAGCAGGTACATTTCTGCATTACTGCATGATCTGTGAAGCATCATGAGCCTGCATGGGATTGATGGGGATGCAGCTCTAGCTTTGGCATGTTGCCTAGACCAGCAGCATCCACTTTATATTCAGGTCACAGCAAGTCTGCAACAATAGACTATTTTTAGACGCATTGCAGAGAAACACGCGTGAATAAGTGGCGCTAGAAGTCAAGGCATGCGCTGATTCTTCGAGATGACAAGTGCAATTCATCTTGCTTTGACTAGCTCTCTCCGGAGGAAGAGGAGAAGAAGAGGATCAGGAGAGAGAGGAATAAAATGGCTGCAGCGAAGTGTCGCAATAGACGGAGAGAACTCACCGACACCCTGCAGGCAGTGAGTACAGACACCAACACAACCTTTACCAGAGACACTTCATTCATTCATTCATTCATAAAAATAAAACTGATTATTTTACTGAAATAATCCATGATGCGACGCTGTTTTGCGCCATATCGCAGATAATCAAATGTTACGTTGTAACTGTTCTGAATGCTCTCCGAACGTTCGACACGTTCTTACACGTTTAAAAGAAAAACGTTTTTTATTCGAACTTTAAGCAAACATTCCATTTCATCATTTGCAAACATTCTGGGAATGTTACTTTTCAATGCTCTGAAACAATTAGTAACATTTAGCAAATGATAGATACAAATTAAAATTAAAATAAAAACTCCGTGAACTGCATGTGACCCTGGACCACAAAACCAGTCATAACGGGTCCATTTTTTAAAATTGCACTCTAAAAAATGCTGGGTTAAAAACAACCCAAGTTGGGTTGAAAATGGACAAACCAGCGGTATTCTAAATAATGACTGTTTTCAGACATTCGCTCAGGCAAACAGATTTAGACCCGCCACCCAAACTCATGTCACTGGTGGAGTCACTGTTGTTGTGTGGGCTGGTTGGGATGTCCAAACGAAAAGAGCAATATTTACACCTACCAATGGCTTATCCACCTTTATTTTTAATGTAAGAGCGCACCTTGCAGGCTAGTTACTTCTAGCTGTAGAAAAAAAATGCTTGTTATGCTGCTTGATATTGGTATTTCTTATCTTATTATTTTCATGTATTGTCATAATTATAAACACACTGGTTTGTAGCATTTTACAGTTTACTGCACTTTGTTAGTCTACACTTAATGACACTTCTACATGTAGCCATTCCACTGAAGCTCTGAAATGCACTCCTACAGTTGAATGAACTGCCAAAATGGTGCATCAACATTAAACGTCAGTGGGCACTATATTTACTTTGAGAGTCGTGGCTCTTCAGTGGGTCTGATCCTCATGTAACTATAAGGAAACACATGTTGAAACTTCAATAGGAATCTTGCTAGATCTGGACAAACTGAGTATCATTAGAATGATTCAAGATTCCAGCTTTGATATCTGACAACTGTTTATGATAAAACTAGGTTGCTGATATATATATATATATATATATATATATATATATATATATATATATATATATATATATATATATATATATAATGTCAGGAGTGAAAATAATCAATCTGTAATTTGTTATACAGTATTTTGAAAAGAATAGCAACACGCATTCACGTCTGCTCCGGTTTATTTGTGTTCACATAACTGCTCTAGACAGCATCTGTTAGGTCCAAAAGTTCAAAAAATAAATATGAATTTATTCTCACATGATGACCTAATAATGAAGATTAGGTCTCATTCATGGCAGAGGTGTGAAAAGTTTGTGAGAACAATAGAAACGTGAATGGAGCAGTTCACATCACCAGACATTAATAGACAGCAAGTAGGTGTTTACAGGGCAATTCAATATTTTATTGGCATCTTATCAGCCATCTCTAAAAACTCACATGACATGATCTTAGAAAATGTTACATAAAATTCATAGTTTGATATAGATAACATCCTCCGATTTGAAATAAAGAATGAGCAGACTTGTGGCTTCAGCTTCATTGTGTTTGTAAGTTTCTTTAACACAGGCACATCATATTTTTACATGTAAAAAAAAAAATAGTCAAAGTAATCCCAAATGTATTCAGACACCTTCAACATTTCTCACATTATCAGTTTATTCGCTATAGTTTAGAAAATGGTAATAAAAGATAAGAACTCAGAGTTAAACTGTGTCAGAACGAACTCATCTTGATAATGTCAGATGACTTTGATAGAAAGGGATGTAATGGATTACAGTCAGCCAATCAGATGTTAGATTACAGTACACAATCAGATAATACCAGTTTAGCTCAAGTTAACAGCAATTAAAGAGAAAACACTTCCGAAAAACATGCTCAGGTCAAAGTGTCTGAATAATTTTGGTCCCAAATGTTTATCAATTTTACTGGTAGTCACTGTATGAAGATCTTTTGGGTATAATATGTCAAAGGTTACTTTATTTTGCTATCCTCACTAACATAATTTGAACTATACAACTATGCATTGTCCTGCACCTGCTATTAAATTCTGGTGTCTGAATAATTTTTGGTTTGACTGTAGATTCTTAATTTTTTTTTCTTCTTAGATTTGTTTTTATGTTCGAGCTTATCCTTCTCCATATTACTAACAGCCTGAGTAATTCTGGGTCTTGAACTGTAACTCTCAAGTGTTGGCTTTCTAAATATATGTTAGTTATGTGTCTATTCAAACTGACTTATGAGCAGCAGCCCTTTTTATTTTGGGTATGTCATTTACGCCCCACTTGCCAAAATGGGGGTTGTGGGGTAAGGGGTTAAATCTGTCTGTTCATGGAATAACCCAGTTTTTGGTTTCTCCAGGAAACAGACAAGCTGGAAGAGGACAAAGCTGCCCTCCAGGCTGAAATCGAGAATCTCCTGAAGGAAAAGGAGAGGCTTGAGTACGTTCTCGCCACTCATAAACCTCTATGCCAGCTGCCTGAAGAGCTGGACTGCCTGTTTCCAGAGTCTCCTCAGGCACTTCCAACTCCTGAAACGGCCAGCAAACTCCAAGAGGATAGCCCGCAAGATACCTCTTCCCTGCAGGACATGGAGATCCCTACGGTACCGTCCACCGCTATTTCTGGGAACTCCAACATCCTGTTGTGCTCCAGTGCAGAAGTCAGTTTGTGTGACCTCGAGCCCTCTCTGGATGTCAGGGACGAGCTCCTCGCCACCAGCGACGAGGACCGCGTCTCGGCGGAAACGGCTCGCTCCGTCCCCGACATTGACCTGAGTGGCTCGCTGGGCATCACGGACTGGGAAACCCTGTACAAGTCTGTGGCCAATGATCTCGAACCTTTGAGCACCCCGGTGGTGAGCACTTCCACACCTACCTGCAGCAACTATCTGTCTGTATTTACCTTCGCCTGCCCCGAG
>CM031959.1:20827679-20957679 GCA_018749465.1 Paracanthobrama guichenoti | reverse complement strand
CTGTTGGTTTGGAGGATGTTCCCCATAACATTCCCAGAAAATTTAATTTAAAAACAAAATATGGAGTTTTATTTTTTATATTTAAACAAATGAGGTTAAACATTATGTTATGTGTAGGGTTATATGGGTTGGCTAGGGGAAGTATAAAGTGTTAGTACATAAAAAGCCCAAATGCAGTTCTGACACTACAGCCTCCGGGACTGCAGGGTTCTGTTCTGCAGGTTAAGACCATTTATATTCATACAGACATTAAAAAAAAAAAAGTATCAAAATATGGGGTTTCCACTGATCAAAAGAGCTTCTGCTCGCCGAGGGCACGCAAAGCGCTGACGGGGAACGGAATGTTTGTTTTCTGGTTTCCAAGGGGTGGAGCGAGTCTGCTCCTCACTTCTCCACTCTTCTCCATGTGTGTTTTCCCTGCAGTTCATTTCTCATCCTCCCTGCTGACGTCTGACTTCCGCATTCCTCGCTCTTCCCGATCAGGGATCAGCGCTCGAGACTCGAGCTGATGCAACGATTCCCGCTCTTCAAGATCTACTCGCGACCTCCGGCTGACGTCACAAAGGGACTCCACTCGCTCACCTCGAGACCAAAGTCAGGTAAGAGGCCAACTTTGACAACTTTTGCACGGGCTTCGAGTCCATTTTTTTCTCCATGCTGTGTCTCAAAGCGCACAGATCCGCCTAGACCGAGCGCTTTTTTGCGCATCGGAGGCGCGCGCGCAGCAGGATTCATGGACATCGCGCGCGCGTTCCGCCTGTGATGCGCAAAAGCGCTGTCTATGTAGGGAACGCACTCGGTTTTGAGACACAGCCCGAGTGCATGCAAGCACAGAAATGCAGTGCATTGCAAAAAATAGCACCGTGCATATTTATTCGAATAACAGCAATGGATGCTGTTGCTGTAGATGCATGCGTTCAATGCAACTCTCTTTATTTCTAGATTTGAACGCATTTCTCCCAGCCATGTCCATCTCTAGTTGCAGCCTATATTGGGAATGTTCCCAATAAATCGCGATGATGGGACAGACTGTAAGCTGAAGTTCACGTTACACAAGAGAAACTTCCGCTTTGAGATCATTGAGTCACTGTAGGGCGTGGTGCAAATGCACATTCATATTTTGATCATCTGTACCTTATTATTTCACTGTATTGTCCGGTGTCACACACACTGCATTAAGCTCGTGATCAGTGAAGCGGATGCATGTGTGGTAATGGGCAGACAAACTTTTTCAAATTCAAGATTTATATTGTAGGTTCAAATTTGGGTATGCAGTTCTCATGTGGCAGCTGGATATCCACCAAATAAGCCTCAGTTTATTTAAAACATGATCTGAAACTTAAGTACTGCAAACATTTGCACATTACATCACAGTGAAGTTAAATGAACTGTGGTGCTCTTAGATCATCAGTGCCCAGCAAGCATTTTCAGCTGTTCGGAAAAGGGTTTCACTTCCACTCCAAAAGAAGTGGGCGATAAAATCTGGAAGCAATGTGTGAAACTGTTTCTCATTGCATAACAGTGCTATTATAACTGCATGCATAATGCAAAGAAATGACACTGACCTTTACGGATCCAGGAACGTTGATTATGACACACAGCTCTGCAATGATCAACAGTAAGTCCATACATATATATGTGCATTATGATGCATGAACTCATGAACCATAAATGTATTGATACTACGGGTAACATAATAAAATGCAAAGATTCAGGAGAGTGTTATCTGAAATCTGCTGTCTCTGAAAACACACTCTTTCATGCACAAATGTGGTTATATTTCAGAGTTTCAAGATTTATTTAAAACACAGTTTAACGCTCAACGTTTAAATGTTAAAAATTGATGATTGAAAAAGGTGCTTAGAGTGTCAGTTTTATGTTGGATTAGGGTGAAATTTCAGTCACTTTTATAGTTAGAAACTGGGAAAGATCACTCAGATTTTGTTACAGAAACACACTGCAAATACTCACAACACAATCAAATACAGAAACACACTGTAAATACTCAACACAACCAAATACAGAAATACACTGCAAATACTCACAACACAAACAAATACAGAAACACACTGCAAATCAACACAATCAAATACAGAAACACACTGCAAATACTCACAACACAACCAAATACAGAAACACACTGCAAATCAACACAATCAAATACAGAAACACACAGCAAATACTCACAACACAACCAAATACAAATACAGAAACACTCAAATACTCACAACACAAACAAATACAGAAACACACTGCAAATACTCACAACACAACCAAATACAGAAACACACTACAAATACTCACAACACAAACAAATACAGAAACACACTGCAAATACTCACAACACAAACAAATACAGAAACACACTGCAAATACTCACAACACAAACAAATACAGAAACACACTGCAAATACTCACAACACAACCAAATACAGAAACACACTAGAAATACTCACAACACAACCAAATACAGAAATACACTGCAAATACTCACAACACAACCAAATACAGAAACACACTGCAAATCAACAAAATCAAATACAGAAACACACTGCAAATACTCACAACACAACCAAATACAGAAACACACTGCAAATCAACACAATCAAATACAGAAACACACAGCAAATACTCACAACACAACCAAATACAGAAACACACTACAAATACTCACAACACAAACAAATACAGAAACACACTAGAAATACTCACAACACAACCAAATACAGAAATACACTGCAAATACTCACAACACAACCAAATACAGAAACACACTGCAAATCAACACAATCAAATACAGAAGCACACTACAAATACTCACAACACAACCAAATACAGAAACACACTGCAAATACTCACAACACAACCAAATACAGAAACACACTAGAAATACTCACAACACAACCAAATACAGAAATACACTGCAAATACTCACAACACAACCAAATACAGAAACACACTGCAAATCAACAAAATCAAATACAGAAGCACACTACAAATACTCACAACACAACCAAATACAGAAATACACTGCAAATACTCACAACACAACCAAATACAGACACACACTGCAAATCAACAAAATCAAATACAGAAGCACACTACAAATACTCACAACACAACCAAATACAGAAACACACTACAAATACTCACAACACAACCAAATACAGAAACACACTGCAAATCAACAAAATCAAATACAGAAGCACACTGCAAATACTCACAACACAACCAAATACAGAAACACACTGCAAATACTCACAACACAACCAAATACAGACACACACTGCAAATCAACAATATCAAATACAGAAACACACTGCAAATACTCACAACACAACCAAATACAGAAACACACTGCAAATACTCACAACACAAACAAATACAGAAACACACTGCAAATCAACACAATCAAATACAGAAACACACTGCAAATACTCACAACACAACCAAATACAGAAACACACTGCAAATCAACACAATCAAATACAGAAACACACAGCAAATACTCACAACACAACCAAATACAGAAACACACTACAAATACTCACAACACAAACAAATACAGAAACACACTGCAAATACTCACAACACAACCAAATACAGAAACACACTACAAATACTCAACACAAACAAATATGACACAAACTCAAATACAGAAACACACTGCAAATACTCACAACACAAACAAATACAGAAACACACTGCAAATACTCACAACACAAACAAATACAGAAACACACTGCAAATACTCACAACACAACCAAATACAGAAACACACTGCAAATACTCACAACACAACCAAATACAGAAACACACTGCAAATACTCACAACACAACCAAATACAGAAACACACTGCAAATCAACACAATCAAATACAGAAACACAGCAACATACTCAAATCAACACAACCAAATACAGAAACACACTGCAAATCAACACAATCAAATACAGAAACACACAGCAAATACTCACAACACAACCAAATACAGAAACACACTACAAATACTCACAACACAAACAAATACAGAAACACACTAGAAATACTCACAACACAACCAAATACAGAAATACACTGCAAATACTCACAACACAACCAAATACAGAAACACACTGCAAATCAACACAATCAAATACAGAAGCACACTACAAATACTCACAACACAACCAAATACAGAAACACACTGCAAATACTCACAACACAACCAAATACAGAAACACACTAGAAATACTCACAACACAAATCAAATACAGAAATACACTGCAAATACTCACAACACAACCAAATACAGAAACACACTGCAAATCAACAAATCAAATACAGAAGCACACTACAAATACTCACAACACAACCAAATACAGAAATACACTGCAAATACTCACAACACAACCAAATACAGACACACACTGCAAATCAACAAAATCAAATACAGAAGCACACTACAAATACTCACAACACAACCCAAATACAGAAACACACTACAAATACTCACAACACAACCAAATACAGAAACACACTGCAAATCAACAAAATCAAATACAGAAGCACACTGCAAATACTCACAACACAACCGAATACAGAAACACACTGCAAATACTCACAACACAACCAAATACAGACACACACTGCAAATCAACACAATCAAATACAGAAACACACTGCAAATCAACACAAATACAGAAACACACTGCAAATACTCACAACACAACCAAATACAGAAACACACTGCAAATCAACACAATCAAATACAGAAACACACTGCAAATACTCACAACACAACCGAATACAGAATCACGCTGCAAATCAACACAATCAAATACAGAAACACACTGCAAATACTCACAACACAACCAAATACAGAAACACACTGCAAATACTCACAACACAACCAAATACAGAAACACACTGCAAATACTCACAACACAACCAAATACAGAAACACACTGCAAATCAACTCAACCAAATACAGAAACACACTGCAAATAAATACAATCAAATACAGAAACACACTGCAAATACTCACAACACAACCAAATACAGAAACACACTGCAAATACTCACAACACAACCAAATACAGAAACACACTGCAAATCAACTCAACCAAATACAGAAACACACTGCAAATCAACAAAATCAAATACAGAAACACACTGCAAATACTCACAACACAACCAAATGCAGAAACACACTGCAAATCAACTCAACCAAATACAGAAACACACTGCAAATACTCACAACACAACCAAATACAGAAACACACTGCAAATCAACAAAATCAAATACAGAAACACACTGCAAATACTCACAACACAACCAAATACAGAAACACACTGCAAATCAACTCAACCAAATACAGAAACACACTGCAAATAAATACAATCAAATACAGAAACACACTGCAAATACTCACAACACAACCAAATGCAGAAACACACTGCAAATACTCACAACACAACCAAATACAGAAACACACTGCAAATCAACAAAATCAAATACAGAAACACACTGCAAATACTCACAACACAACCAAATACAGAAACACACTGCAAATACTCACAACACAACCAAATACAGAAACACACTGCAAATCAACTCAACCAAATACAGAAACCTGCAAATACTCACACAACACAATTTTAACAGACAACCATTTTAGCAACCTGTGTTACCACTAATTTGTAGAAGAGCTGCATGATTAATTGTTAAAAGATGATGATCTCGTAGGGATCAAAAAGCGAGCAAATCACCTTTTGAAAGTAGGCTAACTTATATGCTATAAATAATGATTGTATCATTACATCATTACACCAGTAGGTGGCGACAAGTGACTGTTGAAAATGTGTTTGTCATTGAATCATTCATTCAAGAGATTCATTCAAAACCACTGATTCATCCAGTAATGAAACAGAGAAATGTTTATGAGTGAGTCATTGATTCATTCACTCAAGAGTTTTGTTAAAAAAACATTGATTCATCCAGTAATGGAACACCATGCATCCCAATGTGCATACTATCCACCCAATCTGCCCTAAAAAGTACTGAATATTACTAATGTCCCATGCTATTTAGGATGGATAATATGTACATTCAGATGCAGGCACAGAGAAGTTTTTTGAATCATTCACTCAAGAGATTTGTTCAAAAATACTTATTCATCCAGTAATGGAACAGAGAAGTCTTTATGAGTGAGTCGTCGAATCATTAATTCAAGAGATTTGTTCAAAAATGCTGATTCATCCAGTAATGAAACAAGTGAAGTCTTTATGAGTGAGTCGTTGAATTATTCACTCAAGAGATTTGTGATTCATCCAGTAATGAAACAGAGAAGTCTTTATGAGTGAGTCATTGAATCATTCACTCAAGAGATTTGTGATTCATCCAGTAATGAAACAGAGAAGTCTTTATGAGTGAGTCATTGAATCATTCACTCTAGAGATTCATTCAAAAACGCAGATTCATCCAGTAATGAAGCAGAGAAGTCTTTAGGTCTGTTTGACTTGAAGCGGTGTTGCGCAGACCGAACGGTGTATGACATCAAAGTAGCACGAGAGCGATTAGAGAGCATTAGACAGCTCTGTATGCTTTTGAATCACTCTTGCAGTTTATGTCACACACCGATCGGTCTGTGCAGTGCCGCTGCAAGTCCAACACACCTAGAATAAGTAAGTCATTGAAGCATTCATTCAAATACATTTAAAAAAATAAGAATTCATTCAAATCAATGAAACATTCGCGTAAATTATGTTATTTTTAGCTGTTTGTTCAGAACATAACAAAGAATTTTGATTTTAATTTGATTTCAATTTATTTACATTCGTGCAGCTCGAATTTATAGCCATCCACTTTCTCTTATTAAATATTAACCCCTAAAGTCACTTTCATTCATGGTTTTAATATATGTAGTTGAAAGTCAGGTGCTTGCTGAACACAATTTCTCGATTTCTATGGATGTGTGTCAGCTTGGTTGTGCTTTTAACACAGATTGATTATTGTATTTATTTTGCTTGTTGTTCATATTATACTCGAACAAACAACATAATCAAATCACATCTGTGGCATTTTACATCATTTTCTGCAGTGTGTTAGACAGCATTACTTGGATATTTACTGAAGAACGGGGCAATCGATCAATTCGAGCGAAACATTATCTGTGATAATGGAGCTGAATGTTAATATAACATGTGGTAACGGTCACAGCGGAGAGAGCGGGAGTGTGCACGGCGCTCTCAGCTCTGAATTACTGCGCTCTATACAACTTTCCAGTCAAAATCTAAACAAAGAGAACAGTGTTGTATTCTGTTTATTTTTCCAAATCCTTCATGCTGTCATTCCCTCAATATATACTTGTCTTGACTGGTTGGTATGAAGTTTTATTTGGAAGTGTGCTAGACGTTTCAGAGATGGAGATTTTTACTGTGGAAATCATTTTTCCATTGGGGCTTTTAGTGCGATGGCTTGTGTTGATTGAGTCTGTGGTTCTGTAGACAGAAAGACGGCACACCTCACACACCTTCTGAAAGCCTGCGGAGTATGAACGCTTGATCACATTTGAAAATGTCCCTGATTAATATATTGCAGACGGATTAAGTTATGTATCAGGGGTTTTTGAGTTAGTTATTCATTATATGCCTATATGGAATATAAGCATGCGTACAGCTTACTATATTTTGTTGAGGTTGCTAGGGTTTTCTGAGTAGTTGCAAAGTTGTTCTTTGTTGTTCCTCGATGGTTACTTTGGCAAAAATAAAATACCCCACCTCTATGTCTGTCTGATATTTTGTAGTTTTATTAATGAAAACACAGAAATGCTCAACATGTCCAGTGAAAAAAAAAAAAAAATTTTGTTATCACGAACGTTAAGGAACATTCCATTTTAGAATTCTTCAAACATTATGGGAATGTTACTTTTAGATGTTCTCTGAACGTTCTGAAACAAGTTGTAACATTTAAAAAAAACATTAGATTCAAGTCCAACTAATATGTTTCAGAAAAAAACATTCCATGCTAACGTTTTGAGAACCAGACCAGATAACTTTGAAGAAACATTATATTAACGGTAATGAAATAATTTTTGTTCATAACTGTGAGAGAACCTTGTCACAAAGTGTATTTAAATTGCGCATATTTTTATATAAAATCTTTGATGATATAATAATGTTTCTACTCTAGTTCCTTGTTGAAATATAAACAGTTAAACAGTGACTATAATAAAAACTTGTTTCCATGACATATTTATTCAAACATATACATTAAATAATGAAGAGAACAGGTTAAATTATGAATATGTAATACAGGTAAAAATATGGGTAGGCATGTAATACACCGATCAGGCATAACATTATAACCACTGACAGGTGAAGTGAATAACACTGATGATCTCTTCATCACGGCTCCTGTTAGTGGGTGGGATATATTAGGCAGCAAGTGAACATTTTGTCCTCAGAGTTGATGTGTTAGAAGCAGGAAAAATGGGCAAGAGTAAGGATTTGAGCGAGTTTGACAAGGGCCAAATTGTGATGGCTAGACGACTGGGTCAGAGCATCTCCAAAACTGCAGCTCTTGTGGGGTGTTCCCGGTCTGCAGTGGTCAGTACTATATGTGAAATCAGATACTGGTAACACTTGTGCAGATTTTCAGAAGTTTTCAGCCGGCTAATAAAGAGCGCCAAAGCCATATTTTTCTGACAGAATTTGAAAGCTGAAACTCTGTTTCTTATCAAAAGTAGCAGCACAAAGCTTGGACGGGAGGCGCTACAAAGTTAAGTTTTGTTCACGCATGAACTGAAAATAGCATAAACTAAAAGATCTCACTTCATCAAAGTGAAGATCAATAAAAAAACAAGAAAAAGGTATTGTCTGGCATCCTCGTGTTTACCCGTTCTAGTTTATCCACATTCACAAAATAGATGTTGAACACAGTCAAAGCGCTTTATTAATGCATAATTAAATGCATTTTCGGCTGATTTTTTTCAGTTGCCAGCATTTTTGTATATCATAAAATCAGGTTCCTCCTACAAAGGGATATTTTTTCATTTTATATTGTCTGTCTGGCAAAAGTCTCTTAAAAAAGTAAAAGCAAACCACATAATTTGAATGATCTCTCTGTGACGAGCAGTGTGCTTAAGTTAGTAGACTACTTGGGGTTTTGTTTAAATGACTAGCATTCAGTATGAGCAATGATATTTTGCCTGAGCAAAGACTAGCAAAACTTCCTCTGAGTCACAGTCGTTGTGTGTGCCATGCAGCGGTTCACATATGGCAGTGATTTTTTGTGGCCGTTTCTTCATTAAGCTCATTCATGTTGGTCACTTTCTGTAGTTCATCTCTCAGTGAGGATGGAAGAACAGGCTGTGAGAATGTTTTCTTAAAAATAGTTTGTCTTAAGCTCCAGAATGCACATCTGAAAGGTTTTTGTATTCGAGGAGGACTTGTGTAGGCCGATGACATTGTCCTGTTCCTCTGCGGCCACATTCCTCTCGGCTGACATGGAGAACGGTACGCAGATTTGGACGGAGGAAACTCGGGCAGCGGGCGGATCTTGGCTGGCGTGATCAGTTCTTCTCTCCACGGCTTTAAGGAGAATGTGTCTGGGTCTAGTTTTGTGCCTCTCATAAAAAGGGGGAAAGAGCAGCTTCTCTTGCCAAGGGTCTGTAAGTGTTCGTATTCTATACATATGTCTTGTGGAGATGTGTTGTATCTAACGTACAGCAGACAGTACATGGGGACAATGGACATGTGTTCAAAACAATAATTGGAGATGTATGTGTATGCAGCATTTGTTAGTTAGCTAAAGTGGCCCAAATACGCTATTTTGGTCAAACCGCTCAGTCTGCTGTGTTTGGTCTACTCTGCTCTGATTGGTCAGATGGCTCAGTCTGTTGTGATTGGTCTACTCTGCTCTGATTGGTCAGATGGCCCAGTCTGTTGTGATTGGTCTACTCTGCTCTGATTGGTCAGATGGCCCAGTCTGTTGTGATTGGTCTACTCTGCTCTGATTGGTCAGATGACCCAGTCAGTTGTGATTGGTCTGCTCTGCTCTGATTGGTCAGATGGCCCAGGCTCTCAGAAAGGAGTGGGTTTAGAGAGACTGAATCCTTTATTGAACTGTTTCAGACACTGTGAGAAAAGAGCTGATGATGCAATGTATATTATGAGATGAAAGTGCTTTTTACTTGACTTGAATGCATATATATCTATTTTAGGAGACTTCAGAACAAAATTAGGAACCTTTAAAATAGCATAATAGAGGCACTTTAAAAAAGCCTTAGTGATGTGTAATCAAATTCTAGCTTCAATCTGAATTTTTCTTTAATAATTCACAATATTAATTTGTATTTGATTGATGACTCATTTTATTGCAAAAATTGCAACAGACAACTCATTTGTCTCACATGCAGAAACGTCTTGTCTTTTCTCTAGCTGTGGTCACAGGCGTGTGTGACGTGATGCCCGGACAGATCCCGGACCCCTCGGTGACGGCGGGCTCACTGCCCAGTCTGGGTCCTCTAGTGGGTATTTCTGCCACAACATTAACTGAACACCTGAAATACGCCGACCTCTGCAACCTTGGGGCCATGCTGTCCCCGTTACATCTACTGGGAAAACTGGGCAAGCGACCGCTCCCTATTAAAGCTGAGGTGAGCATCTTCATCCTTTAGATTGAGGAGAAATTTAGGGGCATCGGAAGGAAACAGCACTTTATTTACATTAACTAGTAATCTACAGGAAACCTAAAAAGTGGAGCTGTAAACTGCTTTAAAGCCACTATGATATCAAAATGGACCGTTTTTATTTTTATGGAATATTGCAGTGTTTATTATAAATTATTTACCAGTGCACATCATTGTTTTAAATTCATGTGTCTCGTAGTCTTTAATCAGAATAACTTCCCCTCCCTCTTGCAGCGACATCTCTTCTCTGATCACGTGTTTGTCTCTAGACCCTGTAAACATCATGTGAACTCTAGAAAATTATTTTTCCAAGTTGTAAATGAGACAAAGATTATTGGAGTTTATTTTACATATCTTTCTACGCTAAAATTGTACATTTTAATTCAGTGTTACTTGCCATTTCTTTGTAATTATGTGTATATTTTGCTAGCAATTTCTGAGTGAACATTGTTTCAAAGTAAACCCAACACCCATTTTTTTTTCCAGTGTATCAGCCAATCAGAAAGCTTGAAGGTGCTCCTCTATCATTACAGGTGTGTGAGTTTGGAGCAGCACTGGGTGTTTGGGAAAACTGAGCAGTTATGTTCGGTTCAGCGGTTTATGCCGTTTTAAAACATAAAGGTGGTGGTGTTTTCATAGTGTGCATACTTATTAAACTGCAGTGACTCCATCTAGTGGACAGAAAGTCACTGCTTTACAGTTTTTTTTCCAGTTGCTAACACACAATTTTGCAAACTAGGCTGGTTTTATCAAAATACTTAACACAATTCACAAAACCACACACCCAAACTACAAAATACCTCACATATCTTGCAAAATGAAGCACTACAACCAAAACTACATATAGCATTATCAAAATCAAACATTTGCTCGAAATGGCACACGCTTCATTCATATTACCAGATTTTTGTCTAACCAACTACACACTGTTGGGCATAATGAAAAGCACTCTCATCTTTAGTATGCTTTGCCATAATACTCAAATATGTAGCTCAAACTGTAGAAAATTCTTTAGTTTGTTCACATGCACAGAAATATTTGCAGATACACACACATGCTGTTGAAACATTTATCTATTTTTGAGCTGAACACAAACATGCTCACAAAAAACTGTAAACTGAAAAAGAAAACTGCATCCTCCCTCTTCCTCTCTCTGCAACGTCTTCCATTATTGTTGTAAAAGAAAAAGGTGCTCACCTGTGGTCTTTTCATAGTGCTGACATCCTGACTGAAGTGTTAACCATTAACCCATGAGGTGTTTGGCCAGGTGGCTCATGTAGTGTCATTCTGAATGGCAGTGTTTTGAAATGGCAAACGTGTTTGTTGTGTCTTATGCAGAACCGTGTTCAGTGCATTTAAAAAGTGCCATTTTGAATGGCAAAATGTGTGTAAAGCAGAAAGTGAGTAGAGACTTGAGTAGAGGTTTTGCTCTCTGTGTGTCAGTTTAAATAATTGTGCTGTGCATGTCATTTTAGTGTGTTAATAACTGGAAAAAAAACTGTAATGAAACTCTGAAAAACTTCAATAATGCTATCTAGTCCTACTATATCAAGCTATTTTTTACAGTTACAGGTGAAAAAAACCCTCTACATTGGCCTTACTGATGATATATAGATATATAGGTAAACACAGGGAAACATGTTCACACACTTAAAGCTGCAGTCAAGGTCACAGTTAACTGAATTAATGTCATGACAAAGTGGTAAATTGGTACTCGTAAATAATCATATATAAATACTGTACTGTAACAATTTTTTTAGTAGTGGGTTTTTAAAGGTGTGCTATAAAGGACAGTGCTAATGAAAGGCTTTGGACAGCAGCAGGTTGTCATTTGAGCACTGAGTTTCTGACTGAACAGCTGCTACTGTCACTGCAGACTGACTGAATGTGATTTATTAAAGAAGTTTGTGTTATACCCTCATACACGACTTGCATTATTTTTACTCTTAAACGACAACCGTCCGTCCATGCTCGGTTTATGTGATCAGCAAGTTCAGAGACTAATGTAGGGCTGCAACAACTAATATTTAATAATGAAAATAATCGACAACGAATTTGATTATTGATTAGTCGCGTCTGCGCGCTGTGCTCGGAAGCTAGGCATGGCACTTTACAGTAGTTAATAACACATGTATATGGAGAAAACGCCTTTGGAAAATAGCGGAGGACACACAGTGAGCTGCTGCAGGACTCAAGTTATCCGAAACATGGCAGGGTGCGAAGTATGGGGGGTTTGGGGAGTCTGACCCCCCCTAAAGGCTTGATCCCCCTGAAGGACATCAAAATAAGATGCTGGGGGTCAAAGAAAGTAATCTACCCTTAATAAGAAGCTTTACCTGTACATATGAAGATCATTTCTAGCTCTGACTGATTTGACCATAATTTTGGCCACCCCTGAAATGGGTCATACCGTTAACTTTACCTGAGCTGTTGAATTAAATACGCTAAAACTGCGCTCATTCAGGGGCGTGATTTTCTTGTAAAATTATCTGTTTAAAATTTACATTACACAGTTCACTTGAATGATAACATTTGCCCTCTTTAATGTCGAGGATTTCCATAATTCATATTACAAAAATAAAGCAACGCAAATATTACAAAGAATGACAAGGATTAGTTCACTTTAAAATGTAAATTTCCTGATACTTTACTCGCCCCCATCTCATCCAAGATGTTCATGCGTTTCTTTCTTCAGTGGAAAAGAAATGAAGTTTTTTGAGGAAAACACTCCAGGATTTTTCTCCACATAATGGACTTCAATGGGGACCAACGGCTGAAGGTCCAGATCAATGCAGTTTCAGAGGAAGGGCTTCAGAGGCTCTGCACGATCCCACCGGTCAGTTTCAAGAAAAAAATTACATTTTATATACTTTTTAACCACGGATGCTCGACTTCAGTGTTGTGATTCTTCATGGCGTATGACGTCATCACGCCGGAAAGGTCACGTGACGTAGGTGGAAGTACCGACCCAGTGATAAAACGAACGTGCAAAGACTAAATCAAATGCCCTTTACAAAAATAAAGGTAAAGCAACGATGTCGGATGATTTTGAAGTTGGAGGAGAACATGAGAGTTTTTCGGCACTGGGTCGGTACTTCCACCTACGTCATGTGACCTTTCCGGCGTGATGACGTCATGCGCAATAAAGAATCACAACACTGAAGTCGAGCATTCGTGGTTAAAAAGTATATACAGATTTGTTTATTCTTGAAACTGACCGATGGTTTGTCTGGATCAGACCCTATTCCTCTGGGATCGTGCAGAGCCTCTGAAGCCCTTCCTCTGAAACTGCATTGATCTGGACCTTCAGCCGTTGGTCCCCATTGAAGTCCATTATGTGCAGAAAAATCCTGGAATGCTTTCCTCAAAAAACGTCATTTCTTTTCCACTGAAGAAAGAAAGACATGAACATCTTGGATGAGATGGGGGCGATTAAAGTATCAGGAAATTTAAATTTTGAAGTGAACTAATCCTTTAAATAGTGTATAAATCACTTGTTTTTCTAAAATGACACTGTCCAACAGCGACACCAGCAGGTGAAGTTACAGCGGGACGCCGTGTCTCTCTTACCTCCCCTGAGCCCATTGACTTTTAACAGACACCCTAAAGCGTGCGTGAGTTTAGTGGGGGGGTAGGCTAATTGAGAATGAATGGGGAAAGTCTCCAGCGTGCTATGTTTGGATGATGATTGGTTCGTGTGGTAATTCCTGCCTCTTGTTTTCGTGAGCGTTTGCAAATCGTTCTGAATAAACAAAATGATGGCATTGGGAAGACCAATTAGAAAGTAAACAAACAACTTACCCACTTAGATATTACCGCTTTATGTCACGTCAAAATCAAACTTGAAATGGCCTGAAAACTTGATCTTTACATCTTCGAGTCTGTGACCTGTGTTTATAAGATGACTATTAAGAACAGCTGAACATCAGTTCACAAATTAAAAGGTTACTGCCTTAAGTTATTATTTTGCAATAAATGTAAAAATGATTAAAAACATGATATAATATGTATAAAAAATACAAAACAGAATTGCATTGTTTCTTTTTTATGTAATGTAATGTGTTATTTAACCAGGAAAATGTGACAACATTACGTGCAACTACGTGTCATTACTTTGCCTCCTCATTTCAGAACACCACTGCACACACGCTATATATATATATATATATATATATATATATATATATATATATATATATATATATATATATATATATATATATATATATATATATATATATATATATATATATATATATATATATACCCTCCGTTCTGCATATTCTGACAACAAGCGAGTCTTGTGAAACTTCACAGACTTCAGTGAACGAGCGCCGGTGGGCACATGCGTGTCAAACAGACGGAGCGCAATCATTCTGACAAAATATTTTAGCAAAATATGTATTTTATTGTTAGAAATTAAGGTTAAAAATTCTACACGTAAAAGAAGTAATCATATTTATGAGACCAGGAACAGTAAAGACACTATTGTTGGTATAGCCCATTATTGCGGGACCTTAACCACCATAGACATTGAGGGGGACATGTCTCTCTGAATGATAAGAAATGGCCCCCCAATATTTGATATTGTTGATGTTGCTGGGTTGGTCTGCCTCAGCGGTCAAACAGCGCTGGTCACTGGCAGAATGAGTGAGGCGGCCAATCAAATCAAAGAAGGCGGGGCTTACTGTTAGTGCGAATTCCAATGCGACACTTTAGTTATAGCAGTGAAAGAGTGCATCGTAAGATGTAAGTAGCTAAACATTTAATATATGACAACTGTTTTATGATAAAAACGTTCAGCGACCAACAGTAATATCAAGTGACTCAAACTACTTCACATTTTTAATGACGTCATATGACATTATTTATGTAAATCATAACTGAATTTGTTGTGACAAGAAACGTTTAGCATTTTTACATATTAGCCAGATGAAAATAAGAGTGAGTGTGTGCATATTTAAAATATTATTTGTAAATAGTTTACTTCATAACTACAATAGAACTGGAACTTTTATCGTTCTTATTTCTTTTCTTTATTCCCTTAAATCCATTTTAATCCTTTAATAATTCAATTCCTTTAAGACATGGTTATGGCCTTGCATTATTGCATGTAATGTAATTACTGTTAAGACATGAATGAATGTGTGTGTTCTTCATGCCTCGTACAAGTTAACATTTTGTGCTTTTGTTTTTTATTTCTGATGTTTTAAAATAGTATTAGAATGTAATGTTTGTATTTGAACCCTTTTTTGCTTATAATGTACAGCATAGCCCACATTGATACATTCACTATATTTGTTTCCATAGGCTTTATATTGAAGGACAGCATTGGGTAGGATGTGGAATAGCATTGTTCAAAATAATGGATTAAAATACATTTTTAATTAAAATAATATTTTTTTAGATTAATCGAAAAAAATAAAAATAATCATAGTTGCATTCATAGACTAGATATTTCAATCCATTCTTGCATTGCACAATTTAATGGCAAACAGCAAGTTTTTTCACTCTAGCCTGAAGAATACTATGATTAATACGTTTTTACGATCTGTCCTTTTTTTCTTTGATATAGATAACATCTGTATATAAAACCCACCAGAATTATTATTAGCAGCACTTTGGAATATTAAAGTGGTGGTAAAACACATTCTTTCGAAGGCTTGATTGTGTTTGTGGGGTGCACGTGTTCATGCTTCGTTTTTAAAAAATGGCATTGTTTTTCATATATTTGACCTTTATTCTACACTGCTCTGTCCCGGTCTGATGGTTTCCGGGTTCTGTGAAGCCGGTCCCTCAGAAATACGCAGTGGGCTCAGATTGGTCAGCTTGTGATTCGCTAACCGCCTAGTGCACGTTTTTTGGAAACGTCACCCCCCTTACCTTTACCGGTAGTCTGTGCTTTGGTAGTATTAGAAACAATGTTGATTCTAGCGATTATAGGCAAATATCTGTCGCAAGAACTATTAACCCAAAACGAACACTAAACATTGGCTTTACTATAGTAGCCAAATCAAACACAGAAGCATGTTTAGCATGCCTGTAGATGAACAATACATAAAAGCTGTAATCAAAGAATCATTTATACTAATTCCAAGTTCGCTGTTGAAATTTAAAAGTCTGTAGTGTTAGGTGTTTGTCAGATAATGTTAAGTATGAATGAGCATTTAACAAACTGCTTTGTCATTTGTTTACTTCCTTGCTACAACGTACAATTAACAATACGAACTATTACAGGAAAACACATCGACGAAACATAAATCATACTTACAGGCTGTGTCCCGTAAACAGCTTCTGTTTTTAAAGCTGGAACTGCTCCATCTTTCAGGACAAGCCGTTGTGCGAATCCGAAGATTGTGGAAGCTTTCCTCCGTAAAATGTGCAGGACAGAGAGCGAGATTTGGGTAATAATTATGAGGGACCGAGTTAAAAATACATTTGAACCATTGATCCCTAACTCCAGCCTACTAACTACACCACAACAACTCTTCTCCACAGCAATAAAACATGGCCCCGCCCCCCTTATTTAATATTCTCAGAGGAGGGGTTTATGCAAATATTGGGGTTGGTGATGTCAGCAACCCTGGAGGAATGTCTGTAGTCCCTACCGGCCGTTTGCTGTAGTCCTTAGAAACTGATTTCTTTAAAAGCAAATCTCTCCCTTTGCTTTAAACTTTGAACGTTGTAACTTTGCAGATGTTGTTTATGCTCAAACAGCAACACTACACACTAGCTAAAGTCAGAAAAGTGAAATCGTGTTTTACCACCCCTTTAACAAAACACTTTCTATGCATGGATGTCACCTAGTGGTCAAAAATGATAAAGCCCTTAATAATGGCAGTTTGCAACTGTTTTCTTTACTCTTATTATACACTTATTTATGTTTTAAATATTGCATGCAACTTCCTTGAATTTGACAGTGAATATTGAATGTTTCAAACAGGTTTCCTAAACAAATTAATTCATTTAATGGCAGATTGTAGGATATTTAGTAGACTTATAAAAAGCCTTAATTTTTGCTATTGCCAGAAAGATGAAGAGGAAGAGCGGAGAAAAAGAAGGCGAGAGAAAAACAAAGTGGCGGCAGCCAGATGTCGAAACAAAAAGAAAGAGAGAACGGAGTATCTCCAAAGGGTAAGTGGTCTGTGTAAAGCCTCAGTACTGAGAGTCAACGTACAGTTTTAAAGGCACAGTTCACCCAAAAATAAAAATGACCCCATGATTTACTCGCCCTCAAGCCATCCTAGGTGTGTATGACATTCTTCTTTCAGACGAACACAATCAGAGTTATATTAACAAATGCCCTGGCTCTTCCAAGCTTTATAATGGCAGTGAATGGGAGCCCAAAATTTGAAGCCCAAAAAAGTGCATCCATCCATTATAAAAGTGCTCCACACAGCTCCGGGGGTTAATAAAGGCCTTCTGAAGCGAATCGATGGGTTTGTGTAAGAAAAATAACCATATTTAACACATTATTAAGTTAAATATCTAATTTCCTCCAGGTCACCTTCCATATTCAACTTACGCAGAAAGTGTAGCACCCTCACACAGTTCAAAATGCTTACGCCACGTCCGACGTCATCGTCACGCCAGTTACGCTTTTTTTTGTAAGTTGAATACAGAAGACGGTCTGGCAGAGGCTAGATATTTTACTTTATAACGTGTTAAATATGGATATTTTTATTATTCGCTTCAGAAGGCCTTTATCAACCCCCAGAGCCGTGTGGAGCAGTTATATGATGGATAGATGCACTTTTTCGGGCTTCAAATTTTGGGCTCCCATTCACTGCCATTATAAAGCCAGGACATTTATTAATATAACTCAGATTGTGTTCGTCTGAAAGAAGAATGTCATACACACCTAGGATGGCTTGTGGGTGAGTAAATCATGGGCTAATTTTTGATTTTTGGGTGAACTATCCCTTTAATGTGCCCTCAACTCTTCCGTTGAAGGAATCTGAGCGTCTGGAGATGATGAATTCGGAGCTGAAATCACAGATCGAGGAGCTGAAGCACGAGCGGCAGCAGCTCATCCTGATGCTCAATCGCCATCGGCCCACCTGCATCGTGAGGACGGACAGCATCAAGAGCCCTGAGAAAGAGGACGCCGAATGAGAAGGAACCACACATTTCCATGTTACTGTTTACAGGCTAGCTCCTCTCCAGCTGGCTGAAGCACTTGGCTCGAAGCACTTGGACATTTAGAGGAAGAGAGGACGGCATTCTCTGACCTGCGAGGTTGGAGATGTGCGACTAAACAAAGCAATGAGAGAAACACACTGATGGCCTCAATACACTGGGCCGTGTGTTGGCTGTTACGAAACTTTTATGGGATTGTTTTTCTCCTGTAAAACTGTTTTCTTTGTGGTCATAAAGTGCCTTGTTTGTTTTAGTCCATTTAGGAAAGAGTTGTCTGTTATGAATTCATGAAAACACTCATTGCACGCCATGTTAACTGGACGATTCTCCATGGACTGTCTCAACGTTTATTCACCGTTTGCTGCCTTTTTTTGTTTTTCTGACGCAGGCGTCATGTATGCACATATGTATGAACTGTTTACATCTTGCCAATTTATTATAGTTATCTACTATATATATATATATGATTTTTATACTTCCTGTACATGGACTTATCACTAGACGTGATACATTTTATGCAACAAACAATTTCATAACCTCTATTTCTGTGACTTATTCAATTTGTTGTATAGCTGTGAAAACTGCAAACAGTTATTAAACAAGTGTTTTCCAAATGTTATTTTGCTATAATCAAATATGTTTTGAGTTGGACAACCTTTTGTACTCTCTCTGACTGTCAAAATGTGATTTTCCTTTATTTTGCCATAGTCAGAGAGAGTACAAAACAAAACACGTTTAGAACAACGTGAGAATGCAATGTGGCGAATAAGCCCCGCCTTCTAAATGAAAGAGCCAATCGTTGATTAGTAAAGTCAACCGCAGCCTTTAGGAGCTCCGGTTGCTATAGAAACAGGCACGCCTGAGTTTTTTTATTTTTTTATCATGATTGGATTTGGAGCATTTAGAAATTACATTTATGAGACAGTTGTTGTCAGATTTCATTCGTCATTTCAAATTGAACCGTAAGCATGGCGAACAGTTTTGGATAATCTGATGTTTCCCCATTCAAAGAGATGCTCACTCCCTAGTTCAGTAGTCATGATCAGGGAATCAGGCTGACTCCTTGACCAGCGCCCTGACTACTGAACTAGGGAGCTGACTGAGACGCAGCCACTAGCAAAGATGGCCGCCAAGTGAAATGACTTGCCTTAATAATATAGGGTGGAGCGGGGGAAACGCACTCCTCAAGGACTGTGTAACTTTTCTGTGAAGCAAAAGTTAAATGTGTCTAGACGTAAAATCATAAGCTTTAAATGATATTCTTCTGACCTAGTGAAAAATACCTCAAAACAATCGCACTTAAACGCACGTGTCCTGTTCCAGCAGAGCATCTCAATGGCTCAATAAATCATGGATCAACACTAATGTGTAAACGACTGCGCTCTGTGCTAATGGCTCATTGTGCTGTGTTAATGGGGGACATATATGTCAACATTAGCACATTTTTGTCATTCAAATAACTCAAAATAACCCAAAACTCAATATAAAGTAGGACATATATAATACATGAAATACAATAGTACTGACAAAGCCTAGTGATGAAGTATTTAGTGCTATACAAAACACACATAACAAAATAATGTCTACAATTGATTACCAACTTGTTGTAATTTGTCATTCAGTAGGATTGTTAAAAGTCTGTGAAAGAAGTTTCTTGCGCTCACCAAAGCTGCATTTATTTGATCAAAAGCACATAATGCAGTAATACTGCGAAATATGCAATTTAAACAAACTGATTATACAGTAAAGTGTAATGTATTCCTGTGATCAGCTGAGTTTATCATCATTACTCCAGTCCTCAGAGTCACATGACCCTTCACTGATCATTCTCAGGTGAAATTATGTTTCTCATATTCTCAAAAAATTATGATTACACTCTAAAAATGCTGGGTTAAAAACAACCCAAGTTGGGTTGAAAATGGACTAACCCAGCGATTGGGTTGTTTTAACCCAGCGGTTGGGTTAAATGTTTGCTTAAAAAATGTTTTAAGCAACAACAAAAAAAAAAAGTTTGCCCAGCATTTTTCAGAATGTATTATCAATGTTGAAATCAATCATATTTTTGTGGAAACCGTCATATATTTTATTTTCCAGGATTCTCTGATGAATGGGAAGTCCAACGAACAGCTTTTATTACATTTATTAAGCAGAAATCTTTAGTAACATTATATCACGTTTGATCAATTTAATGCATCCTTGCACTTCAAAATGCTTGCAAAATGCTGGGTTAAAAACAACCCAAGTTGAGTTGAAAATGGACTAACCCAGTAAATGGGTCGTTTTAACCCAGCGATTGGGTTGTTTTAAGCAAACATTTAAACATCCAACAGCTGGGTTAAAACAACCCAATCGCTGGGTTAGTCCATTTTTAACCCAACTTTGGTTGTTTTTAACCCAGCATTTTTAAGAGTGCATGTGATGAATAAAATTATTAATTTCTCTCTTTTTTATCTTCTTACCACATATTTGAATGCATTATTTCTACAAAAATATTAAGCATCAAAAACTCGTTCAGCACTGATAATAATCATAAATGTGTGTTGAAGTTGAAGTTGAAGTTTATTCGTCATTACACATGTACAAGTACAGTATAATGTTGAGCATCAGATCCTCATGTGAGAGTGATCAGTGAAGGGTCATGTGACACTGAAGACTGGAGTAATGATGATAAACTCAGCTTTGATCACAGGAATAAATCACACTATATATTCACATAGAAAACATAGTGATTTAGTCACATAGTGATTTTAATAATATTTCACAATATATTCTTAGGCGAGCACAAGCTTAATGTTAGTGAAGTCTGTCTGGCCACGCCTATGGCTCTTCTTATTGGCTCAGCTTCAGTGACATCACTGCAGGTGAACCGAGCCCCGCCCACACTGGCAGGCCGGACATGGGCATAAACACAGGAGGTGGGGTCTCTGCTCTCTCACGGGGTTCTGTGTTCTGATCCACACTCCCGAGCAGAAGGAGGCGATGAGACTCGTAAGAGTGAGCGGGCATTAACCAGAAGAGGAAGAATCTCCTCTCACGCGGTTGTTTCTTCTCCTGCATCAGACACCTTGCTTTGCTTTGCTGTGGCTGCCGTGAAAATGCCTGAACGCGATCAGAAGAGGTGAGGCGTGTGTTTGTCCCCTTCATTCGCATGTGTTATTGGTGTTTTTATGGATTTTATCTGACGTTATATATGGGTTTAAGACAAACCAATTAAAACCCTAGTGTTTTAAATCAAAGTAATTGTATTTAAAGTTTCAGACTTTATGCAGCATAAACATGGCTACTTTGTGGTTGCATGTTTTAAATATATTAATCATGGGTTTTTTGTTTGTTTTATTCGAAAACAAATGGTTAATTTTCATAAAGACAGTGAGTGGGGTTTTTGCTGACCATAGCCTGTGCCCGTTCACACCCTCATCAACATCACAGACACTCAATACAAACGCGAATAGGACCGGTAGAGATATATGGGGGCGTCCGCGCGCGCGAGATATATGGGGGCGTCCGCGCGCGCGAGATATATGGGGGTGTCCGCGCGCGCGAGATATATGGGGGCGTCCGCGCGCGCGAGATATATGGGGCGCCCGCGAGATATATGGGGCGCCCGCCGCGCGAGATGTATGGGCGCCGCCGCGCGCCCGCGAGATATATAGGCGCGCGCGCGATGTATGGGGCGCGCCGCGAGATGTATGGGGGCGCCGCGAGATGTATGGGGGCGCCCGCGAGATGTATGGGGCGCCGCGCGAGAGATGTATGGGGCGCCGCGATGATGTATGGGGCGCCCGCGAGATGTATGGGCGCCGCGAGATATGTATGGCGCGCGCGAGATGTATGGGCGCGCGCGAGATGTATGGGCGCGCCGCGAGATGTATGGGGCGCGCCGCGCGCGCGCGAAGTATGGGGCGCCAGCGCGCCGCGCGAATATATGGGGCGCGCCCGCGAGATATATATGGGGCGCCCGCGAGATATATGGGGCGCCCGCGCGAGATATGGCGGCGCCCGCGATGTATGGGGCGCCCGAGATATAAGGGCCCGAGATATATGGGCGCGCCGCGAGATATATGGCGCGCGCGCGCGCGCGATATATAGGGCGCGCGCCGCGCGCGCGCCTTCGCGATATATGGCGCCGCGCGCGAGATATATGCGCGCGCGCGCCGCGATATATATGAGGCGCCACGCGCGCGCGAGATATGGCGCGCGCCCGCGCGCCCGCGTATGCCCGCGCGCGCGCCGCGCGATATGGCGCCACGCCCGCGGGATATATGGGGCGCGCCCGCGCGTGCGATATATGGCGCGCGCGCCGCGGATATATGGGCGCGCGCGCGCGGAGATATATGGGGCGCGCGCCCGCGAGATGTATGGGGGCGCGCGCGCCGCGGGCGCAGCGAGATAAGGCGCGCCCGCGGATGTATGAAGGCGCGCTTGCGCGAGATATGGATCTCCAACAAATAAAAATATTTTATCATTGAAAAGAAAGAGTATGCGGGAATCAGGATGATATAGCCAAAAGGGACATACAGAGACGGATTAAAAGACCAATAAAGCTGGATAAGTACAGGTACAGACAGAAGATTGAAGCAACCCTGGTGTCAGGTAACTCCCGTGAGGCATGGCAGGGGTTTAAGACCATGGCCAATGTCCCCCACAAGGGCAGGGGGATCCTTCTCTGATTCTGACTGGAGATGAGGGACTAGAAAGGGCAAACCAGCTAAACCGAGACCCACAGAGTCCGATGACTTCCGACTAGGGATGTCAATTTACACACATTTCCATGATCGATCGTCGTTTAAATTAACGATCAATTAATCGATTAATCATTAGCCTTAATACTGTAATACGCGTCTACATCAGTGGATTATATCAACCGCTTGACAGGGTGTGCAAATGCTGCTCAGAACGCCATGTTCCTCACCAGATGAATGAGAAGGGGTTTTAATCTAAATAAAGGGCTGATAGGTCGACGTGATTGATCATTTAATTAAATTACTTATTTAATAATCAAATATAACCTCTATGCTACGTGTCACCAACGCCGCCTCAGATCTGTTATTCAGAATCAACGCGCTGAACACGGAAACTCAACCCAAAGAATTCACAACCGTTTATTAAAGTAGTGTTCTCATTAATGTTATGTAATATGACATTGTTATTAATTGTGCGTTTGAGCTGCGCACGTTGAAGCACTGAATGAACACCGGTACACTGAAGCTCTTTACTCGCACGTTATTTAGCTCAAAGAAACACATCCTATATGAGATTGATCAGATATATATACAAAATTAACATAATATTACAAATCTGCACAAAATGACCGAATGTAAACTTGAACTAAGTTGCGTGCGAGTCAGAATGTGTGACTCGTGTTGTGCACACGCTCTTCCTGGAGCAATGCGATGACATACAGCAACTAAACCCAAATAATAAATGTTTTATTACAATATTGCACTAATGTTATGTAAAATGATGATTCGCTGCATGCACTGGATCTGAAGATCACCGGCATGCTTTACTACCGCTCTAATTCTTAACCAAATGCTTCCTTTATGAGATAAATCGGATATAGATGGGCCTACACAATATTACAACTTGCACAAAACAAAAGGCTAAGAATGCACACGCAAACTTAGTCATGGTGAAGGTGAAACTTTAGCTGTAAATTGGTCCCAAACATAACTCAGGCGCACTCGCTTCATTTTTCCTCCTGTGTTTGGTGGTTGAGCAGCACGCACACGCATGACCCTGCTTGATGATCGATAAGTTCTATTGATTAAATATATTATCAGCAATTAATCGATCATTGATTATCGTTGACATCATTGGTCATGAAGTGCCTGGAGCGCCTGGTAAAGAGGTTCATTGTATCACAAACCCATCATTTTATGGACCCCCTGCAATTCGCTTATCAAGCCTCCAGGGGGTGGATGATGGAGTTCTGAAATTAATGCATCTTTTGCATACCCACCTTGAAAAACCAAATGTGGACTGTTTATTTGTGGACTTTTCATCTGCTTTTAACACTGCAACCCAAGATCCTTGCAGACTTCTTAGCCAATGAATTCGATCTTCACTCGGGTATTATTAATTGGATCATGGACCAGTAGAGTCCAGCGGGTTAGAGTGGGCTCATCTCTGTCTGATGCGATGATAACATCCATAAGCTCTCCACAACGATGTGTTTTATCTCCTTTACTATTTATTTTATACACGCATTCATGCACTAGCACTGAACAAGCACTTTATTAAATATGCAGATGACACAGCTCTAGTGAGTCTGCTACAGGATGGGGCGGTAAATCATGGGCCAGTTTTAGATTTCTTTTTAGAATGGTGTAATAAGTTACACTTAATCTTACATACCAATAAGACCAAAGAAATGTCCATAGACTTTAGGAAGTCACAGCAACCCATCGACACTTCAGTAATGGGGAGATTATTCAGGTTGTCACAAACTATAAATACCGTGGCATTGTACTGGACAACAAGCTTAAATGGGATTCATGGACTGACTTTTTGCACAATAAGACACAGCAAAGAATGTACTTTCTAAAGAAACTGCTTGTTTTGTTTTATACTGCTTTTATTGAAAGTGTTTTAACTTGCTGTATTATCTGTTGGTTCGGTAATGCCACTGAATCACAGAAAAAGTAAATATTACACACACCCATTGGCATCTCATTTTAAATTACTGCCATCTAGGCGTCGCTTCTGTCCACCCCTTCTGACCAAGAACAGATCCAAATTCTCGTTTGTACCACAAGCCATAAAAGCCTTAAATCAGTCAAAATAAGCTAGATGTCCAGCTGGTCAGATGCAGGGGTGTATAGTATAGTGTATTGCACTGTATTGTTGTATTATATCTCTGATGTCCTGTTATGTAGTGCCTTGCGATTGTGCCACAGACCCAATTTCCCAACGGGGACAATAAAGTTATCTGCTTCTACTATATTGTGAAGCTGATTTCTTTATATTTGCTATTTGTATTCTCTACACTGCAAAATCCTTATTTCTTTATTCAGCCAGACCATGTGTATTGATTTGATACGGGATACATCATTTTACCTTTTAAATATGGGACAATCCCGTATTTTACAGGGTGGGTGGCATCCCTAAGGACAGGCCCTGTTCCACTGCTGCCTATTGATTCATCTTTTTAATCACATTTCTCTATATCATGTCTTTTCTTGAAGTTCTGCTGAACGCAACGTTGTGCACTGCATGTGGTGCTACAGGCCACAGGAGAACCTCCCTGTTCACCTGACCCGGGTGTGCATGAAAAAGAGCACACCCGAAGAAAGAGCGGATGAGATACAGAGGGCCAAGACATCCAACAGGATCTGGGTCCGCAAAAACAGGACCTGGGATTACGATCATCTCCGTGAGATCCTCCCCGACAGACGCTCTTTGATAATCATGGTGCAGGAGTTTCTTCGGCGGGGTTTTTTTATCACGAACCAGCCCCAGGAGTCCGACATGGTCCTAGATCCTGAAGCTGACCCGGCCACTGCTGATGTGGCCACCACCGTCACATCCTCCACCGATCCTGCTCCATCCACATCCTCTTCTGTGAGGATGAAGATGAAAGAGGTGGGTCTGTATAGAAAGTTCCCTGCTCATGCCAAGCTCTTGGTGGACTTTAAAAAGTACCTGATAAAGTCGCGGAAGATCCCCAACTGGCAGAAGGAGGTAAGATCTCTTTGCACACCTATTTCAGCAATGTTCTGTCTTCATCTCAATACTGACCCTGCTTTCTCACCGTCCTTCAAAGGTGGACAACGTGTCCCGTTTCCTGCGGTTCTTGCAGCCCACGGCGAGTGAGCCCTCTCTGGACTTCTTGTCAAAAAGCACAGAGACCCGGGACTTCATGAAGACGCTGCGGTGCACTGGCTTGTGTGCAGCCAGCGTTTTCAGTTATATCAAGAGCATTGTAAGGTTCTTGGAATGCTTAGCGGCAAGACTGGATCTGCAAAAAAAAGACCCACAGCTCCGGACCAAATGCAAGAATTACACTGACATGCTGAAGACTCTGCAGAAGACTGTATCCAAGACCTATAATGACAAAGCGTGCAATACAAGGTTAATAATTTAAAATGTTAATTTTGCTTTCTAATATTATTGTTGCTTCCTCACCTAATCACAAGGGTGGTGTCTTTTAATAATCGGTCTTGTTTGTGTTTAATCCAATCACAGGTTCATCTACGCCGATCCAGGCATTAAAGATTGCCAGAATGTTTTGAGAGTGGCTAAGGTGGACTTCCTCCGGATCCATGGGGATCTGCTGAGGGGCGCAGATCTCTCAAATACAGACAAGACAATGTACCGCTACTACTGCGAGGCGCTCTTGGTCTTCCGTCACATGCAGCGTCCGGGAGTGATTGAAGGATTGACCGTGAGTTCATCTACTTATTTATTTGAATGTGTGTTACAACCCAAAATAGGGACCAACATAAGAGCCATTCAGAAAGGTAGCAAAACAGATCGCAAAGGCCAGGGTACTAAAAATGTAACATTTATTGGCAACAGAAAGTAACAAAAACAAAGATATAAACATACAAAACTTAAAATAAGGACTGGTGAGCTAACTCATCTAAACTACAACTCAGAGTTGATGCTTTCCTAACTCCCGAATCTTCAGGGTCAGCTTACTTGCCTATCTTTTCCCTCTAATCGAATGTATCTAAACAAACAAAACTCACCATCCTGTACAGTAGAAAAGGAAAAACAAACTCTGAAACCACAAACAACATGTTTCCTGAGGTAGCTGTCACCAGCAGCTCTTAAATAGGCAGAGGTCTCGGGTGTTAGGAATAATCAGGCTCCGCCCCCATCCAATTGGCAGCTATCCTCAGACAGAAAAGAGAAAACGAGAGAGCAGGGGCGCGTAACAGTGTGCAATAGTAAATTAAACATTTTCACTGTTTTCCAGGACGCAGACTGGGTGGAGAGGATTGCACAAGGGGGCCGGGTGGTGTTCCGCGCGAGGAGGAAGAAAATTACTAGTATGCAAATTGCCTTGACGCAAGAGGAGGACGCTGTAAGTTTTAGTATAATACACACAGTAGTAGAGATGCACCGATTGCAATTTTCTTGGCTGAATATTTTTTAATTTTTTTGTAAGAGTGACTATAGTTGACAGCATATACAAACAAAAATCTACTTTTATGCAATGCAAAATTTTATTTTCATAAACAATTAAAAAGACAGTAATAAAATAAGAACAACTGAACAAATTTCAAACAACGGCATAAATAAATGCAATAAAATAAAGAGATATGTGACATAAACACAAATTAATTTGTTTACAATAATAGGTCCCTATGAAATGTTGGGTTTTTTTTTTCTGGTAATCAAATGAAGGCATAAAACATTAATTTAAGTTTTTAATCAAATTAAAGTTAAATAAACCCTTCCTTTTTTTGGCAAACAAATTGCTGCACTGCTATGGAGGACGAATCCTGCAAAAAACAATAAATAAATATGCATATAAATAAACAATTAAAAAAATCCACAAAATTCTAAATAAATATACAAATAAATGTGCAAATAAAACACACAAATCCACACATTCCTGGATTAATAAATATATAGATAATTAAAATGTGCGAGGAGATAAAATGAATGTTGGGGGGAATAAATAAATAAATTTGAACAAAGTCCCCGCATATCCCCCTTAACTGTTTATTAACTGAAAGTTGACCTTTTTACTTTTAACCATGTATTCATTTTTGAATGTAGCTCAGTATTTATTTTTCCTTGGCCTAAGATGCTAATGAGGAGGGCGTCAACAGCCATCAGCCAATGGTGGCACAGAGACCAGCTTCTGATGTTTGCATGTTGCGCCAAGGAAAAATAAATACTGAGCTACATTCAAAAATGAATACATGGTTAAAAGTAAAAAGGTCAACTTTCAGTTTAGCATTTCCTTTTTAAATTTTTGTATTTATTCCCCCAACATTCGTTTTATTTATCTCCTTGCACATTTAAATTTTCTATATATTTATTAATCCAGGAGTATGTGGATTTATGTGTTTTATGTATTTATTTGCAATTATATATTTATGTAGAATTTCGTGGCGTGATCGAAAAGGGCACTTTTTCTCTTTCAAAGGGGCAGGCGCTCAAGCCCCCCCATCCCTCTTGTTCACGCCACTGACACAGAACATGTCGGATTCATACACAAATAGTCTTCTTGTGGTTTAATATTCACGTCCATCTCACTAGACATCTCGATGGGATTTAAGTGTACTGACCTGCTTTTGATTTCTTCATCTAAAATTTGACAAATTCTGCGTTAAACAGTAAATTCAGTTATGACTGGATTCAGTCTTTTCCACTTGTATAGATCAGAGGTGCGCACGGTGTGAGTGTGAAACCTGCAGGAACTAGTAAAATTGTGCAATACAAGCGCACTTTAACTGGAACAAATGAGATGAGTGAGGGGACGCGGGTGTGTGTCAGAAGAGAGGGAGGACACACAGCATGGCGTTATTGCCTGTGTCGCTGGCAACAAAACAGACCGGCTCGGAATTGTGAGACCGAGGTCACGGATCCGGACCAATCATGTGTAAAATCGGCTTTATTAATTCCGATCCGTGGCCGGTCGATCGGTGCATCTCTACCTAGTAGATTGCATACCAGTGTTTTACGTCCAATAACTCTTCTGTCTTTTTCCACAGTGCTTTCAGCTGTACTATAAGCACATCAGGCCTGGGAACATTGGGCTGGAAAAATTTTGCCAAAGTTTTTTTGTTACGACGTCCGGTGAGACTGTTTACAGTGTCTCACGAGACATGCATCGCCTCCATGAAATGTATGTACCTACACAGATCCATGTGCTCAAATTTAAACGGATACATTTTATTACATCCTGTCAGTCACAGTTAACACTTCATGTCATGTTTTGTTACTGCAGGTATAAACTGCCCACTGTAAAGAGTCAGGATGTGCGGAGGGCTGTTGGTAGGGCTGCACAACAGCTCCCAGCACACCAACAGGCAGCCATAAGTCATTACCTGGCTAACATCGCTGGTGCGGCCCAGCTTCAGGATATTGTGGACGCAGCTGTGCTGCTGGACTCTTTGGCGGGGTAGGTCTCTTCATCCAACAAGAACATAACACATCACTAGGGGTGTCCCCAACTTAGTGCATGCATGCATGCGTGCGTACCGGATGAAATGCCTGTGCGAGCGGCTTTGAGTACAGTGCAACATTGCACTGAAAAACAATCTAATTTACAGAATTACATTAGAACAGAATATAACTTTCTAATAAAAAAATAAGAAATAAGTCAGAATCAAGTCATAAGGTGCAGAACAAATGTGTGCAAAAAGAACATATTCAAAACTAGGGGTGTAACGCTACACGTATTTGTACCGAACCGTTTCGGTACAGGGCTTCCGGTACAGTGCACATGTGTACCGAACGGTTCTGAATGCAATCTTTAACCGTTAGCAGTCGGCTTGTTTTAAGTGCGGAACACGCTTCAATCCCAGTTTCCACACGAACATATTCCGTATTCTGTCCATTTAATCATGAAACTCAAGCGATACCGTTTTGACGCTCTTTAATGTGACGTATGAAGCGTCAGATCAAGCGGCGGCGCGAGTGAACGTGAGCATCTCTTCAGTCAAAGAATAAACATGAATCAACATCTGAAGGTATGTTGAGGATACATCACAACTTACTGAACTGTCATATGTTGTGCAATAACTCAACCTGTTTCAATGGTGGAAAGACGTCAATAAAACAGGTTGAGAACAATGAGCACATATCACATTTACCTCAGGAGTCCTTCAGAGTCCACAGCTGTTAGTTCACTAGAGAAATTAACTCCTTCACTAAATATATGCACTGTATTAGCCTAAGGTTCAGTGGAATATAATGAATATAGTGTTGTGGAAAAAAGAAACGTCAATAATTATCATGGTGAAGCTGGAATTGAAAAACACAAGCAAAGTGTCTTTTTAGAAGCTTTTATTCTCGCCAAGAAGGTCAGTTCGGACATGCAGATTGTCTGCAGTCAGGAAAGACAATGTGGAAGCCTCACACTCGTTCTTTTATACTCTCATTTCAGTGCGTGAGTCAATAAACTCTTGTTCTCAGCTCAGGGTCTCGGCCGACACCGAGTACTGATCCGATGCCTGGGTGTGTATCTGTATATACGGCTGTATCCACCACTAGTGATCGAATTATTGATCCCTTAATAAAACATGAACAAATACATACAGTGAACTACTGTGTTCATTACAGTATTTTTATTATCTGACATGCATTTGACAGAAATATCATTTATTTTAAGGGAAAAAGAGCTTCAAATGCAGCCACACATCTAACAGCGCAAACTGAAAAGGGTGTTTTAGTTTTACAATATAACTGTATAAAAAACAGTGCAACAAATAAATCTAGGAATATAAAAAACATATTAATCCGAAAATAATCTCTTTACAACACAACAAGTGAAAAATAAGCAACTGTCTATGCATTATTATTATTATTATTATTATTATTATTATTATTATTATTATTATATAGAGAGACGCAGCTAAATCTCCTGTACAACAGTAGCCTAATACATTCTGTCAGTTTCTTCACGTTAAACTGAACTTTTATTTTGATGGGTTGCCGTGAAGAGCTTTGAGTGTCTGTTCATGATATGACCGCTTTCTCAAATGAAACGGTAAATGCTCATGAAGTGACGGTTTATACGTTCGTGTCCTCATATAGTGACACACGGCAGAGACTACAAAGACAGCGAGTGTCGTGTGTGTGTGTGCATCAGCGCCCGTCATCCACACAGAGACGCAGAACATGCAGGAGGAATATTTAAATAGTGTTTTGCAGTTTAATATTCACAGACACTAGTCTATATTCGGCTTCAGTCTGGAGCCCTGCGCTTAGATAAACACTGAAGCGACTGAACGCAGCTGCGGGTACCGGATATACTCAGGAGTCGGTACTACAGAAATGCTGGTATCATCAAATTTTTAAAATTTCAGTACCGACTTGGTACCGAAGTACCCGTACTTGTGACAGTTGCCTTTTTACTGGCTGGTCATTTCTTCTTCGCTGCTCTAAACAGCGGACACACTGCTAAAGCGTTTTCAGTTCTTCACTGCTCTAAACAGTGGACACACTGCTAAAGCGTTTTCAGTTCTTCTTCACTGCTCTAAACAGTGGACATACTGCTAAAGCTAAAGCGCTTTTCAGTTCTTCACTGCTCTAAACAGTGGACACACTGCTAAAGCGTTTTCAGTTCTTCTTCTGCTCTAAACAGTGGACGACTGCTAAAGCACTGCTCTAAACAGCGGACACACTGCTAAAGCGCTTTCAGTTCTTCTTCGCTGCTCTAAACAGTGGACGCACTGCTAAAGCGCCAGTTCTTCTTCTAAACAGTGGACTGCTGCTAAACAGTGGACGCACTGCTAAAGCGTTTTCAGTTCTTCTTCGCTGCTCTAAACAGTGGACGCACTGCTAAAGCGTTTTCAGTTCTTCACTGCTCTAAACAGTGGACACACTGCTAAAGCGTTTTCAGTTCTTCACTGCTCTAAACAGTGGACGCTGCTACTGCTAAAGCGCTTTCAGTTCTTCTTCGCTGCTCTAAACAGCGGACGCACTGCTAAAGCGTTTTCAGTTCTTCACTGCTCTAAACAGTGGACACACTGCTAAAGCGTTTTCAGTTCTTCTTCGCTGCTCTAAACAGTGGACACACTGCTAAAGCGTTTTCAGTTCTTCACTGCTCTAAACAGTGGACACACTGCTAAAGCGTTTTCAGTTCTTCTCACTGCTCTAAACAGTGGACACACTGCTAAAGCGCGTTCTTCTTCTAAACAGCGGACGCACTGCTAAACAGTGGACGCACACTGCTAAAAGCGTTTTCAGTTCTTCTTCACTGCTCTAAACAGCGGACACACTGCTAAAGCGCTTTCACTGCTCTAAACAGCGGACGCACTGCTAAAGCAGTTCTTCTTCACTGCTCTAAACAGCTGGACTTCACTGCTAAAACAGTTTTCAGTTCTTCTTCACTGCTCTAAACAGTGGACGCACTGCTAAAGCGTTTTCAGTTCTTCACTGCTCTAAACAGCGGACGCACTGCTAAAAAAGCGGACAGTTCTTCACTGCTAAACAGTGGAGCTGCTAAAGCGTTTTTCTTTCTTCACTGCTCTAAACAGCGGACACACTGCTAAAGCGTTTTCAGTTCTTCTTCTGCTCTAAACAGCGGACGCACTGCTAAAGCGTTTTCAGTTCTTCTCGCTGCTCTAAACAGCTGCTGCTAAACAGCGGCTCTAAACAGTGGACACTGCTAAAGCGCTTTTTCAGTTCTTCGCTGCTCTAAACAGTGGACACACTGCTAAAGCGTTTTCAGTTCTTCACTGCTCTAAACAGCGGACACACTGCTAAAGCGTTTTCAGTTCTTCTTCACTGCTCTAAACAGCGGACGCACTGCTAAAGCACTTCTTCTGCTAAACAGCGCTTTCAGTTCAGTTCTTCACTGCTCTAAACAGTGGACGCACTGCTAAAGCGTTTTCAGTTCTTCTTCGCTGCTCTAAACAGTGGACGGCTAAAGCGCCAGTTCTTCGCTGCTCTAAACAGTGGACGCACTGCTAAAGCGTTTTCAGTTCTTCGCTGCTCTAAACAGTGGACGCACTGCTAAAGCGTTTTCAGTTCTTCTTCACTGCTCTAAACAGTGGACGCACTGCTAAAGCGTTTTCAGTTCTTCACTGCTCTAAACAGCGGACGCACTGCTAAAGCGTTTTCAGTTCTTCTTCGCTGCTCTAAACAGTGGACGCACTGCTAAAGCGTTTTCAGTTCTTCAGCTGCTCTAAACAGTGGACGCACTGCTAAAGCGACGCGACTGCTCTTCTTCTTCTTCGCTGCTCTAAACAGTGGACGCACTGCTAAAGCGTTTTCAGTTCTTCTTCGCTGCTCTAAACAGTGGACGCTGCTCTAACAGCACTTCGCTGCTCTAAACAGCGGACGCACTGCTAAAGCGTTTTCAGTTCTTCTTCGCTGCTCTAAACAGCGGACGCACTGCTAAAGCGTTTTCAGTTCTTCTTCACTGCTCTAAACAGCGGACACACTGCTAAAGCGTTTTCAGTTCTTCTTCGCTGCTCTAAACAGCGGACACACTGCTAAAGCGTTTTCAGTTCTTCTTCGCTGCTCTAAACAGTGGACGACACTGCTAAAGCGCTTTCAGTTCTTCTTCACTGCTCTAAACAGCGGACGCACTGCTAAAGCGTTTTCAGTTCTTCTTCGCTGCTCTAAACAGCGGACGCACTGCTAAAGCGCTTTCAGTTCTTCGCACTGCTCTAAACAGCGGACACACTGCTAAAGCGCACTGCTCTAAACAGACGGACACTGCTAAAGCGCTTTCAGTTCTTCTTCACTGCTCTAAACAGTGGACGCACTGCTAAACAGTTCTTTCTCTTCGCTGCTCTAAACAGTGGACACACTGCTAAAGCAGTTTTCACTGCTTAAACAGCGGACGCACTGCTAAAGCGTTTTCAGTTCTTCTTCACTGCTCTAAACAGCGGACGCACTGCTAAAGCGTTTTCAGTTCTTCATCTGCTCTAAACAGCGGACACACTGCTAAAGCGCAGTTCTTCTTCGCTGCTGCTAAACAGCGGACGCACTGCTAAACAGCGGACGCACTGCTAAACAGCGGACGCACTGCTAAACAGCGGACGCACTGCTAAACAGCGGACGCACTGCTAAAGCGTTTTCAGTTCTTCTTCGCTGCTCTAAACAGCGGACGCACTGCTAAAGCGCGCCAGCTTCTTCTAAACAGCTGCTAAACAGCTGCGCACTGCTAAACAGCGGACACACTGCTAAAGCGCTTTCAGTTCTTCAGCTGCTCTAAACAGCGGACACACTGCTAAAGCGCTTTCCAGTTCTTCACAGCTGCTCTAAACAGTGGACACACTGCTAAACAGCGGACACACTTCAGTTCTTCTTCTCGCTGCTCTAAACAGCGGACACACTGCTAAAGCGTTTTCACTTCTAAACAGCGGACACACTGCTAAAGCGTTTTCAGTTCTTCTTCGCTGCTCTAAACAGCGGACACACTGCTAAAGCGTTTTCAGTTCTTCTTCGCTGCTCTAAACAGCGGACACACTGCTAAAGCGTTTTCTTCGTTCTTCTTCACTGCTAAAGCTGCTCTAAACAGCGGACACACTGCTAAAGCGTTTTCAGTTCTTCACTGCTCTAAACAGCGGACACACTGCTAAACAGTGGACGCACTGCTAAACAGTGGACGCACTGCTAAAGTTTTCTTCTTCGCTGCTCTAAACAGCGGACACACTGCTAAAGCGCTTTTCAGTTCTTCTTCGCTGCTCTAAACAGCGGACACACTGCTAAAGCGCTTTCAGTTCTTCTTCACTGCTCTAAACAGCGGACACACTGCTAAACAGCGGACGCACTGCAAACAGCGGACGCTCTCTAAACAGCGGACTGCTAAACAGCGGACGACTGCTCTAAACAGCTAAAGCGTTTTCAGTTCTTCACTGCTCTAAACAGCGGACGCACTGCTAAAGCGTTTTCAGTTCTTCTTCGCTGCTCTAAACAGCGGACGCACTGCTAAACAGCGGACGCAGCTGCTAAACAGCGGACGCACTGCTAAACAGCGGACGCGCTGCTAAACAGCGGACGCACTGCTAAACAGCGACGCGCTAAACAGCCGGCGCTGCTCTAAACAGCGGACGCACTGCTAAACAGCAGCAGCGGACGCACTGCTAAACAGCGGACGCACTGCTAAACAGCGACGACTGCTAAAGCGCTTTCAGTTCTTCGCTGCTCTAAACAGCTGACGGACACACTGCTAAAGCGTTTTCAGTTCTGCTCTAAACAGCGGACTTCGCTGCTCTAAACAGCTTCTTCGCTGCTCTACAGCGCTGCTAAAGCGTTTTCAGTTCTTCTTCGCTGCTCTAAACAGCGGACACGCACTGCTAAAGCGTTTTCAGTTCTTCTTCGCTGCTCTAAACAGCGGACACACTGCTAAAGCGTTTTCAGTTCTTCGCTGCTCTAAACAGCGGACACTCTAAAGCGCCAGAAACAGCGGACACACTGCTAAAGCGCTTTTCTTCTTCGCTGCTCTAAACAGCGGACGCACTGCTAAAGCGTTTTCAGTTCTTCGCTGCTCTAAACAGCGGACACACTGCTAAAGCGCCAGTTCAGTTCTTCGCTGCTCTAAACAGCGGAAACACTGCTAAAGCGTTTTCAGTTCTTCTTCGCTGCTCTAAACAGCGGACGCACTGCTAAAGCGTTTTCAGTTCTTGCTCTAAACAGCGCTGCTCTAAACAGCGGACGCTGCTGCTAAACAGCGGACACACAGTTCTTCTTCGCTGCTCTAAACAGCGGACACACTGCTAAAGCGCTTTCAGCGGACAGTTCTTCTTCGCTGCTCTAAACAGCGGACGCACTGCTAAAGCGTTTTCAGTTCTTCGCTGCTCTAAACAGCGGACACACTGCTAAAGCGCCAGTTCTTCTTCGCTGCTCTAAACAGCGGACGACACTGCTAAAGCGCTTTCAGTTCTTCTTCGCTGCTCTAAACAGCGGACGACTGCTAAAGCGCTTTCAGTTCTTCACTGCTCTAAACAGCGGACACACTGCTAAAGCGCTTTTCAGTTCTTCACTGCTCTAAACAGCGGACGACACTGCTAAAGCGCTTTCAGTTCTTCTTCGCTTTTAAACAGTTCTTCTTCGCTGCTCTAAACAGCTGCTAACGCACTGCTCTAAACAGCGGACGACTGCTGCTCTAACAGTGGACGCGGACAACAGCAAACAGCGGGACGCACTGCTAAAGCTTTCAGTTCTTCAGTTCTTCACTGCTAAAAGCGTTTTCAGTTCTTCTTCGCTCTCTAAACAGCGGACACACAAAGCGCTTTCAGTGGCTTGCGGACACACTGCTTCGCTTTCAGTTCTTCTTCGCTGCTCTAAACAGTGGTAGCAGCACAACTTCCTGTGTTTGCAATGCATTCTGAGCAGAGAAGAACCGTGCAGCGGTTAGGCAAAGCTAGCGGTCATAATTAGATCTTGTTTAAGAAAATGGTATCGGATCGGTGCATGGGTTCAAGTACTCGCCGATACCAGAATTTGTTGTGTTATCGGTGATATTTCAGATACTAGTATCAGAATCGGAACAACTCTACCTTTTATATTTAACAAAAACATCTTCTATAAGTTTAATATCATTAAAAACACCGTATATGGTTTGATCTAGTTGGTTCAAAATTTCCCTTACACCTGCTAGTGATGTCTGGATTATTGAATGTGTGTTTAAATTAATCTGTCATGAAAATGACAGCCACCGTGTATAAATGATTATATTTCAACAACGAATTGGAGTAAAAACTAGTAAAAAAAATTTGATTTAGAAGTTAATGCAAAAACTGCCCGATTAAATCCTAAATACAAATTTTGATCAACTTTGAGAGCCCGATGACGAAAGCAGAAGTCTCCCCATTAAAAGCCATGTCCCAAACACTTCAACATGAATCAGACCTGCACAGTACAAGAGCCTGTTTGACCCGCTGTACGATGGTACACTCCTATGGCCAACTTACTTTATTAAAAAAACAATAAGGTTTAATTTTTATTAGCATTAGGTAACCAACAATGAATGAACAACACTTCTACAGGATTGATTTAATCTTAGTTCATGTTAATCAACATGACATTAGTAATGGACTTCATAAACTCATATTACTAACATTAACAAATGAGACCTTATTTGTAAAACGTTACCAAAAATTCTATTTCCTAACAAAAAATGAAAATAAAATGGCTAAATTATGCAACTGCGTCATTGGACAGCATGACTGAGGCCGCGTATAAAGAATCACAATGCATGTGCCATGAAATGGCCTCCGCACGGACAATAAGGACGTGATTTTAATCCTATTGCTGATGGAAAAATACGAGAACAATAAAAGTGCTAGTTATTAAAAATAACGCTTCAGTGTTTTTGAAAAATGTTTAATATTACAGTAATATTCAGCGCTGAAACTGAAGATGATCACCGGTAATGAAGCGCTGCAGGTTATTAACTCAACCAAACACATCCTATATGAGATTAATCAGATGTTTATACTGCACAAACGTAATATTACGACTTATGTCTGCTTATAATGACGCCGCGAATGCAAGCGAGCTTGCCTGTGCTGGTCAGAATGCGCTGTGGACGCGCTCTTCCCTCGACAGCGCTGAAACACAACTAAACCCAGAGGATCCACAGCGTTTTCTTACACATGTTCTCATTACGGTGTTATGTTTATGACAGTCCCAGTAGTTATTAATGCTGTGCATTTCTGTTTGAAGCTAAAGACCGGTACAAAAACTCCACCAAACGCATCCCATATGAGATTATATACACAGAATAAATATAATATTACAACTTACAATGGCACAAAAGGCTGCGAATGCACGAGCGAACTTGACTGTGCTTGTCATGAAGGTGTAACTGCAGGAAATCATACATTTACATTTAAGTTTGCTCTTAAACACGAGACGCCCATAATACTGTCCAACTGCAGAGCCGCAGCGCTGATAAATGAAGGCTGGCTCTCGAGCGTGACACGATGGAAAACTTAATAATAATTGATAATTTAGCGCATATTTAAATAGAAAAATTGTTAAACAACCTTACTGTGAACAGCGCAGAGTAATCTCCATAAGGGGCTATTGAACATATAGCCAAAATAACATGATCCTCGTTTCTTAACACCTCTGCAAAGATTCGGCCATGAGATTGGTACTCCACCTATCGAAACGTCGAATCTTTGACTATTTGGGGTCACCCCTACACCTCACAAACAATTTGTACAGCTGTTTAGAAAGTTGTCCTAATTTTTCTTATATTTTTAACCTTGTATTCCTCACTTACACAGCACTTCTTCAGACAACATCTCCTTAGCTGAACTGAGTGCTAGCATGGAGCAGTACGCTTCTGGCCACTACTTCTCTTCCTTTGTGGCCAGATTCCCGGTTTCACTGGAGGGCCAGCCACCAACTAAAAGGCAGCGAGTTGATGCAGGTTTTCCGTCAGACCGCGTCTTTTATGACAAGTGGCGAGTCATCCAGTTCACCCAGAGAGAGGAATATCTGCTGTGTAAGTCTCCAAATCCACCAATTCAGCATTGACACAAACTAGACCATTAATTCGCTGAGACAAGTGAGTTGCATGAGTTATTTAATTCTTTCTTTCAGCGCACTTCACACACCGCAAAGCTTCAGCCGCAAAGGTGGCGAGGTTGATTGCCGAGAAGGGGTGGACGGGCAACTGTCCGAAGCCAGAAGAGGTCGAGAAGTTGTGGAAACCAGCTCCCGCAGACACTATTGAGACGGATCAGGTCATAATAAAATGTGTGTCTGAGCAGGCCTGGACAGGCCTTGCCATCAAGGACTTTGGTGCAGAGCAAGGGCTAGGTAAGAAAAGCTTTCATTTTCTTGTAAGGGGAGAAAATACCATCACTTAGAGCTGCACGAGTAATCGTTGAAAGATTGCGTCCTGATTCAAACACTCACACGATCTTATTCCTAAATGACCACGATTCTGCTGTCTTTTTATGCCTGTTTCACATAACAAGCGTCAGCAGCTCGTATTTTGTTGCTGCCCATTGATTGTGACAGGTGTCCACTGACGCAGAGCAATTATTTCCAATTCATTCCTATGAACTTCCATAGGGATTCATTGAAAACGTGCTGCTCACCCTCCGCTGACACTTGATGTGAAACTGTTTAAAATAAAGACTTTGGTTAACCTTTGAAAGTACGATCATTAGGGCTGGACGATTAATCGAAATGTATTTTTTCACCATTCAAGGACAACAATATGCCAACAACATCTCCGTTCAGTGCTCGCAAGCTTTTTTCTGTGAGGCAGAGAGCCGAGCTGCGTCGTGTCTCTAGGCCTGTTTACACCTGGTCACTTCATACGTTTTCTCTGCTCGGTTAGCTATCCAATCATGAAAAGACCGGGTGTAAATGCTTCAGGAGGTGGTCTGGGCCGCATTACAGATGAAACTGAACTGGTCTAAATGCATCTGGTTGTTGACACCACATATGTAAATTTTACTCCTCCCAACAATGCTAAAAAATGAACGTGTGAGAGCGTGTTATGGGCTTTATGACATGTTATAGCCAGATACGCATCGCTGCAGCTGAGTATCTCTTCATCAAGCCATCGCACAATCTAACCCAAATAAAACCGAAAGTAAAGTCGCAGGTGCTCAAAACAAACACTATCATCTGCATTAAAAGTAACGAGACTGAATGATCTTACCAGTCTTTGATCTTGAAATGCAGCTCATATCTGTTAAAATCTTCATGTAGCACAGGAATTGAAAATGGATATAAATCCGATCTTGCAAAAACACCTTTATACTTTTAACAAGTGTAAATGAAATCATTTTGATTAAATCAGATAGCTATCTGATCTGTAAAAAACATGAAGTGACCAGGTGTAAACGGGCTCTCTGACAGCAATTTTTAGACCATCGGATGTCATTATTTTGAACCAATGCACTGATGCATTGTGACGCACGTACACTCATGTAGACAGTAGTTTGCACATCACGTGATGGTCGCTTGAGCAGTGAAACTTTCAGGGACGCAGAAACGCATTGTCAGCGCTGTCTTGTGATTTTTACCACTAAAGTAGCTTAGAAACTCAACTGTTATAGATGGATCTGTCTGCTTTTGAAGTAACTACAGTGCACAGCTTCACAATTAATAGAGACGTATAACTAATTCAAGTGAGCTGTTTCCTTCAAGTATTTTAAAATAAAAAATAAAAATACCCCACCTTTAATAGTGAACTGAGGGCAACAAAATATTTCATTAATCATAATCACGGTAAAATGTTCAATGAATTGAGATTTTGATTTTCGGTCAAATCGTCCAGCCCTAACAATCATCACGCTGCCGCTGATCCCGGGGGAGTTGCTGCCATTCATGAAAGCGCTTCTTTTCAACCACACGTTATCGGTATTTATGTGTTTTTATAACGGGATAAAAGTTTCGAGTTTGGGTATGAACCTGGTATTGATCACAATAAGAGTAAATCCTCTTTTAAAAAAGTATGTTGACACTTGTATGTATTGTTTTGCTTACCGTCACGCCAGAAGGCGGCACCATGAGTGAGTTTATAAAGAAGTGTTCATTCATTTAAAAGATTTATTCACAAACGGCCAATCATCCAATAACGAAACCGGTCGAGACTGAATGAGACCGCAGCCCTTCTTTCACACACAGTCTTTACTGGTAAATTACTGGTAACAGATCATGTGTGAACGGGACCTTTTCAAAAATACCAGTAAATTGCCAGAGCACCGTTGCTTGTGTGAACGGCGTATTTGTGTATTTCCCGGTAAAGTCATTCTGGCATTTGCTGTGTGAAAGGGGCTAGGGACTATTTATTTATTTTTTTCAAATTAATATACCTTTTTAAATAGACTAAAGCAATGACCCTTTTTTTCAGAACCTCTTTATTTAGTTTAGTTGTCTGTTTTTTTTTTTTTTTTTCTCTTCAGAATTGTTGGAGATTCTCAATTTATCCTGAATCGTGCAGCTCTACTATCACTTTAAATGTGCATTTTAGCAACCGTTAGCTGCACCAAGAACTAAAATACTGAATAGTTTGCCCGCACATGTATTGTGTATTCAGTCTTAAAACATATTGTTCTCTTGATTTTATAGGAGTGGTTGCAACCCGACCGTTTTCTAAAGGAGATATCGTGTGTGATTATCACGGGAGGGTGATCCCAGCAGCTGAAGGGAGGGCCATGATGCAGGGCATTCATGACGAGGCCAGGTACCTGTTCTTCTTCAAAGCTGGACAGAGAGATCTGTGTATAGACGCTCAGACCTGTGAGTGCCACCCCAACTCCAACACCATTGGCAGGAGAATTAAACGTTCCTCTGAGAGGCCCAACCTGGAGCCCTTTCACTGCGTTCTCAGTGTGAATGGAGAGGACAAGGATGTCATCCTGTTTAAGGCGTTGCAGGACATCAGTATTGATGCACAACTGAAATTTTACTCTGGAGTAATAATAAAGTCTTTCCTTGGTCTGGACCTGGACTGGCTGGATGAGTAGGCCGGGTCCACCGGTCCAATAGACGCTTCTCCACCTTCGGGCCAGTGCGAGCCAGGACTTTCTGTGAATGGGACAAATAGCCTCTGACCTTTAGCACTGAGACCAAAATCACACCGCACTTCCACTGTCGGGCCAGCGTTTCTTCAAAACCCGTCCTCAGCACAAAGTTCAAAGTTTATTTGTTACGTATCAGTTACAGGTGCTTATTGGGAGCAGTTATGGGTAAAGGAGCAGTGAAATGTAAATCTGGCATTCCTATAGACTGTGACACGCCTCTCTGGAACGACGGCACACAACCCAAAAAAACATGATAAAAGCGGTCGTATGTCTGCCTTTTTTCAGGGTTTCCGTGGGGCATCGAATGTGTTTTGTGAAAATGAAAGCCTTAAATGGCATTTAAAAGCAGTAAATTGTATTCTTACAGGCATTGAACATGTAGATGGTTTTAAAGAACAAAAGAAAGTCCAGCACACTAATTTGCAGATTATATAGACAAATTGAGATTCCAACATTTTTTAAAAGAAAATTGTGAGTGATACAATGTTCTTTTAATGTTGTTTTTTTAATCATTTTATATTTATATTTATATTTATATTTATATATAATATAATATAATTTTTTTTTGTTACACTAGATTTTATCACGGTGTTGCTATAGAGTGATAGAATTTGAAAACAATCAAAAGAAAATGTTTATTTGTTCATGGTCAGAAGTTGATTTAAGTGTGTGTGTGTGTGTGTGTGTGCTTGAATAGTTTGTTTGTATGCCTAATGAAGGTCATGGGACCGATACTTTGTGGCGAATAAAGCTATTTTGATACTTTTGCAAGTACTGATAGTGTGCGGGAAAAGAATCCTATTTATTTATTTATTTTTGTCTTTTGTCCTACACCGATCAGGCGTAACATTTTGACCTTCCTAATATTGTGTTGGTCCCCCTTTTGCTGCCTAAACAGCCCTGACCCGTCAAGGCATGGACTCCACTAGACCCCTGAAGGTGTGCTGTGGTATCTGGCCAGCCATATGATGTAAAAGAACACGTGATTCCTCAGACCAGGCCACCTTCTTGCATTGCTCCGTGGTCCAGTTCTGATGCTCCCGTGCCACTGTTGGTGCTTTCGGCGGTGGACGGGTCAGCATGGGCACCCTGACTGGTCAGCGGCTATGCCGCCCCATACTCAACAAACTGAGATGCTCTGTGTATTCTGACACCTTTCTATCAGAACCAGCATTAACTTCTTGAGCAGTTTGAGCTCCAGTAGCTCGTCTGTCAGATCGGAGCACACGGGCCAGCCTTCGCTCTCCACGTGCATCAATGAGCCGTGATCATATCTGCAAATAAAAGAACCTTTTCAGCGGAGCCATTTCTTCAGAGTGATTTAGTTTCAACATTGCATCATCATTAAACTGAATGGTTACAATTCAGAATTTGGGGCATGGGTATTTTAAAAGATTTATTGTATGATGTTAAAAATGGCATTAAAAAGCATTCAATTACATTTGAAGGTACCTGCAGGAACCTTGTTTTTTTTACTTGGGTGCTTGGGTTTTAAATATGTTTTACATTGATACAATGATAGTTTGTGAAGATTGCACATTAATCATACAGAAAGAAAGTGGTATTTATTGTTATTTCACAAAAGAAGAAACATGCTTAGTCAGTTGCGTCTGTTTATTTGTAATCACACAAAACAACACCGGGGTCGAAAGCATGCACATTTATAAAAAAAAAAAAAAAAAAAGATACATTCTCATATGTGTGCACCACATTTGACCATTCAGTGATTGAGTCAAGAACTGAGAAATCCAAGTTATTCTTGAGCTTTTAACATATAAGAGGTCATCATACTATGAGAATATCCTGTAGGTTTCAGAACTGAAAACTCCCGTAGTCCAAAAGCTTTTATTGACACCAGGCCCAGCAAACGTGGGGATCTATGACGTCAAAGGGAGGCAAGCACCGCCTCTGCAGAAGATCAACGCCTACTTCATCACTGCCTGTTTAACCCCACTCACTGATTTGTGCATCACATGCAATAGAATAGGTAGCCTAAGTAACATGTCTACGTGGTGTTAAGCCAGATCAAGCTACCAAGCAATAAACATGCCATTGAGGATTACAAATTATTGTGCAGTGCCTGGGCTCAACAGTAATGCAACATGTAAGTAACTGTTCATTCTAATGCCTGATTAGTGATTTCTGAAATGTGATTAATGGACAGTCAGATGTTCTTTGTGTGTCAGTAAATCAAACCAGTGACTAAACGTCAACTTACATTGTTTCTCTTAGAAGGATGAAAATGATCAGTATTTAATGGTGATTAAATTCTATAAAGAAAACGATCAAAGAAAGCTCCCCTTGCAATTGTTGGAGCAGTGCACGCTGGAGCTGTCAATCAAACAGCGAGAGTTTAACAGTTTGCACTGTTAGTGAAGATGAAAGCATCTGTTAGAGTACAGAAACTGAGTTGCAATGACGAGATCCTGTATATAAATAATATATTTCTGCTTCAAGATCAGAATCCATACTGACCCAACTACACCTGACACACCTTATTACACCCGACACACTGACCCGACTACACCTTTCACTGACCCAATTTAACCTGACTACACCCGACACACTGACCCGACTACACCTGACACTGACCCGATTTAACCTGGCTACACCTGACGAACTGACCTGACTACACCTGAAGAACTGACCCAACTACACCCGACGAACTGACCCGACACACGGACCTGACTACACCTAAAGAACTGGCCCAATTACACCCAATACACTGACCCCACTACACCCGACACACTGACCTGACTACTCCCGATGAACTGACCCGACTACATCTGACACTGACCTGACTACACCCGACTAACTGACCCAACTACACCCAACACATTGACCCAATTACCCCCGATGAACTGATCCAACTACACCCAACACACTGACCCGACTACACCCGACGAACTGACCCGACTACAGCTGATGAACTGACCCGACTACACCCGGCACACTGACCTGACTAAACCCAACAATCTGATTCGACTACACCCAACACACTGACCCAACACACTGACCCGACTACACCTGACACACTGACCCAATTACCCCCGATGAACTGACCCGACTTCATCCAACACTGACCTGACTACACCAGACAAATAGACCCGGCTACACCAGACAAACTGACCCGACTACACCTGACACTGACAAACTGACCCAATTACAACCGACTACACCCGATACACTGACTCCACTACACCTGACACTGACCCGGCTACACCCGACACACTGACCCCACTACACCCAATGAACTGACCCGGCTACATCTGACACTGACCTGACTACACCTGACACACTGACCTGACTGCACCAGACAGACTGAACCACCTACACCCGACACACTGACCCAACTACACCTGACTACACCCGATACACTGACCCCACTACACCTGACACACTGACCCAACTACACCCAACACACTGACCCGACTACACCCGACGAACTGACCCGACTACACCTGATGAACTGACCCGACTACATCTAACACTGATCTGACTACACCCGACACACACTAACCCAACTACACCTGATGAACTGACCCAACTACACCCAGCACACTGACCTGACTAAACCCAACGATCTGATTCGACTACACCCAACACACTGACCTGACTACACCTGACACTGACCCAATTATATCCGATGAACTGACCTGACTATACCAGACACACGGACCTGACTACACCTGAAGAACTGACCCAACTACACCTGACACTGACCCAATTACACCCGATAAACTGATCTGACACACTGACCCGACTACACCTGACGAATGTTCTCATAATCTCAACGTGATAAAAGTTTTTTTTTATTTGTTTGATTCTGAAACACATTGCACTGGGAGTCTACTGTTGCTATAGTAACAAATGCAACTTTCACATGCATCTGATCACTAGATAAACCGTGCGCTCATATATGCTGTGGATATTTCAGCGAAAAGTTTGCTTTGCTTAATAATACAAATCTACAATAGGCAAGGCAAGTTTATTTATATAGCACATTTCATACACAATGGTAATTCAAAGTGCTTTACATGGAAAATGTATTAAAATATTGATAGAATAATCAACATACACTCACCTAAAGGATTATTAGGAACACCATACTAATACTGTGTTTGACCCCCTTTCGCCTTCAGAACTGCCTTAATTCTACGTGGCATTGATTCAACAAGGTGCTGAAAGCATTCTTTAGAAATGTTGGCCCATATTGATAGGATGGCATCTTGCAGTTGATGGAGATTTGTGGGATGCACATCCAGGGCACGAAGCTCCCGTTCCACCACATCCCAAAGATGCTCTATTGGGTTGAGATCTGGTGACTGTGGGGGCCATTTTAGTACAGTGAACTCATTGTCATGTTCAAGAAACCAATTTGAAATGATTCGAGCTTTGTGACATGGTGCATTATCCTGCTGGAAGTAGCCATCAGAGAATGGGTACATGGTGGTCATAAAGGGATGGACATGGTCAGAAACAATGCTCAGGTAGGCCGTGGCATTTAAACGATGCCCAGTTGGCACTAAGGGGCCTAAAGTGTGCCAAGAAAACATCCCCCACACCATTACACCACCACCTCCAGCCTGCACAGTGGTAACAATTCTCCATCTTCTACACCAAACGCTTCAAAGGTAGAACTACTAAGATCATCAAGGACTCTAATCAGCCTGCAAACCCTCATTTCATGCTGCTGCCATCTGGTAAGCGCTTCCGAAGCCTGATGGCCAAAACTGAGAGACTCAGGAGGAGCTTCTTCCCCCAGGCCATCAGACTCCTGAACTCAGTCACTTAACATCACGTGACCATCGATATACTGACATTGCACTGCACTTTCTGTTCTCGCTGTTACTGTGTAACAACCTGTTATAAACCTGTTTGCACATTGTACTTTGTACATTTCTGTTAACCACATATTTATGTCTACAGTTTACTCACTGCACAGTTTACTTCACTTATTTTATTCCACTTCTTTATTTATTTTTTTCTACTTGCTTTATTTATAATTCTACATACACTCACCTAAAGGATTATTAGGAACACCTGTTCAATTTCTCATTAATGCAATTATCTAATCAAACAATCACATGGCAGTTGCTTCAATGCATTTAGGGGTGTGGTCCTGGTCAAGACAATCTCCTGAACTCCAAACTGAATGTCAGAATGGGAAAGAAAGGTGATTTAAGCAATTTTGAGTGTGGCATGGTTGTTGGTGCCAGACGGGCCGGTCTGAGTATTTCACAATCTGCTCAGTTACTGGGATTTTCACGCACAACCATTTCTAGGGTTTACAAAGAATGGTGTGAAAAGGGAAAAACATCCAGTATGCGGCAGTCCTGTGGGTGAAAATGCCTTGTTGATGCTAGAGGTCAGAGGAGAATGGGCCGACTGATTCAAGCTGATAGAAGAGCAACTTTGACTGAAATAACCACTCGTTACAACCGAGGTATGCACCAAAGCATTTGTGAAGCCACAACACGCACAACCTTGAGGCGGATGGGCTACAACAGCAGAAGACCCCACCGGGTACCACTCATCTCCACTACAAATAGGAAAAAGAGGCTACAATTTGCACGAGCTCACCAAAATTGGACAGTTGAAGACTGGAAAAATGTTGCCTGGTCTGATGAGTCTCCATTTCTGTTGAGACATTCAGATGGTAGAGTCAGAATTTGGCGTAAACAGAATGAGAACATGGATCCATCATGCCTTGTTACCACTGTACCACTGTTACCACATATTTCAGAACCAGCCGCTATCAAAATAATCTGGCCGTGGGCGCAGGCCAGATATTATTGCTGGCGGGCCAAATTCCGCCAGTTGCCGACCACTGCTTTAGAAGCAGAATGTGAGCTTGGTCACAGAGAGCTGGAATATTCCTTCTAATGTTGCTTGATCAAGTCATGGTTTAGTCTGTAGTTGCAGCACAGTTTGTGTCTCCAGGAGCTTTTGTTTGACCTCCAGCGGCACCTGGAAAACATCCACAGCACTGCAATGCACTGCATTTCACGGTTTCAGAGGAGAAGCAGTTCATGATGTGCTGACAGATGAGGCTTATGTTGAAATATATCAGTGCTGTGTGTGATTCATCTACCTTCATACAGCTGTAATGAGCTCCACGTGTTCACATAATGATCGTGAGTATAAATGTACTCATTAATGTGAGTGTTATTGATCACAAGTGCAGGAGATTAGAAGTCAGAGGAGAAAGAATATAGAGAGAGTCTGGTGTGACATGAAACTTATAGTGACAGGATTAGTTCAGGAATACTGACTTTAGTCAATAATACACACTTTACAGTCATATCTCGGATAATAACTCAACATGTTTTCACAGGATGTAATGGGATACAGAAGATGGCAGTGAAATCAAACCTGTCACTCAGTAATAATCTAATACATGTTGAAAGCCTAATTGCTTCAGTTTTGTGTCAGATCAAGTGTGATTAAAGGACTGTTTTCAGCAGCGTCACGGCTGCGATATACTGCAAACATTACAAAACAAACTGTGTAAAATATGAGGCATTGTTCATGATTTCATTCTGTAGTCCTTCTGATAAAAGCTAGACAAATTTGAATTAAATTGATAGTGTAAATTAGACTGGGTAAACCCAGCCCGATCTGCCGCCAATTTGATTTTTCCATTAAAAGATTGAGCTTGGTCTAGTGATAGCCAGAGAAAGTATACATTTTCTCTGACATTTTCTCTGACGTCTACAAATCGTGTTCATGTTAGTTTGGTGTCAGGGTCTGAAATACAGTAGTTTATACAGAAAATCAGCAGCCTAATAAAGAGTTAGACTGGCACAAACTACTCTATTCATTTTGAAAATACGTCTATTTAAATGCTGAATTTTTTCAAAGGCTTTAAAATAAAAAATAGTATTTTGTATGTCAAATATGTATTTCAGATGCATGTATGGTCCTGTCCATCCCTGGTTACAGTCAGTAGATCTACAGTAAACATGAATTAATAATGAAACGCAGAAAAAAGAAGAGATGTGTCCAAAATGTGTATTTCAACACAATCTTATACATGAACCTGTTTAAGCACATATACACAAAATAACAGATACACGAGTGTGACCCAGAGAAAGTGAACTTCAAAACATTGTGTCACATGATGTGATTTCTGGATAAACCTTAATCGACAAGAAGACGCGTTTAGAGACCTAGAACTGTCACAAAAGTCACATCTAGTGATGGAGAAACAGCTTTTCTGAACTCTGAATCAACTTAACCAGTCGCTTCTCAAAATGATTCACTCTTCTGAATTGCTGGAAACATGATATACTGATCCATGAGCTAGAGCTGATCGTCTCGATCATGAGTTTTTAAAGGAGACTGGACTGATCAGTAGAATGTCCTACAGAAGGAGGAAGCCATGATGAAGCTTAAACTCAAAAAAGAAGAGTGTGTGAAGAGAAAAAAACTTGCTGATGCTCGAGGTCGAAGTCGAAAGGGATCCAGAGGAGATCTGTACCTGCCATTTACTCTGTTTGAGTTTAAAAGAGCTAAACAGGTATATGCCATATGAGCGACATCACACTCGATATAGTATTAGTACAGGTCAAATCCTGTTAATATTGAAACAGGAAGTTATAGTTCCAATACTCAAACCTGGCAACGGCCTGTCAGATCCATCTAGTTATAGTATTAACATCACAGTTAGGGGAAACCATGGTAACAGATAGATTAGATCACTATATAGAGAGTAAAGGTCTTTTCTCACCGCATCCATCTGGATTTCATAAGGGAACAGGGACTGTAGTGAAGTATAATGTTATTTGGGAGTGTGACCACTAGAGGGCGCACTTGTACAACAGGTGGCTGCATCCCTCAGAATAAGCCTGTGCTTTGTGGCAGATCCAGCTTGTGTATTCACGTATAAACATCTGTTAATAAAGACACGTCAATTGTACAGTATCTCTTCGGCTTCATATTCTGCTGCACCACAGAATATCAGAAAATTGGTGCCGATGATTTATGGAGTTTGCATGCCGGAGGAAATGCTGCTGTGAGTGTTTAATGGCTCTATGAAAATCTTCACTGCAGTGAAACAGACAGCGTGAGATAAGAACAAGGGCTAAAGAGTCAAGATGACGACACTGGGTGGACAGGTGAGCCCATTTGACAGTGAGTCGCAGCTGTGGGAGGAATACATAGAAATGATGGAGTATTTCTTTCAAGCGGATGACATTGAGGCCGCTGAGAAAAAGAAGGCTGTGCTGTTAAGTGGAGTTGGGGCTAACATGTATAACTTGTTGAGAAGTTTACTGTGTACCTCAAAGCCAGCAGAGAAAACTTATGAAGAGCTCTCAAGATGTCCTCAAAAGTAATTTCAATCCTAAACCAAGTGTGCAAAGATGTAAGTTTAACTCATGTATATGGAAAGAGGGATAAACCGTTGCTGATTATGTTGCATAATTGAAGAAGTTATCACAGCACTGTGAGTACGGGGCCACATTTCCACAAATGCTGCTTGATAGACCACTCTGTGAAGTGAATGACGACCATATGCAGAGAAGATTGCTGGCAGAAGTGGAGGTAACGTTCGAGAAGGCACTGAACATTTGCTAGGCAATGGAGTCTGCAAACCAAAACGTGAGAGACCTACAAGGATTGTTAACTGAGGAGGCAGGATAAAACTCAAAAACACTTAGAGGCAGCAGTGCATAGAGTGTACTCAGCTGAGAGAAAAGGGTGACAAAAAGATGTTGTGTGTTACAGATGTAAAGGTCAACATTAGCCAGAGGAATGTAAGTTTCTGATTGAACTCTGCCATAAATGTGGAAAGCGTATACACATAAAACGAGCATGCAGGGTCAAGCAAGCTGCTGTGGGGTGCCAAAAAGTGCATTCAAAATACAAAAAGGAGAGGAAAAGAGAAAGGGAGAAGGACTCATCTCGTTAGAGAGGAGGAAAGTGATGAGAGGGAGGACACCAGTGATATTAACACAATGTACAGTGTATCCCAAGTCCAACCCAAAGTGGTTCCTACCACACAGAAAGTGAATGTGAATGTGGAGTGACAATCATCAGCAAAGAGCAATATTCTAAGCTGTGGAAACAGACAGACATGCCAGAAGTGAAACCCTGCAGTTTGAAACTAAAGACATATACGGGTGAAAAGATGGAGGTCCTGGGCCAGACTACAGTAACTGTGGACATCAAAAATGTAAGAAAAAAAACTTACAATGGTTGTGGTAGAAGAACATGGGCCTAATTTGTTGGGGAGAAGCTGGCTCAAGGACTTAGGGTTGTTGCCGGAGTTGGTGAATCAAGTAACGGCAGTACAAGCACTGAAGTTACCAGACATGCTAGACAGACATGCAGAGGTATTTAAAGAAGAGTTGGGGCAGCTTAGAGGCACCACAGCTAAGATTCGTGTCAACCCAAGGCCCAACCACGATTCTATAAGCCCAGACGTATTCCATTTGCTGTTAAGCCCTTGGTGGAGGCCGAACTCCAGAGACTGGTGGAGGAGAAGATCGTTGAACCAGTGCAATTCGCAGAGTGGGCATCTATCATAGTGCCTGTGAAGAAACCAGATGGCTCAATCCGAATTTGTGGAGATTACAAACTCATGGTAAACAGAGCATCCAGTGTGGAACAATATCCTATTCCGAAAGTTAAAGATTTGTTCACTCAGCTAGCTGGAGGTCAACAATTCTCCAAACTGGACATGAGCCATACATATCAGCAAATCTTGCTGGATGAGAGTGCCAGGAAATATGTGACTATTAACACACACAAGGGACTGCCTTATGAAAAATAACCATGGTTTTATTGTAGTAAAAGTGTAGTAACCATGTTTTTTTGGCTAATTGATTGCCATTTATATAACCACAGTTTTACCACAAATACCATGGTTAAACTATGGTAGAAAAAAGTAGAAAGAGTAGAAAAACCATGGTTAATTTGTGGTTACCATGGTTTAACTACAATAACCATGTTTTTTTTGGTTTTATTTGTAGTAAAACCATGGTTCATTTTCATAAGGGCTGTACACTTACTGTAGGCTTCCTTTTGGTGTGGTGACGAGTCCAGCCATTTTCCAGTGCACCATGGAGGGAATCCTGCAAAACCTGAAACATGTCACAGTTTACCTGGGTGACATATTAGTCACAGGGGCCAGTGAAGAAGAACATCTAAGAAATCTGGAGGAGGTTCTGAGTAGACTAAAGAAAAGTGGATTGAGGATGAAGAGGAGCAAGTGTGAGTTCCTGGGAAAGGAAGTGGTTTTCCTGGGTCATTGAATCAGTGCGGCAGGGATACAGTCGGGGCAGAAAAAGTGCAGGCAATTCAAGAAGTGCCCGCTCCTCAGACAGTGAGTGAACTGAAGGCTTATCTAGGCTTGCTGAATTATTATAAAAAGTTCCTGCCTAGCCTGTCCACAGTGTTGGCACCATTGCACACTCTGTTGAGGAAGGAGACAAAAAAGGACGTGGGGCAGTGAGCAGGAAGACACTTTTGAAAGGTCAAAAAAGCTTCTTCAGTCCTCTGCTATATTAGTGCACTATGACTCTACCAAACCGCTCATCTTGGCTTGGGATGCCTCCCCACATGGGGTGGAAGCCGTACTGATGGCCTCAGATGGATGCTGTTGTGGAAGGACTGTTAAAAGCTTGTGTCAGATATCAAGAGAACAGGAATGCCCCTCCTGGGAAATCCCAAAGCTGCACTGGAGAAGGATTTATATTGATTATGTGGGACCATGGCTAGGTAAAATGTTCCTGATCCTGGTGGATGCGTATTCTAAATGGATAGAGGCTTACCCGCTGAATAGCTCTACATCCGCGGTTACCATCCAGTGCCTGAGACAAAGCTTCAGCCAGCATGGTTTACCAGAAATAGTAGTGTCAGACAATGGCAGTTGTTTTACAAGTAAGGAGTTTCAAGTATCCATGAACCATAATGGCATCAAGCACATAACCACAGCACCTTACCATGCAGCTTCTAATGGACTGGCTGAAAGAGCTGTGCAAACGTTCAAAGGTCTGATGAAAAAGAGCACAGGAGATTCCATTGAAGCCAGGCTAGAAAGAGCGTTGTTCAGCTATCGGATTACACCTCTGTTGACTACGGGAAAATCACCCGCAGAGCTGTTGTGTGGACGGAAACTGAGGTCTACCCTAGATCTCATTCACCCAGACTTCAAAAGTCAAGTGGAGTACAAGCAAGTGAAGCAGAAATGGTACCATGACCAGCATGCTAAAGAGAGGCATATGAGTGCAGGTGATCATGTGTTTTTACGAGGAACTTCAGTTCAGGTCCTAACTGGATTCCAGGAACAGTTCAGGAAAGGACTGGGCCTCTGTCTTATACAGTTACTCTTGGGAATGGCCAGGTAGTGTGCCGGTACATCAATCAGGTGAGAAACAGACATGTGGAACATCCTGGGGAAACATCTGTGTTGTTGGATACTTCCTTGCAAATCAAATGACGGTGTTGGACAGCAGACAAGTGAAACTACACCAGAGGATACAGTGTCTGAGACTTCCCATGTGGAGAAGCAGCCTGATCTCAGAAGGTCCAAAAGGTCGAGAAGGCAGCCCAGTTATCTGAAGGATTACTGGTACTGATGAGTTACCCAGCCACAGGGCAAGAATGTGTCTTGGAACTCATTGGGATGGAGGCAGTCTACACAAAGTCCCTAGCTTAGGCTATGTCATAAGTAGTAAAAAAAAATAAAAAAAAAATATGGTGAAGGTGAATGCTGAAGGTGGTGCTAATGCAACTTTAAGTTGGTTTGCCAACCGCAAGTAAAATCAGAAGAAGAAGAAGAGGAACTGTGAGGAAACACATTTGTGTCGAAACCGAAAGTAAAGACTTGATTATTCCGGAATATAAGTTCACATTTTGAAGTCTTTTAAACAGTCATCAATATCTCATCACAGTAAGTTCATTGATCATCTTCTGATATCATCATGTCATATTATTGTGCAGTGTTTTATCATATTAAACTCGAACTTCAGATATTAGTTCATCTTCAATATTATAATGTTGAGCTGTAGGGATTCTGCTTTAGTTGAGATTAATCTATGGATTCTTTACGATCTGAAATATTCAAAGATGTAAATGTAAACATTTAGAGTAAATAGAAGATCCATCATGACTTACTGATGTGTTTCTGACAAATATAAAAACACAAGCTGTTATTTAAAGGATACATATAAATAATATAACAAGATATCTAATACGATAAATCATGTCTGATCATTTTTAACCTTTATTATGACAATGCAAAATAAGTTTTTTGATTGGATTCAGATCTGAGCTCTGACTAGAACAATCCAAAACACTGATGATCTTCTTCTGAAGCTGATCACAGATTTGTTCTTATGGTCATTATCTGGCTGGAAGATGAAATCCCTCTTTATCTTCATCTGAAGTATTTAAAGGGGTCATAAAGTGGATTTTTAAAATTATTTTATGTTTCCTGAGGTGCACTTTTTGTTAATATTGTTAGTAAGATTTTTACATCATAAAATGTCATAATTTAGAAATAAAAGGCAATTTTCTATCCCGATTTTAGCCCTATGGCTTAAACACTTTGTTTGAAGGGGCATGTCTGTGTAAACGTCCACTGCTGTGATTGGCTGCTTTGAGACTTCAGTGTAAACACCCACTGCTGTGATTGGCTGCTGTGAGACTTCAGTGTAAACACCCACTGCTGTGATTGGCTGCTGTGAGACTTCAAAGTAAATGCCCACTGCTGTGATTGGCTGCTGTGAGACTTTAGTGTAAACGCCCACTGCTTTGATTGGCAGCTGTGAGACTTTAGTGTAAATGCCCACTGCTGTGATTGGCTGCTGTGAGACTTTAGTGTAAACACCCACTGCTGTGATTGGCAGCTGTGAGACTTCAGTGTAAATGCCCACTGCTGTGATTGGCTGCTGTGAGACTTTAGTGTAAACACCCACTGCTGTGATTGGCTGCTGTGAGACTTCAGTGTAAATGCCCAGTGCTGTGATTGGTTGCTGTGAGACCTAAGTGTAAATGCCCACTGCTGTGATTGGCTGCTGTGAGACTTCAGTGTAAACGCCCAATGCCGAGATTAGCTGCTGTGAGACTTCAATGTAAATGCCCACTGCTGTGATTGGCTGCTGTGAGACTTTAGTGTAAATGCCCACTCCTGCGCTTGGCTGCTGTGAGACTTTAGTGTAAACGCCCACTGCTGCGATTGGCTGCTGTGAGACTTCAGTGTAAACGCCCACTGCTGTGATTGGCTGCTGTGAGACTTCAGTGTAAACGCCCAGTGCTGAGATTGGCTGCTGTGAGACTTCAGTGTAAATGTCCACTGCTGTGATTGGCTGCTGTGAGACTTCAGTGTAAACACCCACTGCTGTGATTGGTTGCTGTGAGACTTAAGTGTAATAGCCCACTGCTGTGATTGGCTAACATATTTGCATTTGAAATACATATTATGTGGAACCCTGAACCCTGTCAAATACTTTTACTGCGTTTTTTACTATTACAGCTGTCGACATTAACCAATCCTGAAAAGTGTTGATTATTGCATTATTTTTAGATCTTTTCCCATCACAAGAAAGGTTGCAGTGATGAACATTGAGTAGAAGACAGACAGTCTGTTTATCGTGTGAATGCAGTGATCTTGTCATTGCAATGCGATTACTCTCACGAAATGCTTTCATCATAACTAACAGCAAGCACAATATCAATATGAATACAGTAAGAGCTTCATTGTGCAGTGTATCCACATCATTCATTATAACGGCAGTTTCGGCAAGTGTCCAGAAAAGTCTGTCTGTAAAGCCTGACATCGGGATCCTTCGGCAGCTTATGCAAAGATGATGTTTTTCCACAGCCAGGAACGGCACATCTGCTTAGCATCATATCTTATTGTAAACACACAGCTACTTCTTCAGACCCACTTACTGCACGTCAATGGACCTGTGGGCGTGTCAACGATGCAATGCCGATGATGCAAAACTAGGCGTAGTTGTCTTGCAAAACGACTGGTGCTAGGTGACGTCACCTTGCCCCATAGGATCCACAATGAGTGAGGTACTAGGTAGAGTTTGGGTATCGTTTGGGGTTTTTATGATACCGGTGCCAAACCGATACTTTTAAAACAGTACCGGTGCCCTAACGGTGCCTGAACCGATACTTAAAAAAGAAAAGAGAAACCAAAAGGACGGTGGATGACGTTAAAGAATTAAAAAATTATTTAAATTGAAAAATGTATTAAAAGTTTAAAGTATACTTAAGTATATAAATATAAATGGATACAAAACACAATTTACTTAAATTCACAGTAAAACCTAAGCCACCTAACCCAACTACAGTAGGCCTAATTTAACAGTAAATAACAGTTACAGCACTAATAACAGCAGTAGTCTGTATTCTTGATATGCTACAAACCATCTTCAAGGTTCAGCATTATTTTGCAGAAATGTGACCATATTCTCTGGCTAAATATTTTAGAACTCATCACCTTATTGTTTCCATGGCGATGTGTCATGCTTCTTACATTACACACAGCGGCCGCAATAGTGAGTGCTGTATGGCAGATCAGTTTTATTTAGTTTTTTCCTTTTTTATTCCGCCTTATTCACATACTTAACTATGTCATGAACTATCTGATATTCTGATTTTCAAATATGTGTAAGTGAATGTGTGTTAGTTGATCTATAATGCGCAATGGGCGCCGCCGTGTTAGTCTGCGTCGCCGGATCTGTCGGATTTACATGACGCAAATGTATCAATGGTGTAGCGAATTAGCTCAGAGGGGAAATATTCATAATTATTCATAACTCATTATGATTAATTATGAATATTTGAATCAGTTAATGAGATTAACTTGATGTAGCTACATTAACATTATAATTAGTTCATCCTGTGAATGCTCAGTAATGATTATTAATTCATTCTAAGAAAAGGATATTTTTAATGGCCACAGAAAAATTATTCTTCCTTGGTATTTATATAAGCGCTTAGAGCGCATAACAAGATCGATCATTTAAGTGACAATTTGCTTGCAGGCAGGGAGTCAGAACCAAACATATTGTGCACAAACTTTAATAACTAAATCATGGACAAGACTAGACTAACATAAAAGTATAAATACACATCACACATAAGAGGGAAAGTGAGAGAATGAAAAACCGGGTCAGAACAAAGGAATGAACTATGGGAACACCTGGGAGAACCATCACTGACTACAAGCTCCTTTGTCTGAGCAGAGGGGTTTACAATTTTTATATCGTACGTTACTTGCATTTAGCTTGAGCTGTTGAAGACCGTCTGATGCAAAATCACAGGAGAAATTCCTGATAGTTTGGTCCGGTGGTGTTGAAGTTGCCATCGATTTCTTCTGCATTGACTGAAGAAGATATGATGAACTTGCATTTATTTCAACTCCGTCGAAGTTGAGGAAGTTGCACATGGCTTGGGGTGTTGGGCCTTCTTGCCCACCAGGCATGTGGATGCATGTGGATGGCCATTTACTGCCATTATAATGTTTGGATTATAAAGGACATTTCTAAATATATATCTGATTGTATTCGTCTGAAAGAAGAATGTCATATACACCTAGGATGGCTTGAGGGTGAGTAAATTATGGATAATTTTCATTTTTGGGTGAACTATCCCTTTACTCCCTTTCTACAGGCAGAAGTATACGTGTGTTAAAATAAGACAATAAAAATGGTGTTTTCCTTTCGCAATACTAGAAATCCGTTGTACTGGATCTTCACGCACAGTATCTTCACTTCACGTTGTATCTCCATCCCTTTCAAATCAAACAAGTCTGAAAATGGCCTTTCCTTTTCTTGACAATGCCTCTGGTAGCTTTCATACGAAGGCATTAAACTGCTCTAACCACAATATAGGCCACTGGTTAACGTTACTGCACCTGGATGCTTGAAACGATACTCTCAGCACGAAATGAACCGCATCACAGACAAATAAAAGTTAATAAACATTTATAAGTGAAGACACTAACACGTATACAACCAGGGAACCTCCACGAGTATTAACTAAATCTTTCAATGTGTGACGATATGCATATAATGGTAAATGCGACGGTTCACGCATTCATTTGACAAACAAGCCAGATGACAACTAAATAACATTACGTAAACAGCGTATTTGACATTTAACAAAATATAATTCTCACTTTTTACCACAGAAGTGTTGTAAACGGCTTCCACAAATCTGACTTTAAAAAGAAACTTTGGCCGAGATCATCTGTGTGTGTAATGGCGCTTGTGTATTTCAAATACGGATAAAGACCTGTAAAACACAAATACGGAAAATTCCTTCAGATTATTACGGTACATTGTACTGTATTTTTACAGAATTTTTCGTATTCAGGCTTTCAGGGGGAACGTTTTAGAATCCTTTGTCTCAAGCATATCATTTGCAGATCGGTTGCTGATGGAGGAACTATTAAATATTCTTGAAATACTAATATACACTCACCTAACGGATTATTAGGAACACCATACTAATACTGTGTTTGACCCCCTTTCGCCTTCAGAACTGCCTTAATTCTACGTGGCATTGATTCAACAAGGTGCTGAAAGCATTCTTTAGAAATGTTGGCCCATATTGATAAGATAGCATCTTGCAGTTGATGGAGATTTGTGGGATGCACATCCAGGGCACGAAGCTCCCGTTCCACCACATCCCAAAGATGCTCTATTGGGTTGAGATCTGGTGACTGTGGGGCCATTTTAGTAAAGTGAACTCATTGTCATGTTCAAGAAACCAATTTGAAATGATTCGAGCTTTGTGACATGGTGCATTATCCTGCTGGAAGTAGCCATCAGAGAATGGGTACATGATAATCATAAAGGGATGGACATGGTCAGAAACAATGCTCAGGTAGGCCGTGGCATTTAAACGATGCCTAATTGGCACTAAGGGGCCTAAAGTTTGCCAAGAAAACATCCCCCACACCATTACACCACCACCACCAGCCTGCACAGTGGTAACAAGGCATGATGGATCCATGTTCTCATTCTGTTTACGCCAAATTCTGACTCTACCATCTGAATGTCTCAAGAAAAATCGAGACTCATCAGACCAGGCAACATTTTTCCAGTCTTCAACTGTCCAAATTTGGTCAGCAATTTTGGTGTGCAAATTGTAGCCTCTTTTTCCTATTTGTAGTGGAGATGGGTGGTACCCGGTGGGGTCTTCCGCTGTTGTAGCCCATCCGCCTCAAGGTTGTGCGTGTTGTGGCTTCACAAATGCTTTGCTGCATACCTCGGTTGTAACGAGTGGTTATTTCAGCCACAGTTGCTCTTCTATCAGCTTGAATCAGTCGGCCCATTCTCCTCTGACCTCTAGCATCAACAAGGCATTTTCGCTTCCATAGACATCAGTGTGTATTTCTTACTAGTACTTATGTGCATTTAAATGTCTGGAACCTAAAATAAACATGATGTGGTTGAAAACACTAACTAGTTGTGTCTAGTTGTGTTTTCAGTAGTTGAGTGTGTCTGTCTCTGGCTTGACGCCAGCCAAAGCGCGAAAGTAGGGCTGGTCCAAATACCATTTTTTGAGCTTCAAAGCGTCGGTGGTAATCAACACAGAAGCTTCGGAGGGAGGGGGCTGAACATATTCTTCTCTCTAATAAAGGCATGAATCTGGAGAAGTGGCACACAAAACTCAACTCAACAAATTAATAGTCTATGGCCTTAAAAGAAGTAGGCTCCATTCAGTCTGCGCCAACTAACAAACCCCCCACTTTATGGTCTTGCAAGCTTTGGGCCACACCAAGATAATGGCAGAGGTTGTTTGATCCCCAAGACAAACAACTATCTAAAATAGTTAGAAATAGGTAAAAATACCTTCATGTAATTACATCTGTAATTAATTTCTGTAGTTAAATTTGTAATTACACTGTTGACACTTCTCTTACACTTATACCACTACACCTGTCCCTAACCCTACCCTTAAACTTACCCACACCACCACACCTGTCCCTAACCCTACCCTTAAACTTACCCATACCACCACACCTGTCCCTAACTTTACCCTTAAACTTACCCACACCACCACACCTGTCCATAACTTTACCCTTAAACTTACCCGTACCACCACACCTGTCCCTAACCCTTCCCTTAAACTAACACCCACCGCTAGCCTAGCTTAGCACAAAGACTGGAAGTAAATGGCTCCAGCTAGCCTACTGCTCAAAGAGTGACAAAATATAACGCCAAAATTTTCCTATTTACATGTTGTGATGTGTATAGTTACATCGTGTACAAATCACAAGGTTACATGAGACACAGCCATCTTATAAATGTATACATACTGGGGACTATATTCTCAGAAGGTGAAGCACTGCTACTTCAGCGGAGTGTGGAGCGATTTGCTCGCAGCACCTGAGAAGCCCCGCGGTGAGGAGCAGAGAGTTCGCTCAGAGTTGGAGTAATAGTCAGCAATTACTAGATAGTTTACAATCATGGGTGCTCGCTGTTCGGTCGCCGTTCAGGTCGCTCCACGATGACTGTGCTTTTATTTACTATTTTACTTTCTTTTACTCTCAATTTTTACAAACTTATCAACTGCAGTGATCTGCTATGACAGCAAAACTCTTTTGGACATTGGTTACCTCTACACTGGACTGTTTCAGGACACTTTCGCCGAACCTCTGTGGCCATCTGAGATTCTTCGGAACACCGAGTTGAACAATGGCCAGACGAGTCGGCGGCAAAGAATCAAGAAACACTGTGGGAAACGTGCTGGGATCTGCAACAGACTGAGGAAAAGGGCATTCAGTCCTCCTCTCCCGAGCATTCTTCTAGCAAATGTTCAATCCTTGGAGAATAAGATGGACGATCTTAGAGCCAGGATAAGTTTTCAACGGGACATGAGAGACTGTAACATCTTTTGTTTGTCCGAAACATGGCTCACGCCTGCGGTCCGTCGGAGAACTTCTCTGTTTTCAGATGGACAAAACAGCCGAGGCCGGTAAATCCAAAGGCAAATTTAACAATCATCCAAATTAAATCCAAATTTAACAATCATCTGCCGCCCATTCTATCTGCCGAGGGAGTTTTCTGCGGTCGTCGCGACCGCTGTTTACATTCCACCACAGGCAGACACAGAGCTGGCTTTATCTGGCCTTCACGATGTTGCCAGTGGCGTCATAAACAAACACCCCGATGCTGCTTTCATTGTCGCGGGCGATTTTAACAAAGCAAACCTAAAGAAAGTCTTGCCAAACTTTCACCAGCACGTCTCCTATCCTACACGAGGAGCAAACACACTGGATCATTGCTACTCTCCGCTTAAGAACGCCTATAAAGTGCGGTCACTTCCAGCTTTCGGACGCCAGGAAAGCTGCTGGGCCGGATTGTATTTCAGGCCGTGTTCTGCGGTCCTGTGCTGATCAGCTCGCTGGGTTGTTTACATCTATCTTTAATGAGTCCCTCGCTACATCTGTGGTCCCCACCTCCTTCAAAAATCCACCATCATCCCTGTCCCTAAGAACAGTAAACCCTCTTGCCTAAATGACTATCGTCCAGTGGCTCTCACGTCTATAGTCATGAAGGTCTTTGAGAGACTCATTAAAAACACCATTTGCACCTTCATTCCTGACACTTTGGACCCTCTTCAGTTTGCCTATCGTCCCAATAGATCAACTGAAGATGCCATCTCTCATGTCCTCCACTCCTCCCTCACTCTAAGTAAGGCTGCTATTTATTGACTATAGCTCAGCCTTTAACACCATAGTTCCCATTAAGCTAACCGCCAAACTCCTGGATCTCGGCCTGAATCCTTCTCTCTGCCACTGGATTGAGGACTTCCTCACTGGCAGGCCTCAGGTGGTGAGAATAGGCCAGTCCACCTCCTCCTCCATCACCCTGAGTGTGGGAGCTCCACAGGGCTGTGTCCTGAGTCCCCTGCTCTACTCTCTCTACACACATGACTGTTTGTCCACACACAGCTCCACCTCTATCATCAAATTTGCTGATGATACTGTTGTCCTGGGCCTCATTTCCAACAACAATGAGACGCCATACTTGGACGAGATGGAGCATCTAACATCATGGTGCCAGGACAACTGTCTCTCTCTGAATGTTGGCAAGACCAAAGAAATGATTGTGGACTTCAGGAAGAGACAGCAACGGACATACTCCCCCCCTCATGATCAGCGGGTCACCAGTAGAGAGAGTGAGCAGCTTCAAGTACCTGGGAGTAAACGTCTCCGAGGACCTGACCTGGACTGCTCACATTCAGACACAGGTGAAAAAAGCCAGGCAAAGACTGTACCACCTGCGCCAGCTGAGGAAATTCAGGGTTTCACCAGCTATCCTGAAAACATTCTATTTAGGGGCGATAGAAAGTATTAACTCAGTGTATCACCGCGTGGTATGGGAGCACCAGTCATGACTGCAAAGCCCTGCAAAAAGTTGTGCGCTTATCCGAGCGTATATCAGGGTCAGCTCTCCCGTCTCTGCAGGAAGTCTACACCAAACGCTGCAAAGGTAGCTCTACTAAGATCATCAAGGACTCTAATCACCCTGCAAACCCTCATTTCACGCTGCTGCCATCTGGTAGCGCTCCCCGCCTGATGGCCAAAACTGAGAGACTCAGGAGAAGCTTCTTCCCCCAGGCCATCAGACTCCTGAACTCAGTCACTTAACATCACGTGACCATCGATATACTGACATTGCACTGCACTTTCTGTTCTGTTCTCGTTGTTACTGTGTAACAACCTCTTATAAACCTGTTTGCACATTATACTTCTTTATACATTTGTTAACCACATATTTATAAGTCTACAGTTTACTCACTGCACAGTTTACTTCACTTATTTTATTCCACTTCTTTATTTTTATTTTTTTACTTTTTTCTTCTACTTGACTTGATTATTTATAATTCTACAGATATATATAGTACTTTTTTATTCTATTTCTATTATAATTTCATCCTTGTGTTTTTAACTGTGAATTTGCACTGTTAATGGAGCGGACCTGTTTACATTTCACTGCCGGTTGTATATTCTGTATATAACTGTGTATGTGACAAATAAAACTCTTGATCTTGAATCTTGATCTTGATTGTAAAGAACTGCGACAATAAACAGGGGAAAAAAAGGGAATACCATGATATTTCATAGAATTCCAATCCAAAACGCTGACCTGATGAATCTATGGCTGCTTGCTCTGGATATAGATCCAAACACACCTGTAGCCATCATCGAGTACCATCACGTTTGCTCAGAACATTTAACCGAGGATGACAATTTTGAAAAAAAGAAAGAAAGGAATTTGCCACATGGACCATGAAACGTGTGCTGAAGGATACAGCCATCCCATCGTTAGTACAGACAGGACAAAGCGGATCACCTGCGGCTGTGGTAAGTGTTCCGTTATGTTTTTAGATGACTAGCCGACTGTAACAGTGCCATTAGCTAGATTTAATGTAACATTATTGACACTATTCCATAAATAGGGTGGTCACTACTATATTGCAGTAGTTCCCGTGCTCCATGTATCCCCTGTAATGCTAGTATTGTGTTGTCACGAACGCACACTGTCACAATAACAAATGAGTGGTGCTAAAGATAATTCAGCATCTTGTCTAACGTTATCAGCTTCCAAAGTTTGTAACTCCTCGTCTGTGTATTCTGGCTCAAAACGATATGGTTCTGGATTTTGGCTTGATACCGAGTAAAAATCCTCTGACAATTCCTCAAAGTCAGCCATGATCAACAGTCACATTCGTTACTAGCTACCTAGTCATGTTGGTTTTTTTGATGGAAGAAACAACAGTGCTTCTCAGGTGTTGTGAGCAAATCACTCCACAGCTCTTGTATCCAAACACACAGAATCTTCACAACTTGGTGACAACGCTACATTTCTCTGAAGCCTCGCCTTCTTTCTTTGCATACGCAAATGTTTATAATATGTATGTATATTGGGTGGCATTATGCTAATATTATGTTAATATTTCACATTGTGACATTTGCAGAAGTAATATCTGTACTTGGATGGAGGTGTTTTTGGCAGGTCTGGATCAGTGTTCTCTGTTAAACAGAATCAATCCTTTAGTGGATTAAGCATTCTCAAGGTTGTGCGTGTTGTGGCTTCACAAATGCTTTGCTGCATACCTCGGTTGTAACGAGTGGTTATTTCAGCCACAGTTGCTCTTCTATCAGCTTGAATCAGTCGGCCCATTCTCCTCTGACCTCTAGCATCAACAAGGCATTTTCGCTTCCATAGACATCAGTGTGTATTTCTTACTAGTACTTATGTGCATTTAAATGTCTGGAACCTAAAATAAACATGATGTGGTTGAAAACACTAACTAGTTGTGTCTAGTTGTGTTTTCAGTAGTTGAGTGTGTCTGTCTCTGGCTTGACGCCAGCCAAAGCGCGAAAGTAGGGCTGGTCCAAATACCATTTTTTGAGCTTCAAAGCGTCGGTGGTAATCAACACAGAAGCTTCGGAGGGAGGGGGCTGAACATATTCTTCTCTCTAATAAAGGCATGAATCTGGAGAAGTGGCACACAAAACTCAACTCAACAAATTAATAGTCTATGGCCTTAAAAGAAGTAGGCTCCATTCAGTCTGCGCCAACTAACAAACCCCCCACTTTATGGTCTTGCAAGCTTTGGGCCACACCAAGATAATGGCAGAGGTTGTTTGATCCCCAAGACAAAGAGCCAAAGCAGATCCTCTTTTTCTCAACAACCTTTAAATGAACTCTGAGTGACATGTTTGAAATCCACAGAGACTGTTGTTACATATAAACTGCATCAAATCATTCAAAAGGATGATAGCCGGACTTACATTCAAACAGCCTTCTACTGCATAATTCTATATCATGTCTATAACCAATACATGTGACCATTATGCATATTTATCACTCACAATTCATGTAATTGTTATAACTATGGAATGGTTGGTTGAAAGGGTACCTTGCTTGGTATCCATATGATTGTATGCTCTTAATTCAGAAGATGGCTTGATTGAAATCTGTGTAGAATGTATTGTGTTCTTATAATAAGAAATCATGTCTGAATGCACTCTCTGCTTAGAGCGGGAAGTTAGGAGACAACAGATAACAGGTCATTTATGGGAGGGGTGGGGACGCAGTCACCTCTGAACCAGAGATGATCCCTGATTGGTCAGAACCCATCTAGGAGGATGGGCAGACATTTGAGTTTAAAATCTCAGAACACGAACAAAGGATCAGACAGAGTTTAGACAAGACAAAGTCAGAGACAATGACATGATTAATAGATGATCGGACTAAGACGATCGAGGCAGACCAAGATCCGAGAAAATAGGTTAATGTTTTCATTCAAGCCATCTAAATACTCTCGTCTCACTCTCCTTCATTTTACTTAGTTTCTTTACTTTTCCTTCCGCTGAGTCTCGTGTTCTAAGTCAAGTTTTGCCTCAAAGTTTCAATCAACGATTCTACAGTGTCGTGCACTTCACCTTCAAACAACATCCACAAGAATTTCCATCCATCCGCCAACACACCACGTGATTGGCTTCCCAAGATGGCTTCGATCAAAGACACGACAAGGCCGTCAGCAAATCAAAGAACCTGGGAAACCCCTGCAGTCAGGAATAAGAAGAAGGGAATCCCCATTCAAAGACAATACAAGACACAAACGCAAGTAACCTCCAGATTCAAACTGAACTGGTGCATTGATATCAAATTGAATAACCCCGCCTAAGAAAGACAGAAGTGTTAAATTATTGATTGATGGTTCATTCAGGTCATGTGTTTTAAATGCTAGAAACTTGGGATTTTATAATTTATCTCTCTTAAAACTCTTCTTCTAAACCTCTAATTCTTTCCTCACTTTCCTCCTTTCTGAAACGTGTGTGAATGTGTGTTTGTGTGTGTCTGTGTTAGATATTAGTTGTACATATTTGAGTAATCAATAAAGTTTTGTTTGTAATTAAAGAAAAGTGTTCTTGCGTTATGTGCTTACGAATTTAATGTCTTAAACTGCTGATCTGTTACCTGGCTATTAAATAGTGTTTCACTGTTGTTTGGGATATTAATATCTGCTGCAGAGTTGATAGTTACAGCCCGTTCAAATGAACGCTAGACAAGTCATTTGCTCAGCCGTAAAATAATTGACTCTTTCAAAATTCCCTAAATAGACCTGTTTCCCTGTTACAGAGTCATACATAAGGCTCTATATTATCAGGCCCAGCTGATTTTGTTACAGTCTAAATTTGATAGGGCTTTATGAACTAGTGCTACTAAAATAGGAGTAAAAGTAAAAAGCTGGGTAGAGTGACACTTCAGCACTCCCTTTTATCTTATATTCATTTAAATGACTAGGATCAGAGGCTGCATTTCTTAGTGTCCTGTAATGTACCAAGTCCAAATGTTTATTTGTTTTCTTTGCTTTAACCCATGCAGCATCACGCTCTTTGATTTGAGAAGAAATTAACCTGGGATTATCTCTGCCTCTTACCCTACTTAAAAAAATAATAATAAAAGAATGTTTATCACATGTACTCAAAAAAGTAAGTTTAAAATACCCCCATGCTAAATCAACATCAGGGCCGTATGTATAAAGCTGCTCAGAGTAAAATTTCAGACTTAAGTGCGTCAAAACTCTAAGAATTACGTAATGTTCTTTTTTATGATGAAAAACAACTCTTATTCCTAGACTTAAGAATAAGTGTGATTCATAAAGGGTCCTAAGTGTGAAGACTAGGTCTCAGCTCCTGAATAATTTAAGAGAGCTGGAGAGGTATCCTAACCGAGTTAGGAGTAACAAGATGGCAGCAGAGAGGAGGAGACACACACACTTTCCAACAGAAATATAATGTATTGGAGTTAAATGATGACAGGGAATTTTTTAAAATGATAAAAGCTTGATCGTCAAGATATTCTTTTTGTAACTGACCTAGTAAGAAATGTAATAACTTCTCCCACTCTACAACTCAATGCTCTAACTGGCAGACCTCAAAGTATAATCACATATTTTGGCAACATGAAAAGTGCATCAGCACAGCAGTATACAGGAGCTTAAAGAACACTATTGTGGCACTGACCACACCAAACATACAGTGGTGGCCAAAAGGGATGTGTGGAGGTTTTTTAAAGGACCCTACTGTAACAAATGTCCACTGCAGACAAGTTGGCTGAACCCAAGTGCAGTTTTTATTGAACTCAAAATCCAAAACATAAAACAAAGACATAGCAAACCTAAAAACAACAGACTTGCCTATAGCAGAAAGTCACCAACAGTGGTTACAACTTCAACACAAGACAAGGACACATGACAGACATGAGGGCTTAAATACACTGAGACTAATGACAAGACAAGGGACACCTGTGAACACTAAACCAATGATATGACACAACACATGAGGGCATGGGAATCACATGACACTGGAACGCGTGACAAAACCAGGAAGTGCATGGCAGGGAACATGACAAACTGAGAAACGTGACAGTGAACATAGCAAACCATAACCAAAACACCCAGTGACACCTACAAGTTTGCTTAAACCGTCAAAATATGAGGACAATATTTTTATACTTCTATATTTTAAAATATGAGGGAAGAACAAAACACTAGACTTAGTGAAGGTACTTATCTGACAAAATGATTTGGCAGAAAAGGCAAACTACAGCTACATGTTTTAGAAAAACAAAAAAGCTCACCGAAAACAAAAAGAAGAAGAAGATCAGTAAGTGAAGTGATTGCCAATGACAATTATGTCAGGACCATTTGAAAAAAGTAGTTTAATTCCCAGCAGTTCAAAGAAATTTGGCTTGCTAATAAAATACATGTCAAGTCAAATCACCTTTATTTATATAGCACTTTTAACAAGTCCAATTGTTTCAAAGCAGCTTCACATTGTTAAAAGTAAAATAATGCAACAGAATTTGTACAGCCGTTCTGGTGAAACGGTGATGTTATCCAGCTAATTTCAAGTATCATATAGTGTCAATGCGGTCAGATCGGTAATATAGATGAAATTTAGGTGTCCCCAACTGAGCAAGCCAAAAGCCAGAGGCAACGGTGGCAAGGAACCAAAACTCCTTCAGGGTCAGAATGGAGAAAAAAACCTTGGGAGAAACCAGGCTCAGTCGGGGTGCCAGTTCTCCTCTGGCCGACGAACAAACAGTGTATGATTATAATTCTGGCAACATAGCAGGTCTTAATTCATATTAGGCAAATTGATATTTGTTAGATTATTCGAGAGATTGGAGTCGTCACGCTGAAGACGGGTTTAATGAGGATGTTGTGTCGATGCAGCATTTACGGGGGGAGTTTATTTGACACGCTCTCTGCAGACATTTCAGGGATGCGTTGGTCATGTCCAGGCGCTGGTCCACCATCTGATCTGGATACGGCCTGGATCTGGCTGACTGCAGTAAACCTCGGGATAAACAGAGAGACTAACATTAGCGTAGATGCCATTCTTCTTATGATGTAATGAGTACATCAGGTGTTATGGGAAGTGTTCCCGGTTCCGGCTGACCTAGTTAATGCAGCCTAACAATCATTTACTGATTTGAATAATAGAAATTGATAATGTTTTATGTGTAAGCCATAGTAAAGAGATGCAGGTGCAGTTTAAATTTGACAACGTAAACTGCAACTCCACTACCTTTTTTTATGCGATCTGATCTAAAGACATTATATACACTCACCTAAAGGATTATTAGGAACACCATACTAATACATAAATGCAGCCTAGTACAGTTTCCAAACTTTTGACTAGTGTAGTGTAGGCCTACATGTTGAAACTAAAATGTAGCGTCTAACAGCAGATATTTCAGTTACATGAATGTTTTTTCGCTGAATATTAATTCTCTCCCTCTTTACTGTGTTCTGTCTGTTTGACGCAAATACGCGCGCCCGTAAAATGCTATTTATTTAATTTTTATGTTAATATTAATATAGAATAAAATGTTAAAACTTTTCTAGCAACCGTGATGCCATGCTCACCCAAACCTCCCCCCCCCATACTGTGCGTGTAGGGAGCAGCGGCACTGGCTGTCAGATGTCACGTTACAGCAGCAGAATCACATGAATTCAATGCTTTCTCTCTTGCTGTTGAAGTGCAGCGTTCAATGAGACACAAGAGCATCAGAGACGTCACTTTACAGCAGCAGAAACACATGAACCCTCTGAACAGAGAGAGAGACTGATGCTTTCTCTCCTGCTGTTGAAGTTCAGTGTTCACTGAGACTCAAGAGCATCAGTAATGGTGGGTAATGGGCTCTGAATCACTGATCCAGTTCAGATCTGGCCTATGTGCAGTCAGACCAGTTCTTCTACAGTAAACCACTACTTTATGGACTTCAGAAGAAAAGGATCCTCCACAAACTGCTGCAACTACACAGTCTGAAGCACAGAAATCTCTAGAATGTCATTGTGTGTCATTGGGATTTGTTTTCCCTGGACTTGTAGGAATAGTCTACATGTTATTTATGATTTGTTCTCAATGTTTCCATGTGCAGGTCTGAAGTCAGTTTCTCATTATGGAGAACAGAGAGAGCAGTGAGAGCTCTTCATCTCCAGAATCCGGCTCTGTGTCTATGACGAGTGACAGATCCATGTCTGATCCTCCTGTTAAAATGAGTGATGAAGCAATGACCTCTGACCCCAGGTGAGTGTAAACCTGTAGTATACTCCCCATGAAAACAAATATAGTGAATGAATCTCTGTAGGCTGTGCTGTACATTATGTGCAATAAAGCGTTAAAATACAAACTGTATTCTAAACCAAAAAAACATCTGACTGCTTACTTTTAAAGCAGAAGTTGAAATGACTAAATTAAAAATGATAATATAAAAGGATGAGGTAGGCTGTGAGAAACACACATTCACTCATCTGAACACAGTAATTATATTGCATTAATACTCTATTCCAACAGTATCCCTGCTTTCATAAAATATGATCACTTGTGTTACATGTACAACTTTAAACCTACACTTAATTTATAATATAAATGTATTAATTTAATGTATGTTATCTTTATTTGCTCATAGCACTGGTGTTTCGGAGGTTGAAAGTATTGTAGCACAAATGTCAGATAATGAGATTTTCTTTAATAAAGGGATACAAGGAGATGTTTAGAAGAAAAATATTTAATTTAGAATAGAACAATTACACAGCTAAAATGTATAAAATAATTATGTAATTAATATGTATAGGTCTAATTTTAACAGAGTGTGTAACCAAAATGCCAATATTTACCAGGAAAAACCAAACCAAACAAAAACTTCATTCATAATAGGGGACATTTGTATCCACTTTATATTAGGTGCCCTTAAGTACTACGTAGTACTAACATTTAAATTAATAATTTGATATAATGCACTTGTTGTGTACATACATGTTTTTACATTGTACTTACATTTTTAAAAATACCTTCATGTAATTACATCTGTAATTAATTTCTGTAGTTAAATTTGTAATTACACTGTTGACACTTCTCTTACACTTATACCACTACACCTGTCCCTAACCCTACCCTTAAACTTACCCACACCACCACACCTGTCCCTAACCCTACCCTTAAACTTACCCATACCACCACACCTGTCCCTAACTTTACCCTTAAACTTACCCACACCACCACACCTGTCCATAACTTTACCCTTAAACTTACCCGTACCACCACACCTGTCCCTAACCCTTCCCTTAAACTAACACCCACCGCTAGCCTAGCTTAGCACAAAGACTGGAAGTAAATGGCTCCAGCTAGCCTACTGCTCAAAGAGTGACAAAATATAACGCCAAAATTTTCCTATTTACATGTTGTGATGTGTATAGTTACATCGTGTACAAATCACAAGGTTACATGAGACACAGCCATCTTATAAATGTATACATACTGGGGACTATATTCTCAGAAGGTGAAGCACTGCTACTTCAGCGGAGTGTGGAGCGATTTGCTCGCAGCACCTGAGAAGCCCCGCGGTGAGGAGCAGAGAGTTCGCTCAGAGTTGGAGTAATAGTCAGCAATTACTAGATAGTTTACAATCATGGGTGCTCGCTGTTCGGTCGCCGTTCAGGTCGCTCCACGATGACTGTGCTTTTATTTACTATTTTACTTTCTTTTACTCTCAATTTTTACAAACTTATCAACTGCAGTGATCTGCTATGACAGCAAAACTCTTTTGGACATTGGTTACCTCTACACTGGACTGTTTCAGGACACTTTCGCCGAACCTCTGTGGCCATCTGAGATTCTTCGGAACACCGAGTTGAACAATGGCCAGACGAGTCGGCGGCAAAGAATCAAGAAACACTGTGGGAAACGTGCTGGGATCTGCAACAGACTGAGGAAAAGGGCATTCAGTCCTCCTCTCCCGAGCATTCTTCTAGCAAATGTTCAATCCTTGGAGAATAAGATGGACGATCTTAGAGCCAGGATAAGTTTTCAACGGGACATGAGAGACTGTAACATCTTTTGTTTGTCCGAAACATGGCTCACGCCTGCGGTCCGTCGGAGAACTTCTCTGTTTTTCAGATGGACAAAACAGCCGAGGCCGGTAAATCCAAAGGCAAATTTAACAATCATCCAAATTAAATCCAAATTTAACAATCATCTGCCGCCCATTCTATCTGCCGAGGGAGTTTTCTGCGGTCGTCGCGACCGCTGTTTACATTCCACCACAGGCAGACACAGAGCTGGCTTTATCTGGCCTTCACGATGTTGCCAGTGGCGTCATAAACAAACACCCCGATGCTGCTTTCATTGTCGCGGGCGATTTTAACAAAGCAAACCTAAAGAAAGTCTTGCCAAACTTTCACCAGCACGTCTCCTATCCTACACGAGGAGCAAACACACTGGATCATTGCTACTCTCCGTTTAAGAACGCCTATAAAGTGCGGTCACTTCCAGCTTTCGGACGTCAGGAAAGCTGCTGGGCCGGATTGTATTTCAGGCCGTGTTCTGCGGTCCTGTGCTGATCAGCTCGCTGGGTTGTTTACATCTATCTTTAATGAGTCCCTCGCTACATCTGTGGTCCCCACCTCCTTCAAAAAATCCACCATCATCCCTGTCCCTAAGAACAGTAAACCCTCTTGCCTAAATGACTATCGTCCAGTGGCTCTCACGTCTATAGTCATGAAGGTCTTTGAGAGACTCATTAAAAACACCATTTGCACCTTCATTCCTGACACTTTGGACCCTCTTCAGTTTGCCTATCGTCCCAATAGATCAACTGAAGATGCCATCTCTCATGTCCTCCACTCCTCCCTCACTCTAAGTAAGGCTGCTATTTATTGACTATAGCTCAGCCTTTAACACCATAGTTCCCATTAAGCTAACCGCCAAACTCCTGGATCTTGGCCTGAATTCTTCTCTCTGCCACTGGATTGAAGACTTCCTCACTGGCAGGCCTCAGGTGGTGAGAATAGGCCAGTCCACCTCCACCTCCATCACCCTGAGTGTGGGAGCTCCACAGGGCTGTGTCCTGAGTCCCCTGCTCTACTCTCTCTACACACATGACTGTTTGTCCACACACAGCTCCACCTCTATCATCAAATTTGCTGATGATACTGTTGTCCTGGGCCTCATTTCCAACAACAATGAGACGCCATACTTGGACGAGATGGAGCATCTAACATCATGGTGCCAGGACAACTGTCTCTCTCTGAATGTTGGCAAGACCAAAGAAATGATTGTGGACTTCAGGAAGAGACAGCAACGGACATACTCCCCCCTCATGATCAGCGGGTCACCAGTAGAGAGAGTGAGCAGCTTCAAGTACCTGGGTGTAAACATCTCTAAGGACCTGACCTGGACTGCTCACATTCAGACACAGGTGAAAAAAGCCAGGCAAAGACTGTACCACCTGCGCCAGCTGAGGAAATTCAGGGTTTCACCAGCTATCCTGAAAACATTCTATTTAGGGGCGATAGAAAGTATTAACTCAGTGTATCACCGCGTGGTATGGGAGCACCAGTCATGACTGCAAAGCCCTGCAAAAGTTGTGCGCTTATCCGGCGTATATCAGGGTCAGCTCTCCCGTCTCTGCAGGAAGTCTACACCAAACGCTGCAAAGGTAGCTCTACTAAGATCATCAAGGACTCTAATCACCCTGCAAACCCTCATTTCACGCTGCTGCCATCTGGTAAGCGCTTCCGAAGCCTGATGGCCAAAACTGAGAGACTCAGGAGAAGCTTCTTCCCCCAGGCCATCAGACTCCTGAACTCAGTCACTTAACATCACGTGACCATCGATATACTGACATTGCACTGCACTTTCTGTTCTGTTCTCGTTGTTACTGTGTAACAACCTCTTATAAACCTGTTTGCACATTATACTTCTTTATACATTTGTTAACCACATATTTATAAGTCTACAGTTTACTCACTGCAAAGTCTACTTCACTTATTTTATTCCACTTCTTTATTTTTATTTTTTACTTTTTTCTTCTACTTGACTTGATTATTTATAATTCTACAGATATATATAGTACTTTTTTATTCTATTTCTATTATAATTTCATCCTTGTGTTTTTAACTGTGAATTTGTACTGTTAATGGAGCGGACCTGTTTACATTTCACTGCCGGTTGTATATTCTGTATATAACTGTGTATGTGACAAATAAAACTCTTGATCTTGAATCTTGATCTTGATTGTAAAGAACTGCGACAATAAACAGGGGAAAAAAAGGGAATACCATGATATTTCATAGAATTCCAATCCAAAACGCTGACCTGATGAATCTATGGCTGCTTGCTCTGGATATAGATCCAAACACACCTGTAGCCATCATCGAGTACCATCACGTTTGCTCAGAACATTTAACCGAGGATGACAATTTTGAAAAAAAGAAAGAAAGGAATTTGCCACATGGACCATGAAACGTGTGCTGAAGGATACAGCCATCCCATCGTTAGTACAGACAGGACAAAGCGGATCACCTGCGGCTGTGGTAAGTGTTCCGTTATGTTTTTAGATGACTAGCCGACTGTAACAGTGCCATTAGCTAGATTTAATGTAACATTATTGACACTATTCCATAAATAGGGTGGTCACTACTATATTGCAGTAGTTCCCGTGCTCCATGTATCCCCTGTAATGCTAGTATTGTGTTGTCACGAACGCACACTGTCACAATAACAAATGAGTGGTGCTAAAGATAATTCAGCATCTTGTCTAACGTTATCAGCTTCCAAAGTTTGTAACTCCTCGCGTCTGTGTATTCTGGCTCAAAACGATATGGTTCTGGATTTTGGCTTGATACCGAGTAAAAATCCTCTGACAATTCCTCAAAGTCAGCCATGATCAACAGTCACATTCGTTACTAGCTACCTAGTCATGTTGGTTTTTTTGATGGAAGAAACAACAGTGCTTCTCAGGTGTTGTGAGCAAATCACTCCACAGCTCTTGTATCCAAACACACAGAATCTTCACAACTTGGTGACAACGCTACATTTCTCTGAAGCCTCGCCTTCTTTCTTTGCATACGCAAATGTTTATAATATGTATGTATATTGGGTGGCATTATGCTAATATTATGTTAATATTTCACATTGTGACATTTGCAGAAGTAATATCTGTACTTGGATGGAGGTGTTTTTGGCAGGTCTGGATCAGTGTTCTCTGTTAAACAGAATCAATCCTTTAGTGGGAGACTATGAGCTTTGTGACTGCAGATCTGATACTTGCACAAACAGATACATTACACACTAAAGGAAAAGGAAAACATGAAAAAGCATCATATGACCCTTTAATGGATTAGGATTTGTTGATAGTGTAAACACTAAAGTGTCCTGAACAATAATGAAAGACTGACTAGTCAAAACAAGGGTCTATCCAGCTGTGGAAGAAAGCTCTGTTTGAAATATGTTAATTTACAGGCACAAAACTTCTAGGCCTGGACCAGAATATTAGAATATTTGTTCGATGGTTTGGTATTCAATTTTCAATTTTGGTATTCGAATATTCAGGGTTTTTTTCAGTTTTTTTTCGCACACCTGGCATCCCCCTCGAAACTGTTTTCATTCGTGCTTGCATATGTTTACACTATAAAATCTGGCGAAATACAATACTTTTTTTTTTTCATAGCCTAGCCGGTTTTAACAGGATGGACAGTTGAGGAACCCAACCTCGTTATGTCACAAGCACGCCAGGCTCCACCCACTCCCAAGCACCATGCACAGCCTCTCCCGAATACTGATCATGCACACCTGCACCTCATCATCATCTCATCACTGCCTGCACTTAAGCCCCATGCACACACACAGTCACTGTCCAGTCTCGTTTGCACAATGCTTACATGTTGACTTACTTCAAGGACTCCTCCGTGCTACTTACCTGCTTCCCTATCTCCAGTGTGTCTCCTCGCCCTCGTCTCCTGTCTCCATTGTCTCCCCAGCTCCTGTGTTCTGTCCTTCTGGTTCTCCTACGAAAGACTCTGAGTATCTTTATCCTGTTACCTGCCCTATCCTGCCATTCATCCATCTGACTGCTCACCTGATCTGCTTTTACATCCTGGTCACTCAATAGACTGTCATCATTACCATCTCCTGTTCTCTGTGTCCCTCTGTACGTAACAGAAGGCCAGAATGAACAGCAGAGTGCCTGCATGAGTCCCCCAGATCCATTCCAGGAGTTGGTCGACACGCTCCGTTGAACCCTCACCACCATTCCTCCCACACCAGCGAGCACTTCCGACACTAACATCGCTTCTCCTTCGGCCTCCGGTGAACGCCAGTCCCATGGCCAGACCGGCGCCCTTCTCTGGCTCAGCGGAGGATTGCAACGGATTTCTTCTCCAATGCTCGCTGGTCCTGGAGATGCAATCGCACTTGTACCCCACCGAGCAATCCATTTATCATCTCCCAACTGTCTGAAAAGCCCTCCGGTGGGCAGAACCACTATGGTCTCAGAATAATCTGCTTACCCACTCTCTCTCCAGCTTTATCGCCCACTTTAAGGAGGTTTTTGGAACAACCTCGTGGGATTCAGCAGTTGGTGAGCAACTTTATCATTTAAAACAAGGTACAAAGTCTGTTAATGAGTATGCTCTCCAGTTTCACACCCTGGCCACTTCTAGTGGGTGGAACAAACGATCTCTACTGACCACATACCATCAAGGTTTGGATCCTCGGGTGCGGTTACATCTCGCTGCATACGAGGATACCATCGGGCTTGAACGTTTCATCCAACTCTCCATTTGATTGTCATGTGTGGAAGAACACCAGGGCCAGCCGCTATTCATACCATCCCTCCACCAGCCAGAGCATGTCAGCGCTCCAGAACCAGCCCACAAGCCCATGCAGCTTGAGAACTCCCGACTGTCCATGGCTGAGCGGCAGAGATGGCTGACCCAGAATCTGTGCCTATACTGTGGAACACCCGGGCATTTCATCACTGAATGCCCAGTCCGCCCTCCTCGTCCAGCGGTGAGTGCAATTATCCCGTCTCTTAGAAAGATGAAACCACTCACAACCACCGTAATCCTTACTGCTGCCGACGTGTCACTTACAGTTGTCACTCTCCTCGATTCTGGGTCAGCCGGCAACTTTACCTCGGGCTCCATCTGCCACCAGCTCAAGCTCAAGACAACAGCCACCCCGTCCGTGTACCAAATCCATTCGATAACTGGGAAACCTCTCAGCCGCCGACAAGTGTGCACATGGAGTAGGCCTTCTCCATGAGGAACAACAACATCTGCTGGTTCTGGAGGAATCCACCACTGAAATCATCCTAGGGCGCCCGTGGTTGGAGCAGCACAATCCCGTCATCTCCTGGAGGACTGGAGAGATTCTGAAGTGTGGCGACGACCTCTTCCCGGACTGTTTCTCTACACTCCCTGTCCCAGTCACTCCACGTCCTGCGAACCTGTCCATCTGCTCCACGTCAATCGAGAGTCTGGTAGAGAAACGCTCGGTGGACATCCCAGCCTGTTATGCCCCCTTCAGTGATGTCTTCTGCCCCACACGCGCCTCCAAGCTGCCTCCACACCGGCCATGGGACTGTGCCATTGATCTTCTGTCAGGTGAGCCAGTGCCCTGTGGGAATTTACCCACTGTCATGTCCGGAGGAGAAGGCCATGGTGGAATACATCCAGGAGGTGCTAGACCAGGGTTACATCCGTCCGTCTACTTCCCCTGCTGCTTCCAGCTTCTTCGTGGCTAAAAAGGACAGAGGCTTGCGGCCCTGTATTGACTATCGAGCACTCAACAACATCACCGTCAAGTTCCGCTATCCACTTCCTCTCATCCCTGCTGCACTGGAACATCTCCGTGGTGCCACTGTGTTCACGAAGTTGGACCTCCGCAGCACGAACAACCTTATCCGGATACGTGGGGGGACGAATGGAAGACCGCCTTCATGACACCTACTGGCCACTACAAGTATCTCGTCATGCCGTACGGATTGGCCAATGGATTTCATCCACACGGTGCTCAGGGAGTTCCTCCACAAATTCGTTCTGGTCTATATTGATGACATCTTGATCTACTCCCGGAGCATGGCCGACCATTGCCGTCACGTTGTGGAGGTCCTCCAATGCCTGAGGAGCTTCCACCTCTTCCTGAAAGCCGAGAAATGCTCGTTCCATTAGCCCTCAGTGCAGTTCCTGGGATACATCATCGATCGCAATGGCATCCGGATTGATGAGAGGAAGGTGGAAGCCGTCCAGTCCTGGCCCACTCCCACAAACATCAAACAACTCCAACGGTTCTTAGGTTTTGCCAACTTCTACCGACGCTTCATTCAGAACTACAGCTCCATCGCCAGTCCTCTTACCTTAAGTCTCTGTCCTGGTCCCCAGCAGCCACGAGGGCCTTTGAAGCCCTGAAGACCACCTTCACCACCACTCCCCTTCTCGTCCACCCCAACCCTGAACTCCCTTTTGTTGTGGAGGTGGACGCCTCTACCGTGGGAGTGGGAGCGGTGCTATCCCAGCAGCAGGGGAACCCCAGTAGACTCCATCCATGTGCCTTCTCCTGCAAGCTCAGCCCGGCGGAGGTAAATTACGACATCGGGAACAGGGAACTTCTCGCCATCAAACTTGCCCTTGAGGAGTGGAGACATTGGCTGGAGGGTGCTAAACACCCCTTTATCGTTTTCACTGATCACAAAAACCTTGGCTATCTCCGTGAGGCTAAATGGTTGAACCCATGCCAGGCTCGATGGGCACTGTTCTTCACCCGGTTTAACTTCACCATCTCGTATCGTCCTGGGCCCAAGAATGTCAAGCCGGATGCCTTGTCCCGCATCTACAGTCCGGAAGAGTAGGTCAAAGACCTGCCCAACCTCCCGGAGCAGGTGTTCGTCTGGTCTGAGGAAACCCTGCCCTCCTCCAATACCTCCACCAACACCCGCCGGGCTGCCCTCCGGGCTTGCAGTATGTCACCTGCTCACGCCGCAATCCTCTCATCTACTCCTCTCACTCTTCTCTGTGCACTGGCCATTCTGGGGTATATGAAACCCTCTCGCTGCTAAAATGGTGCTTCTGGTGGCCACGCATGGCATCCGACGTCAGAAGGTACGTGCAGGGATGCAAGGAATGCACTATGTCCAAGAGCCCCCGCCATCTTCCCTCCGGCACACTCCATCCTCTGCCCATTCCTAACTGACCCTGGTCACACCTAGGAGTGGATTTCATCACGGATCTCCGAGAACCATACATGAATCCTGGTCGTGGTTAATCGATTCTCAAAATCCTGCCATCTGATCCCATTGAGGGGCTTGCCCACCACCATGGAGACTGCAGAGCTCATGTTCAACCACGTCTTCCGTTACTTCGGTATTCCTGAGGATATCGTCTCAGACCGAGGTCCCCAGTTCATCTCTAGGGTTTGGAAAGCTTTTCATCAGCTCCTAGGTGTGACCATCAGCCTCTCATCGGGATACCACCCCCAGTCGAACATGCAGACGGAAAGGAAGATCCAGGAGATCGGCCGCTTCCTCCGTTCCTTCTGTCACAGCCATCAGAACTCCTGGAACCAGTTCCTCGGGTGTGCCGAGTACGCACAAAACTCCCTGCGTCAACCCTCCACTGGTCTCACTGCATTTCAGTGCATGCTCGGCTACCAACCTCCACTGTTCCTGTGGTCTGGAGAGCCATCTGATGTCCCGGCGGTCGACTACTGGTTCTGGGAGAGTGAGAGGGTCTGGGACTCAACTCCCCATCAACTGCAGCGCGCCCTTTGCCGACGTAGGAAGACAGCCGATGTCGTCTCCTCATCCTCGTCTCCTGTCTCCATTGTCTCCCCAGCTCCTGTGTTCCGTCCTCCTGGTTCTCCTATGAAAGACTCTGAGTATCTTTATCCTGTTACCTGCCCTATCCTGCCATTCATCTGACTGCTCACCTGATCTGCTTTTACATCCTGGTCACTCAATAAATTCATCCCTACCATCCCTGCTCTGTCTAGAGCGCACAGCTGCATGAGCTTATATGGAAGAAGCGCATGCCTGAGCTTGTATTTTGGGTTAAGCTGCATTCGTTTGACATTGGAAAATAACATTTTCCCTCACCATCACATTACAGTGCTTGTGCACTGTGCAGCCATAACCGAATGACTGTTTTACTTTCGGTTTCCCAATTCGGGGCAGGTTGATTGAAGGGTGGGTTCATTAGCCTATATTATTCTTAATGAAAAACACAAAAACAAAACAGTACAATGACAAACTCCATTAAATAGGTGGGCAAATTATGTAACTGGTGTTATGCCTGAACACCAGTAACACTGACTATTGCAGCAAGCCTAATATTACCCGTTATTATCAATATAAATGAATCTACTGTGAAATATTGGAGCTCGTAACAGACCTGTGTGTTTTGTATCACTAGAGCAGTGTCCGTTCTCGGAGCATATAAGCCCTGCCTGTGTGAGGCGCGCTGCTTCTCCAGATTCCTGCCTTTATTAGAGAGAAGAATATGTTCAGTCCCCTCCCTACGAAACTGTGTTGATTATTACCAAAGCTTCGAAGCTCAAAAAATGATATTTTGTGTGTGTACCTTGTTTGGCTATTCTTGTGAGGGACCAAATGTCCTCACTTATATAGTAAAATATTATGACAACTCACTAGTGAAGACATTTGACTGGTCCTCACTAGTTAAAAAGGCTTAAATCGGCCAAACCATGTTTTTATTTAAATCTATTGTTTTGCACATGTTTCTGGGATGGGTAGGTTTAGGGATGGGGTAGTGTAGGGGGATAGAAAATATAATTAACCTGATATCAAATCAATGGAAGTCTATGCAATGTCTTCTGTGTGTTTATTTTCCTTTTTGTCTTGCCTTTATAAAATGAATAATAATCATGTTTGTGTTTTATAGTGGAGAGTTCAGAATTACAGCAGAACTACACAAATGTAGGTCTACACACACAATCATTTAGTGATTTGATGTTGATTTGTCTCATTTAGTGAAATGTTTCTTCTTGTGTTCAGGGGCCTGTGATCTCACACTGGATCCAAACACAGCACACACTCGTCTCATTCTGTCTGATGAGAACCGGAAGGTGACACATGTGAGAAAGAAGCAGCCGTATGCTGACCATCCAGAGAGATTTGGTGAGTGTCCTCAGGTTCTGTGTGGAGAGAGTCTGCCTGGACGCTGTTACTGGGAGGCTGAATGGAGCGGATATGGAGCTATTATATCAGTAACATATAAAGGAATCAACAGGAAAGGATGGACTGACTGTGTGTTTGGATCCAATGACAAGTCCTGGTGTCTGAACTGCTCTGATGATGGATTCAGTGTCCGTTACAATAAGAACGAGACTGATATTCCTGCCGTCCCTTCATCCTCTAATAGAGTAGGAGTGTATGTGGATGTGTCGGCCGACAATCTGTCCTTCTACAGCGTCTCTGACACACACACACTCACACACTTACACACATTCAGTACCACATTCACTGAACCCCTCTATGCTGGATTTAGGCTTTATGAGTGTAACTCTTCAGTGTCTCTGTGTGACATTAAACAGCCTCCTGTGAGAGACAACAGTGATATACACACAACCGGGTGAGTGAAATATACTGTGTGTTAGTGAAGGATTTTTACAGACTTAGACTAATAGTTCAGTCCTCTGTTCTTCATACAGCACTAAACACTAGAGATGCACGATAGTGGATTTTTGCTGACAATCGATATGCTGATATTTTTCATCATATTCTGGCCGATAGTAGATGCTGATACCAATAAATATATAATTTTCCCTTTGCTTGGAAAGAACGCCAAGCCTCTCTGTGAAAGGACTATAAACACATTATTTTTAATGGGGGTCTCTGACTTCAACTGATTTACCAGTACTTCACTAAAGCTCACATGATCTCTAAACTGTAATTTGCTATTAATATTCTGTAATTTTCTAGCTGTAGTGTGAGCTTCTTTTCTATTAATATGTCTGTAGGCGAGGAATAAGACACAAATAGTCAAATTCACTCAGTATTTCTTGATCTATTCCAGCACTCCTCAATCCTCCGTCAAGCTCAATGAACTGTAGACAGTTGTGTTGTGAGCACTAAAACAGTCCAGTTATTTATAGTCAAACTCATTTATTAGGTTTGGAAAATGAACACTTCTGTCCACCCCAGACTGCTTGCTGGCCTTTGTCTGGCCACCTCTGTGAAAATATCCCACTTCACCACAGTTAAAAACAGATTTATAGAATACTTGAGACATTATTCAACTTGAGCTTATTGATGGAGAATATAGAGTTAATGTCGGCTAGTTAAACATAGAGCCTACATAAAAATAACTTGATGATGTGCGAATTAAACTATATTTATTTATAAACTATTTCATTATATTTATAGTTTTTATATAAAAATGCATGATTGTTTATAAATATGTTGGTTATTAGTGATGGACATCACAGGTGTCAGTCGCAGCATTATATACTAGCTTTATATTTTATGATTTTATTATGTTTTAATGTGATTTTTGTCATGTGGAAAATGTATGTCAAAACATGGAGAAACAACACAACAAATTCTAAAAATTATTGTGGCTGGATGTAACCGATCGGCTTTCGTAGCGTGCAGGCGGGGAGGAGCTGCAAACGGAGACATGAAGTCAGACACTTTCTGCTTCCCGTAGTGATGCTTGCGGTGTGTTTGCATACTTTATCACAGCTAAAGTTAAATAAATGGCAAATACACAGATGTTTCAGAAGACATTATTGCCATGTAATACTTTATGCACTGCTTAATGCAGTGTCTGCTTGTACAAGAATAAAGTTCACCATAAACCTACACTATCAATGATTTATCAATGATCAATGTTTTTTAATCAGTTTTATTTTGATAAACATAATAATATACAGATTTATGAGCATTCGTTTTTAGGAGGTTTTAGAATAAACACGAAACACACATGCTCACTGTCATGTGGTGAATCTGGCCAATCGTGGAACAGCTGTGTTGTCATCAGAGCCAATCATGGAACAGCTGTGTCGTCATCAGAGCTCGTGCAGTCGCTCTGGAGAAGCTGCGCAAAATGCACCAGCCAGCTGCTCTCGAATCACTCTTGCAGCATTTTGTTGACATACGTCACAGTCACGTGGCGTCGGCGCTGGCTCAAGTCGGACAAAATTTCTAACCGGCATGCACTGCTTCAAGTCAGCCGCAGATCGGTCTGTCCATCACTGTATGAAGTCGAACAAGCCATGTGGGTTCTCAGTTCAGTTCTGTCATTGGTTCGTTGTCTTGATTGTTCACAGGTGTGTCTTGTTAGTCATTCGTCTCTGTGTATTTAAGCCCTCATGTTTGCCATGTGTCTTTGTCAAGTATTATTCCCCTCTTCTTTTTATAACAGTCTGCAAACGTCTGGGGACTGAGGAGACAAGTTGCTCAAGTTTAGGAATAGGAATGTTGTCCCATTCTTGTCTAATACAGGCTTCTAGTTGCTCAACTGTCTTAGGTCTTCTTTGTGGCATCTTCCTCTTTATGATGCTCAAATGTTTTCTATGGGTGAAAGATCTGGACTGCAGGCTGGCCATTTCAGTACCCAGATCCTCCTTCTACGCAGCCATGATGTTGTAATTGATGCAGTATGTGGTCTGGCATTGTCATGTTGGAATGACAATGCCAGAGACGAAAGAGACGACGTCTGGATGAGAGCATATGTTGTTCTAGAACTTGGATATACCTTTCAGCATTGATGGTGCCTTTCCAGATGTCTAAGCTGCCCATGCCACACGCACTCATGCAACCCCATCCCATCAGAGATGCAGGCTTCTGAACGGAGCGCTGAGAACAACTTGGGTTGTCCTTGTCCTCTTTAGTGCGGATGACATGGCGTCCCAGTTTTCCAAAAAGAACTTCAAATTTTGATTCATCTGACCACAGAACAGTTTTCCACTTTGCCACAGTCCATTTTAAATGAGCCTTGGCCCAGAGAAAACGCCTGCGCTTCTGGATCATGTTTAGATATGGCTTCTTTTTTGACCTATAGAGTTTTAGCTGGCAACGGCAAATGGCACGGTGGATTGTGTTCACCGACAATGTTTTCTGGAAGTATTCCTGAGCCCATGTTGTGATTTCCATTACAGTAGCATTCCTGTATGTGATGCAGTGCCGTCTAAGGGCCCAAAGATCACGGGCATCCAGTATGGTTTTCCGGCCTTGACCCTTACGCACAGAGATTGTTCCAGATTCTCTGAATCTTTGGATGATATTATGCACTGTAGATGATAACTTCAAACTCTTTGCAATTTTTCTCTGAGAAACTCCTTTTTATTATTATATGATATTGCTCCACTATTTTTGGCCACAGCATTGGGGGAATTGGTGATCCTCTGCCCTCCTCTTGACTTCTGAGAGACACTGCCACTCTGAGAGGCTCTTTTTATACCCAATCATGTTGCCAATTGACCTAATAAGTTCTCCAGCTGTTCCTTATACACTCACCTAAAGGATTATTAGGAACACCTGTTCAATTTCTCAGTAATGCAATTATCTAATCAACCAATCACATGGCAGTTGCTTCAATGCATTTAGGGGTGTGGTCCTGGTCAAAACAATCTCCTGAACTCAAAAACTGAATGTCAGAATGGGAAAGAAAGGTGATTTAAGCAATTTTGAGCGTGGCATGGTTGTTGGTGCCAGACGGGCCAGTCTGAGTATTTCACAATCTGCTCACATACTGGGATTTTCACGCACAACCATTTCTAGGGTTTACAAAGAATGGTGTGAAAAGGAAAAACATCCAGTATCTGGCAGTCCTGTGGGCGAAAATGCCTTGTTGATGCTAGAGGTCAGAGGAGAATGGGCTGACTGATTCAAGCTGATAGAAGAGCAACTTTGACTGAAATAACCACTCGTTACAACCGAGGTATGCAGCAAAGCATTTGTGAAGCCACAACACGCACAACCTTGAGGCGGATGGGCTACAACAGCAGAAGACCCCACTAGGTACCACTCATCTCCACTACAAATAGGAAAAAGAGGCTACAATTTGCATGAGCTCACATTCAGATGGTAGAGTCAGAATTTGGCATAAACAGAATGAGAACATGAATCCATCATGCCTTGTTACCACTGTGCAGGCTGGTGGTGGTGGTATAATGGTGTGGGGGATGTTTTCTTGGCACACTTTAGGCCCCTTAGTGCCAACTGGGCATTGTTTAAATGCCACGGCCTACCTGAGCATTGTTTCTGACCATGTCCATCCCTTTATGACCACCATGTACCCATTCTCTGATGGCTACTTCTAGCAGGATAATACACCATGTCACAAAGCTTGAATCATGTCAAATTGGTTTCTTGAACATGACAATGAGTTCACTGTACTAAAATGGCCCCACAGTCACCAGATCTCAACCCAATAGAGCATCTTTGGGATGTGGTGGAACGGGAGCTTCGTGCCCTGGATGTGCATCCCACAAATCTCCATCAACTGCAAGATGCTATCCTATCAATATGGGCCAACATTTCTAAAGAATGCTTTCAGCACCTTGTTGAATCAATGCCACGTAGAATTAAGGCGGTTCTGAAAGTGAAAGGGGGTCAAACACAGTATTAGTATGGTGTTCCTAATAATCCTTTAGGTGAGTGTATGTACATTTAACATTTTTCCGGCCTCTTATTGCTACCTGTCCCAACTTTTTTGGAATGTGTAGCTCTCATGAAATCCAAAATGAGCCAATATTTGGCATGACATTTCAAAATGTCTCACTTTCAGCATTTGATATGTTATCTATATTCTATTGTGAATAAAATATAAGTTTATGAGATTTGTAAATTATTGCATTATTATTTTTATTCACAATTTGTACAGTGCCCCAACTTTTTTGGAATAGGGTTTATATTTCTGGTCACTATCTGGAGTAAATAAACTGCACTTCGGTTCTCACTTCAATTCGCCTCAGTGGATATCGTTACAGAAAGCTAGACCTTCTACAATGAACCCAGCAGTTTCTCATCTCTTGCGCCTTCGTCAGGGTGACCTATATGTTGAGGAATTTTGTGGACTGTGGATTTTAACGAGGTAGCACTCAAGGATATTTTTCGCTATGGATTAAGTGAACCTTTGCGCTAAGGACTGCCTGGGGGAAATTAATTTCACCACATTGAATTCATAGGCTATGCACTTCTGTTGAGTGGTTCCTCATTTACCGTGGGAGCTGTGGAGGAATCCCACAAACCCACAGTACCCTCCACACCAGAGAGTCCAGCCACGTCCAGCAGCGTCTCCAGCCCGTGACCAGAGTCCAGCAGTGTCTCCAGCCCGTGACCAGCGTGTAGCGGCAAACATTTTGCCATTTTGTCCCTTTAACTTCCTGCACCGCAATGGTCCCTTGAACTGCCTGCACCTCCATGGCTTTCTGAACTGCCCCACGGCTCAGGTCCGCCCATGCCCCACGGCTCAGGTCCACCCATGCCCCACGGCCCAGGTCCGCCCATGCTCCCAGGCCGTCTCTGCCTTGCCAGAGTCCATGTCGTGTCCCCCTGCACGGGACTGGCCCACCATCCCTCCCACAAGACCTCCTCTGCTCCACCACCCTCCTGAACTCTTATATGTTTTGGATTGGTTCTGTTGGGTGTCGGGAGCTGCCCTTAGAGGGGGAGATCTGTAATGTCTAATGTGTTGGTTCTGTTTCATGTGTCATGTTCATTGTCATGTTTCCTGTTGTCGTGATTCCATTGTGCCTCAAGTGATCATGTCATGTGCTTCCCCTAGTCTCTTGTGTCATGTTGTCATTGGTTGATTTAGTCATGTGGGTTCTTAGTTCAGTTCTGGTTCATTGTCTTGATTGTTAATCATTCGTCTCTGTGTATTTAAGCCCTCATGTTTGCCCTTGTCTCTCTGTATATTTAAGCCCTTGTCTTTGTCTAGTATTATCCCCTGTACCATTGTTGGCGAGTTCATGTCCATATTTCTGTATGTTTCTTTCTTGTTATGTTATGCCAAGTCTGTTTATTGTATTTCTGATCACTGTTTGGAGTATATAAACTGCACCTGGGTTCTCTCTCAACTCGCCTCAGTGGATATCGTTACAGTTACAATATGTTGAAATTTACCAGCAATTTATGAGTGAAACTTGTTTTAAAGTAAATCCTACACCAATGTTTTTAATGTAAAAATCTGCTGATGGTACATTTTCTACAAAGACAACAGTTGTTAGAAGGTTTGTGAATTGTGACAAAACTATTTGTTTTTATAGCAGACTGTTTGTATGTTGTTGATTTTGAATTATTGGTAACACTTTATAATAAGGTCCCATTAGTTAACATTCATTAATGCATTAATTAACAATGAGCAATACATTTGTTCAGATACAACATTTGATTTCACTAATGCAGTGGTTCCCTAACTGAAGTATCGTACCCCTGGGGATACGTGAGGTGACAGAGGAGTATGTGATCAAAATGCTGAGTTTTGCTGTTAATTTAATTCTATTCCACCTTAAAATAACATTAAATCCGAGCATGCATTTCTAACAGGCACAATGCTGTAAATACATGACATATTAAAATATCAAAATAAATACCACATCTTTTGCGGTCAAGCCCTGGTCAAAACTGACTGCATCCATTTCCACACAGCATGCATAGGTTGCGTGCAGAGTTACCTGTAGATTTAGCACATACTAACATCAGTAACAAATAGCCTGGCACAGACTGTGCACAGAGATCGATTTAAGATTCAAACTCAAACAAAAATATACCCTTTGTGAGTTCTTAATGTTGATAATATATTATACTAAACAAGAATGCAAATCCAAATAACAGATTCAACAAAAAAGGGTATTACTAAGTGATGTTTATTTTTAACACAGTACAGGTGCTGGTCATATAATTAGAATATCATCAAAAGTTGATTTATTTCACTAATTCCATTCAAAAGTGAAACTTGTATATTATATTCATTCATTACACACAGACTGATATATTTAAAATGTTTATTTCTTTTAATTTTGATGATTATAACTGACAACTAAGAAAAATCCCAAATTCAGTGTCTCAGAAAATTAGAATATTACTTAAGACAATCTTGGCCAACTGAAAAGTATGAGCATGTGCAGCACTCAACACTGAGCTGGGGCTCCTTTAGCCTGAATTACTGCAGCAATGCGGCGTGGCATGGAGTCCATCAGTCTGTGGCCCTGCTCAGGTGTTACGAGAGCCCAGGTTGCTCTGATAGTGGCCTTCAGCTCTTCTGCATTGTTGGGTCTGGCATATCACAATAGCCCATAGATTTTCTATGGGCTTAAGGTCAGGCGAGTTTGCTGGCCATTTAAGAACAGGGATCCCATGGTCCTTAAACCAGGCACTGGTTGCTTTGGCGCTGTGTGCAGGTGCCAAGTCCTGTTGGAAAATGAAATCTCCATAAAGTTGGTCAGCAGCAGGAAGCATAAAGTGCTCTAAAACTTCCTGGTATACGGCTGCGTTGACCTTTGACCTCAGAAAACACAGTGGACCGACACCAGCAGATGACATGGCACCCCAAACCATCACTGACTGTGGAAACTTTACACGGGACCTCAAGCAACGTGGATTGTGTGCCTCTCCTCTCTTCCTCCAGACTCTGGGACCCTGATTGACTTTCATCAGAGAACATAACTTTGGAGCACTCAGCAGCAGTCCAGTCCTTTCTGTCTTTAGCCCAGGCGAGACACTTCTGCCGCTGTCTGTTGTTCAAGAGTGGCTTGACTCAAGGACTGCGACAGCTGAAACCCATGTCTTGCATACGTCTGTGTGTAGTGGTTCTTGAAGCACTGACTCCAGCTGCAGTCCACTCTTTGTGAATCTCCCACACATTTTTGAATGGGTTTTGTTTCACAATCCTCTCCAGGGTGCGGTTATCCCTATTGCTTGTACACTTTTTTTTCTACCACATCTTTTCCTTCTCTTCGCCTCTCTATTAATGTGCTTGGACACAGAGCTCTGTGAACAGCCAGCCTCTTTTACGATGACCTTTTGTGTCTTGTCCTCCTTGTGCAAGGTGTCAGTGGTCGTCTTTTGGACAACTGTCAGGTCAGCAGTCTTCCCCATGATTGTGTAGCCTACAGAACTAGACTGAGAGAGCATTTAAAGGCCTTTGCAGGTGTTTTGAGTTCATCAGCTGATGAGAGTGTGGCTCCAGGTGTCTTCAATATTCAACCTTTCACAATATTCTAATTTTCTGAGATACTGAATTTGGGATTTTCCTTAGTTGTCAGTTATAATCATCAAAATTAAAAGAAATAAACATTTGAAATATATCAGTCTGTGTGTAATGAATGAATATAATATACAAGTTTCACTTTTTGAATGGAATTAGTGAAATAAATCAACTTTTTGATGATATTCTAATTATATGACCAGCACCTGTATATTGTCAGAATTTGCTCTATTAATAATAGTTCCCACGAAAGCCACAGCAGAACTACAGCACATGGCAGTGTTTTATGAACAAATCTGCGTCTCTGAACAAATCGTGAAAGTCATTGATTCAATGATTAAATTATAAATAAAGCCACTTGCTTCGTTACTGAATGAATGACTTGATAACATGCTCATTAGACAGTGACTTACTGCCACTTAATGCCGGTTTTAGTTTAATATTTAAAATCACTTCATTTTTAACATCTTCATTGCAGGTTAGCCGATAATTTGTAGCACAGTTTGCAGGCCGATTAATTAAAATATGCCAAAAATCGGCCTGCAAACTGCTACAAATTATTAATAGGCAGGTGCATCTGCAAGCAGCTAAGTGTTGTTGTGGACGCTGCCTCTTGCAGCAAGCAAACTTCCCAATAAAACGGCAAAACTTAAGTTCTTATCCTTCATTCTTAATCATTGGCTGTTAACCTTCACGAGGACGCCAACACACCGAAGCGTTCTTTGTTTAAATGAGCTCAAAGTTACTGTTAGATGTGACATACTATACATCATTAAAAGATCTAAGATTCAAGCTTCAGTTTTTGAAAACATCCCTTTCAAAATCAAATTTTTGATGACCTGTTTTGTGTATTTAATATTTAACTTTAATAATGTACTTTAAATATATATATATATATTTTTTTTTAAATTACAAAGCGCACTGATTGGAGAGGCTTTTGTTGTTCAGTAAATGTCATAAACTTAAGCAATTATGTATCACGTCTTATTACTTACCTGTCAGATTTTATGAGATGAAGAAAAATCATATATCAGCCATCAGCTGCCCTGATTTCTAAATATCGGAAAAATCCATATCGGTCGATTCTCTATTACATATTTAATTTTTATATATATAAAAAAAAAATATTAATGTTATAAAGATATTTATAAAGGTAAAAAAAAAACTGCAATGGAAAGTCAATTTAAGTGGCAAATATTGTCCTTCCATGGAAAAGGAGAGACTGCAGTCTAAGTGGAAGAGAGGGAGTACGCCACTCTAAAAGTCTGGGAATCACTGCAATAATGTATTAATGACTGTTGAATTTAACATTAACTGAGTGTTTTTCATTGATAGTTCATGCTAACTAATGTTGTTACGAGTATTAATTATTAGTTTATTATTAATTCATTAATTTTGTACCCTGTTTGTGCATAAAACCATCTCATTCATTCTGCCGCCTTCTGGTTCTTCACAGGTTCTCTGAGCCCAAACCTTCTGGGCTCAATATTCACCCGCTGCTGAACTGTCAGTCTTAAGCGCCCCATATCGCTGATTCTGATCAGTGGGTTCAGATTGAGCCGTCGGCCTGTACAAATGAAGGAGGGTCAATGTTCAGGGTCAGCACTGACCCAGGCCGTTACGAGTGTGTCAGGACCAGAATGCAATGGGTCTGTGACTGTGATGTCACCCTTCAGTACCGTACCGTAGACGGACACTTCCTCAACGCAGAGCTGGAGAGACTGCAGTGCAACCGAATCGCTCCAGTGATGGACGTGACGGTGATCTCAGGGAAACTGGAGGAAGTTCATCTGCCGCATTATGCCTGTTTAGGAGAGTCTGAGCCCTCTCTCAAAGATGCTGTGAAACTCCTCACCGTAAAAGACGAGGGAATAACCACAGAACCTGTGCAGTTGACCCGATTCCATGCTAAGATTGTCCAACCATCCTTCTCTCTTATAACATTAATTATAAGTTGGATAATGCGAGTGGATGAACACTGCGATCTTCTTCTCTACATGCCTTCTAAAGCTCCTCTCATTCTACATGTCTACATTTTTCCATTTGATGCTCATGCAAAAGAAAATGTTGAGAAGAGTGAAAAATCAAGTCACCCAATCAAGCATCCCAGACCTGACAGGCCATTTCGGATGAAAACGCCACACATTCTTGATGTTCCTGGTGCCTTGACTATCCATCCCAAAGAAGGATCACACTCAGAAGAGAAACTCCCCAAACTACTTCAAGGTCAATACACATCTGGAGAATAATCTTCAAATGACTCTTACTAGAAAGGAGGATGAGGAGGAGGTCTGGACTGCAACAATTTTGAACAATGAACTTGATCAGATTCTTCCTAAGAGAGGTAAAGCAAGATATTTCGATAACCATTGGCCAGATCTCATTCAGGGGTTAGAAATGTCCAGATCACTGCAGATAAACGGTGTCAGCAGGAACTAATTCATGGGAACAATATTCAGAAATCACACCGAGTTCAGCCAGTCAGGAGAGCATGAGAAAGATCTGTGACATTATACGCAAACACAGAGATGCTGTGAAAGATAAATTCATCTAAAAATGTTTTAATGTTCAATTGTACATGTAAAACAATCCACATTATATTAATATATACTTAGGTGCAGACAAGTATTGGTAAATAGAAATATGACAATCTCTCTATAGAAATATAACAATTGCTGGGTTTCCATCCAAACGTGAAGCAAATCTTTTCAAAGTTCGCAAAAAGAAAAACAAACAAATGTGAATTAGGTGTGTTTCCATCAAGTTCTTCGAGCAGATGACGGTGGTGCGTTACGTCAGAATTCATTCTGCAAATGTGTTTCCATCTCCCATTATTCGCATTAACTATAAATAACTATATTAGCTTTAAAAAAAAAACACCTCCAGAGAGTTTTGCAAATTAAGGGATTTTTCCCCCGAAATTTGCTGTTTCCATCACTCGTTTCATAAACATTTTCAAAATGACATACCCTTAAGACAAATATTTATGGGTTTAACTTTACTTTCACTATTTCCTGTAGAGTGAGCCTTGCTTTAAGGCTTATTCCACGTGCAGTCCACTGAACACACTGTACATATTACACCAGTGTTTCCCAACCCTGTTCCTGGACACAAACCAACACTACTGTCTCTTATGCCCGGTACAGACTGTGCCATTTTAGCAATCCTATAAGATCATTATAAATCACACTGTGCGACATGATCTATTAAACCTGACTATGACATGCCTGTAGACTGTACGATGATGACACCAATTGACTAAACTGAGGTTACGATGCACGTTTCTATAGAAGAATAAAACATTATCAGCGTGTGCTAGTGGTAAACAAGAACACCATGATGAATCACTTAGCTGTAGTTTTTGTGCTGAAAGAGACAGGAAGGGAAAAGAACTTGAGCTAAGCAGTTTTCAATTTTAGTTGATTTCATTCTGTTGCATTTTATTTGCTGGACGTAGGTCGTAGCAGCACACACGCTGTGTGGTGTTCATGCTGATTTTCTGAAACTGTCAAAAAATTATCGTAGGCTATCTTTGGTCTCAAGACCGTGACAACGATGTCTCTCTCATTGTATGAAAGGACCAACGATTAGGAGCCACAATCACAGAAATCGCCACGATTGTTTTACGATGACAATCTTTCGTCTGGGACAGCCGAAAATCGTGCAGTGTGTTCTAGGCAGTGTCCTAGGCAAATTAGACAAGTGCATGATATGAACAACCGCAGCGCTAAACGTATTTACATACACAATCATGTAAAGGTAAAACATACCGCGTTCAGAAAAAGCCCACTCAAGAGAATACATACACCGTTGAAGCCACTGATCAGTTCTCAATGCTTTCCTGAACGTTCGATGTTGTCGTGCTGTAGCTTGGATGATTGGTTACAAAAAACTTTTAGAGCAAACACAAGGATGGTAAAAGAGAATAGTCATTGCTATTGAAGCTCTAATATCATGAAATCTCTGTAAGAAGCTTAAATATGTCTTTGTCTCTATTTCAGAGCAGATGAGCAGTGACACTGGAGTCAGAATCAGTGCTAACACAGGTGCAAGTGTAAATGCTCCAGTACTCACTAGAAACACTTTCACAGGCACAGTAAACATCAACTACAGCTGAAACCCTGCAGTACACAAGACGGCAGCAAGGATCAGTGAAGGTACTGTAATATGTCGAGGTGTAAATAGGACCTGTAAATAAATGACTTTTAGCAGAATGTTTGTTTACAAATGTGATGATTTAAAGCAGGGTTCTCAAAGCTTCCCCAGTGCTGCACATGCATGTCTCCCTCATCTTACACACCTGATTCAACTCATCTGCTCATTAGTAGAGACCACATGACCTGAATGGGGTGTGTCAGATAAAGGAGACTGCTTTTCCTTCGTCGAGCGAGCGGTTCTAAGGATGGTAAGGAGCGGTTTCAGTTATATTTCCACTTGAGCTTGGTTCTCACAATTACAAACCGTTCTCTGCCCAGAAGTCTCCACACAGTTAGCTAACTCGCAGAATGCATGTATCGCCACCAGGATTGGTCACTTGTCTGTTGCCTGGCTACCAGTTTCTCTGTAGCTGGCCAAGTGCACTATATGAGCAAAGTAAACACAAGTTAATGAAATAAAATAATACATCTGATCATCATCCATAATGTGGTTGCTATTTACATCTTATACTATGGGGCTGTTGAATGCTTGATCTACTTCCAGGCAGGTTTTAACCGCATTACAGTTCCACATCACTCCGCCAAATGATTTCAGTTATTTCAGAGGTCTTTATAGCCGACAAAGGCAAAAGTCAAGTCACCTCCATTTATATAGCGCTTTTTGATACAGATTGTTTCAAGTCACGTCGTCACCTTTATTTATATAGCTCTTTTTACAAGTTCACAGTGTTAACAGGAAAATAATGCAACAGAATTTGATTCGGCTGTACAGCTGTTCTGGTGAAACGGTGATGTTATCCAGCTAATTTCAAGTATCATATAGTGTCAATGCGGGCAGATCGGTAATATAAATGAAATTTAGGCAAACTGCCAGAGGCAGAGGCAACGGTGGCAAGGAACCAAAACTCCTTCAGGGTCAGAATGGAGAAAAAAAACTTGGCCAGGCTCAAACCAGGCTCAGTCGGGGTGCCAGTTCTCCTCTGGCCGATGAACAAACAGTGTATGATTATAATTCTGGCAACATTGCAGGTCTTAATTCATATTAGGTAAATAGATATTCGAAAGATTATTCAAAAGATTGGAGTCGTCACGCCTGAGATGGGTTTAATGAGGATGTTGTGTCGATGCGGCATTTACGGGGGGAGTTTATTTGACACGCTCTCTGCAGACACTTCAGGGATGCGTTGGTCATGTCCAGGCGCAGGTCCACCATCTGATCTGGATACGGCCCGGATCCGGCTGACTGCAGTAAACCTCGGGATAAACAGAGAGACTAACATTAGCGTAGATGCCATTCTTCTTATGATGTAACGAGTACATCAGGTGTTATGGGAAGTGTTCCCGGTTCCGGCTGACCTAGTTAATGCAGCCTAACAATCATTTACTGATTTGAATAATAGAAATTGATAATGTTTTATGTGTAAGCCATAGTAAAGAGATGCGTTTTTGTCTAGATTTAAACTGACAGAGTGTGTCTGCTTCCCAAACAATGCTAGGAAGACTGTTCCAGAGTTTAGGGTTTAAATAGGAAAAGGATCGACCGCCTGCAGTTGATTTTGATATTCTAGGGATTATCAACTGGCCAGAGTTTTGAGACCGCAATAGACATGATGGAGTATAATGTGTTAAGAGTTCGCTCAAGTACTGGGGAGCTAAACCATTTAGTGCTTTGTAAGTAATAAGCAAGATTTTAAAATTTAAACTCTGTTTCACAAGTTCACACTTAATTTATGGAGAGTAAGTTTAAATGCGTATTTGGCGTGCTGACCGGGGAATGGGCTTTGAGCTCGGAATTTGGCCCGAACCCAGAATACCCCCCGTGTATGTAAGTGGTTAGAACTAAAAGTGTGGAGAAGGGGTGGTGGAGGGATGCTGATAGATTGTCAATGAACGGAGGAAGGACTGCTGCGTATATGTACCTCTTACTGTTGATTAGCTGAGTGCTCTCCATTTGTCAATTATCTGAATGTGCTTCTCCTGAACCTTGTTAATAAAACATCATTTAATAGGGAGCCAGTGCAGTGTTGACAGAACTGGGCTAATATGATCATACTTCCTGGTTCTAGTAAAAGCTCGAGCTGCTACGTTTTGGACCAGCTGGAGTTTGTTTATTAACCGAGCAGGGCAACCACCCAGTAAAGCATTACAGTAATCTAGCCAAAAGAACCAAAACCCACAATAACATTGACCAAGCAAATAAATATAGTAAATAATAGGATAAAAACAATGTTTTTTTGGCCACAAAATTATGTTTTATCAGGTACGGAAAATACATACTCTCTTTCACACACTTGCACAGAATCATGTTGTCAGCACTGCCCTGACAATTTCATCAGTACAATAGTTTAACAACTTGAAAGCTACATGACATTTCTCACTAGTGAGGTAATAACGGCACTGTTCTTGAAGCAGATAAACGTACAGTTTCGCTATTAGTAGAGACGCTTCTGCTGAACACTGACGACAGACGCACAGACTCTCTCTCTCTCTCATAACTCACTGCATTAATAACTGCATTAGTCTGCTATCAGTGGCTCGAGCCTCTGTTACTAGCTCTAAAATGACGATTTGGAATTAGCAACGGAGGCTTGGGTTTAGATGCGTAAGACATTAGTCCTGCAAACAAGAGCGTTTTAAGGACAAAACCTGACAAATCATCTGAACAATGTCTTGGCATGGGAACTGTAATATAAGTGGAATAATTGACTCTGGTTTGTTGAATTATTAGAAAATAATGCACACCTGAGGTGTAACGGCATTTCAGTCCAAACACAGTTGATAGATTTAAAACCAGTATTGTGAGATCTCTTACTCTTTGGCATCTCCTCTTTCTCAAAGGCTCAACTACAGAGGACATAAAACTGAACCTGAAAACTGAAAACCATCCTCCGTCACATGAGGAAATCCATGAGTCTGTACATCTCTCTCACTCTGCTGGATCTCTCTCGCTGTTCCCATATGGAAATGTAATATATTTGTATATATGAAATAGCAAAAACAAAAACGTATATGAAAAAAGCAAAAACATATATGAAACCTATTAGAAATTGGAACAATTCCATATATTGACATATACATTTATCCCATATATTATGTATGTTTATGTATAATACATATTTTGACATGTCTCATATATGAAATAACCTAATATGCTCATATAGAGTAAAAACATAAATGCACATATATGCACAGCTATCAGTAATTCTATATATTGACATATATCTCTATTCCACATATTATATATTTAAATTATATATGTGACAAATCACTATCACTGACAAATGCCGTAGTCTTAGTATAGATGTTATGTATAAAACAAATTACATTTAAAATATATATATATTTTTTTATGTTATTTATTGTCAGGTGAGGCAAGGGATGAAGGACTCAAGGATGCAGAAGTTAATGGGCTTTTATTAGACTTAAAAATAAACCATCAAAACACAAACAAACCCCTTCATGCTTGTAACTGACTCGTTTTTATACAATAAGAAAGCCTCATAAAGGGAATTCACTTTTGCCAAAAGTTTGTGTTCAAACTAACTGTAAGAGTCTCAATGAGGGAGTGAAAATAAATCGTATCTATTGAATCACTGAATGATAACATAGTAACAATTTGCACATGGAGGAAATCCAAGACAGCATTGTGAATAACAAAGCTCAATACTCAAAGTAAACCAATAAACCGTAAATCAAACTCAAACCCAAAATACTAAAGTGATACACAAATAAACAAAAACCAATAAAAATAAATATATATAAATATATATAATATATATATATATATATATATATATATATATATATATATATATATATATATATATATATATATATATATATATATATATATATATATATATATATATATATATTTAGAAGGTGTACCAAACAATTGAAAATTCCGTAGAGGGAAAAGGATATACACTCTGCTGTGTTGTAGAAGTCCCAGTCTTTGTAAAGTCCAAGCAAGCAATGAAGATATCCAGTCCTAAATCCTAGATAAGGCACTGGCACAATCCAACACAGGTAAGAAGTCGGTATCAGCACACTCAAGCCCCACAACAGAGTCCTCTGTGAGCTTCTCTGGAAACTTCCAAACACTATGAATTAACATTTTTTATGTTTTATGCATTTGAATAAGATTGTAAAGCATTAGAATGTACAATTCACTTAACTCCTCAAACACAATGTGATTCCAGGCATTTTCACCCATACTCCATCGCCATGCCTTTCCTATGCTTCTTCTTCTTCTTCTTGTGATGTTTATTGGCAGTGGGCAAGCCAACTTTTGGTGCATTACCGCCACCTACTGAACTGAAGTGTGAAGTGACAATGGGAAGGAATATATAAATAAATTAAAAAAGAAAAAAAAAAATTATATTCTCCTGTAGTTTCCTGTATCTATTATATATTTTATTATCATTCTTCTGAATTTTCTATTGCCTAATATGAGTTCTAATGTCATATTCTTTGCACCTTCTGTTTGTATCTTTGTTTCTAGCAATTGTCTCTCTTTACTATATGCTCTACACTGTAATAAAATATGCTCCACTGTTTCAAATTCACCACAACAACTACAAAACCCAGAAGGGTGCTTCCTGATTTTATGCAGGTTTCCATTTAAAGATGAATGTCCTATTCTTAATCGTGCTATCATTACTACTTCTCTTCTTTTAAAGTCACTTCCAGTCTCATTCATTTGTAATCCTACTTTCTTTTGGATTTTATATAGATGTCTACCTGTCTTCTCCATATCCCATTTTTGTTGCCATGATTTAATAACAGCTTGCTTTATAATGATCTTTGCTTCTGCTTTACTGATCTTTGCATCAATTTCTACATTATTTTTCTTCAATGATCTTTTAGCATGTTTATCTGCAATTTCGTTTCCATCTATTCCAACATGTGCTGGGGCCATAAACATGACACAACCCTGTCGTATTCATGTATTCTGTACATCAGTTGCATTATTTCTTTATTTTCATTATTGCAATAATATCCTGTCTGCAGTTTGATTGACCTGATTGAATACTTCTTAACGCTGCCATTGAATCTGAACATATCACTGCTTTCTTAATCTGAGTCTCTTCTAACCATTGTAAAGCTATGCCAATAGCAATCGATTCTGTAGTAAATACAGACAGGTAGTCTGGTGATCTTTTGTAATAATTTCTTCTTGTTGTGGTATGACTATTGCTACTCCTGTCTTATTGGATTCTGGATCTGTATAAATCTGTACAATATCATGGTACATCCGTTCAATATACTGATTTACTTCATTTATTACACCACTACTGGATTTTTCAACTTTTTATTAGATACAAATCTATTGCAGGCATTTTAAATACCCACGGAGGGATTACTGCTATAGGCACTGCATCACTGCATTTCCCATTTACTAAATCCATTGTCTTTGCCATTTCTTCTGCCATCCACCCAATGCTTTTTATATTTGTTCTCTCATGCTCCCAACATTCTTCAAATATCGCCTTTGTTGGATGTTTACTGCTGTGACCTTTTAAAGATACCCAATAAGTCATTTTTAATTGCATGCGTCTTTCCTCTAAGGGCGTTTCACCCATTTCTACCTGCAGAGCAGCTCTTGGTGATGTTTCGAAACGCTCCCATGCATATTCTCAACGCTTGTGTCTGCACCTTGTCATTTTTTTCCAGAACATGCTGGCTTGCTGATCCATATGCAATGCATCCATAATCAATACCAGACCTGATAACTGCTATATATATGTTTCTGAGAGAACTACGGCTAGCCCCCATTCACTTCCTGCTAAACATCTCATAACATTCAGTGCTTTCTTACATTTAGCCAATAACTTCTCTACATGTATATTAAAGTTCAGTTTCTCATCTAACCAAACACCAAGACACCTTACTACTGATACCTGCTCCAATTGCTTTCCATAAAGAGACAACTTAATTTGAACATTTTTCTTCTTTGTAAAACATATTACCTGTGTTTTCTCTGCTGATACTCGAAACCCCACTTCTGTGCCCACTCTTCAACTTTATTTACTGCTTGCTGAACTTTCTTAACTGTGTAAGTTATATTTCTGCCTCTTCTCCAAAGTGCACCATCGTCTGCATATATTGACCTCCCCATCCCTTTTCCCACCTCATTAAATGTATCATTGATCATCATATTAAACAGAAGGGGGCTACACACACTCCCTTGAGGGGGTCCATTTTCAACTTTATAAACCCTAGAATATGATGTTCCCACTCTAACCTGAATTGTCCTGTCAAATAAAAAGTCCAGTACCCAGTTGTACATTCTTCCTAAAATACTCATGTTTTTCATTTTTATTAGTAGTCCTTCTTTCCAAAGCATATCATCTGCTTTTTCTACATCTATAAACACTCCTACAACAGCCTCTTTATTTGTCTGAGCTTATCTTATCTCTGATTCTAAACATAGCATTGAGTCCATTGTTGTTCTACCCTTTCTAAACCCACTCTGGTGCGGTGTAAAAATCTCATATGTAAGTCTATTCACAGTCAATCTTTCCATTATCTTACACACGTTTGATGTCAGTGCTATTGGTCTGTAGCTTGTTGCCTCAGATCTGTCTTTCCCTGGTTTTCCTATAGGAACAATTATGGAATGTTTCCGTGATTTAGGCAGTTTACCTTCTTCCCATACTTTATTATATAATTTTAATATACTTGCAAGTGCTATATCTGATAACTTTCCTATCATGTTATAACTAATTTCATCCTTTCCAGGAGAGGTTTCTTTTACATTCATTACTGCTCTTTTGAGCTCATACAGAGAAAAGCTTTATTTAAACAATTATTAGTAACTTCACATTTTTAGTTATTTCAGGATTATCTTCTTTAACTTTTCCCCTAATATTTCTTGCTTCTTCTGACAAATTGTTATTGCTGTGTATATTATAAAACACTTTAGCTAACATTTCTGCTTTTTCTTCATTTGAGATCGCAACTTCTTCTCCACTTCTTAATGCCGGCATACTTCAGTTTTTATGCTGCCCACCCATTTTCCTAATCATGCCCCAAATATCTGAAATTTGTATATCCCATCCAATATTATTACAATAATCCCTCCGATACTTCCTTTTTGTAGCTTTAATTATTTTCCTTAGCAGCGCCTGTGCTCTTTTATATTTCACAAGGTCTTCATATAGAAATGATGATTTTGCCTTTCTGAAAGCTCTGTTGTTTTCCCGAATAGCTTCTCCACCACGGAACTGCTTTCCTTGTCCTTAATGTTGTTTTCTTACCTATAACTTCTGTTGCAGTTGTATGAATAATATTACATACCTTTGTATTATATTCCTCCACATTATCTTCTATATTACCCATATTAATTAACCTCTGACTACAGATATAACTGAATCTTTGCCAATCTGCATTTTTTTAACTTCCATCGATCTATACTCCCCTGCTCCGTGTTTGAAACTATAATTCCTATTCTACATCTTACTGGGTAATGATCACTCCCTATCGTTGATTCCTTTAAAACCTCCCATAAACTTACATTAGCTATATTCTCTGATACAAATGTGAGATCTAACATTGACTCATGCCCATTCGCAATATTTATTCTTGTACCAGATCCATCATTTATACACACCAACCGATTTTCATCTATTAACTCTTCAATTATCTTACCGTTATAATCTGTGATTTCACGACCCCACAGTGTATTGTGGCTATTGAAGTCTCCACACCACACTATTTTATTACAACTTAACTCTAATATCTCTTCTAATTTAACTTTTGTAATTTCTTACATGGGTTATAAAAGTTTATCACTCCGATACCTCTTCCTCTGTCCAGAGTTTTATAATAACTGCTTCAATTTCATTCACATGTATAACCCTATAGCTTACACCTTGTTCAGTAAATGTTGCTACTCCTCCTCCTGCTCCTTCATCTCGGTCCTTACGGATTACTTCACAACCTTGGATTTTAAAATCAAGATGCGGTTTTAACCAGGTCTCTTGTATACAAATTATATTTGGCTTTTGCTCCAACTCATCTATATATTTTTAAATTCTTGTCCATTTGCTAGAAGACTTCTTGCAATCCACTGTAAAAGTTCAAGTCTCATTTTTATCCATTACTTTTCTGTGTTCCTTGGAGATCTCCTATGAGACTATCTTGTATTTTCTCAACTGTTATTTCTCTTCCATCCAAGTATTTCTCTGCTGCTCTGATTAGGATTTTAATTCTTTCCGTTCGACTTGATGTCTGAGCTGAACAGTTAACCACCTCTGCCATAAATGTTACAAACTTGACTTTATCTATTATCAATGACCCTTTGCTAACATTGCTTTGATGGGTTACTTTTTGGCTAGCCATGCTATCCGGTTTTTCATTTAGATCAGATGTTTCAGTATTTTTCACTCTTTTAATGGCTTCAGCATACGTTATCCCCTCCGTTATCTTGATATTCTGAGCCGTCACTGCTCTTTTCCTTACTTTTTACAGCCCCATACGCTGCACTATGTTCTTCCCCACAATTGCAACACTTCAATTTCACATTTTCTCCACACTCTCCATGCTTGTGTTCTCCTCCACATTTACCACATCTTTGTCTACTTTTGCATACTGCAGCCACATGCCCAAATCTTTGGCATTTATAGCATCTCATCGGAGGTGGAACATATTCCCTTACATTGTAGCTCATATATCCCACCATCACCCTCACTGGCAGTGCCTCTTCATCAAACTGTATCATTACAGATAAACTCTTTTTCACTCCATCCCTTGTGAATTGCAGCCGTTTCACCTTGCTAACCTTAGCATGTGCTAATTTCTTCTTCAGTCACTTCCGTAGGAAATTCCATATATTACCCCTCTAACCGCTCTTCTTTCTTTCCAGCTCAAACATTTTACTGTGTTTCCAGCCAGCGATTTTACTAGCAATGCCTTTTCTTTCTGTGCTTCATCTTTACATAAGATGCTTCCATCTTGCAATGTTTTGGCATACTCAATGTTCCCTATTTTGCTCTTTAAATCTTTGCTTATCTTTAATGGGTTCCTTGATCCTGGTGATTCAAACGTAATGATTACCTTGTGTCCCTCATTTCTTTTTATCTCTCTCCATGTGCCTACTTCTTTATCACTATCCGAATTTTGTTGATGTGTTTTTTTCCTTTTCTTATTTACTAGACTCCATTTCATTCTACTACCTTCACCTCCTTCTTCCATCCAGTCCACTTCCTGCTCACTTCCTGATTCGTCATCACTTCCTACCATCGTCACTCCAGTCACAGTCACGGGGCCGCCCACACCTCCCAAACGGCTCCTACCCTCCACAGATGCTGTCAGAAAACCAACACAGTGTGTCTATATCAAATAATCCTAGTAAAATAAAAACGATGTGCATAACGTTGGCTAGAAACGAACAGGTAACGCTCATTTGGACGTCATCGTGTCGATCTTGCGAGAAAGCTCGGGAAAGGACTGTCACTCCTTTTCCTATGCTACTCGCAATCACAACCTTAAAACCACTTCCTCCCTTCGTTGCCCTCTAGAGGACAGGATGAAAAATGTCACTCCTGTAACGGTAACCGTTACATGCTACACAGAACAAAACATGAAAGTACACGGCTGATGATGAGCATGAGCCACGTGCTAAACAAACACACAACACAAGGACAAAAGAGTGTATACTGCCCAAGCAAAACTACATACTCACACGAGACCAAGCGAATGCTCATACTGTACACTCACAACGGGGGAAAACACATGGAGCATTAATGTCCGAAGCCTGAACCAAAACCAAACTAGAATGAAATGCCAGGATTCAAACACCACTATATAAATCCATACAAAATCCTAAACAAGCATACTGAATGTTTACATATGTTGTTTAAATAAACTTACATTTATAAATTAGACATATATTGTTTACATACATGGCATTAACATACAGTACCATATTAAACGACATCATATAAAGCATTTTAATACATATATAATAATTCTTCTACGAGGTATTTCATACATGGTATAAACCTATATGTTCATATATCGTGATGATGTATATATGTGCTAATAATGTATTGTCTTATATGAAACATATATGACATCACTACCCGGTTATAGGGACACATATGTACATATATTACATTTCCGTATGGGTTCTTCTGCTGGCTCGAGAGAGTAATGATCACAGAGACGTCACCTGATGGTCTCAAAGAAGAGTTTGATATTCGCCCTTTTCTTTAATTATGGTATTGATCTGTGTGTGTGGATTGATTGCATTATGTTCGATATGTTATTTTGGTGTCGGTGTTTTCTTTTGTTTTCTTGCAGTCAGCCATTTTTTGATATGTATATGTTTATTGTTTTCAGTTAATTGATGTTTTCACTTTTATTCTAGTTATATGAGTTGTTTGTTGTCCTTTTTTGCCATAATCATGCGATCTAGGTTTGTGTATATATAAAGGCCTTATCAGTGTATGTGTAACGGTGGCTGTTTCAGAGGAGAAAGAGTAGGATCCATATGCAGCAAACATGTATTCAAACAAACATAATAAAATTAAATCCAGGCAAAACTGATCCATCCAGGCTCCATCCATCCATCCATCCATCCATCCATCCATCCATCCATCCATCCATCCATCCATCCATCCATCCATCCATCCATCCATCCATCCATCCATCCATCCATCCATCCATCCATCCATCCATCCATCCATCCATCCATCCATCCATCCATCCATCCATGACCTCACAAAGAACACAGGGGTTTAAATACACAGGGGCAAATAAGCTTAACAAATTAACAAGACACACCTGGGGAGACTAATCAACATGAAAAACTACAAAGAACTACAAAATAAAGCACAGGAAACACTTCAAAGTAAAAGTCCAAGGACAGACACAGAGCACATGTAACAGTATGTCTTCATTGTCTGACGAAGAGCCATTACGCTCAAACGTCACCTGTGGTGAGAACATCACATAAATATTTTTATATTTCAGGAGTTGTGGTGTGCCAACTTTTCTCTTCCTCTTTGTATAAAAAGTATGAAATGTATAATTTTACTGTAAAGGATAGTTGTGGCGAATATAATTTAATGTGATTATATTCCTCTGCAAACACACAAAGTTTGATGAAATGCAGTGAGGAACATTTAATATTTTTAATCTAATAAAGGTGTTTTTGTAAACTTAATTTTGTTGTGTCATAATTTAACATTAGGATATATTTTTGATATTTCACTGTGTGGATATATACTGAATGGTAGGCATTCTGTAAAGTGAGACTGCACAAAAAAAACTTTAAATATTTTTTTTATTTTAAACTCAAATTCCCCAGTGACATCATAATTTACCCCTAATGTTGGGTAAGTTGTGCCACTGTGTCCTTATGATCCTTTCCTTAATTTGTCCAGATAGAAGACAGCTAAAATATGATTTGTTGTATAATAATGTTGAAGCACAGATAATGATCAGTGAAGAACATGTACTCCAACGTCAGGCCACCTGAACGAAGCCTGGACAAAATCTGTCAGATTCAACATTATTCAGCTGGAGTGTGTCAATCATTTCAACAAAGAGCAGGAAATAAGGGTCCAGTGATGCTCTTCTCATGAAAGCAGCTAAAGCGTTATGGATGCTTTAAAAGCAGAATGTGAGCTTGGTGTGCAGGTGCCAAGTCCTGTTGGAAAATGAAATCTGTATCTCCATAAAGTTGGTCAGCAGCAGGAAGCATGAAGTGCTCTAAAACTTCCTGGTATCTGGCTGCGTTGACCTTGGACCTCAGAAAACACAGTGGACCAACACCAGCAGACGACATGGCACCCCAAACCATCACTGACTGTGGAAACTTTACACTGGACCTCAAGCACCGTGGATTGTGTGCCTCTCCTCTCTTCCTCCAGACTCTGGGACCCTGATTGACTTTCATCAGAGAACATAACTTTGGAGCACTCAGCAGCAGTCCAGTCCTTTCTGTCTTTAGCCCAGGCGAGACGCTTCTGCCGCTGTCTGTTGTTCAAGAGTGGCTTGACTCAAGGACTGCGACAGCTGAAACCCATGTCTTGCATACGTCTGTGTGTGTAGTGGTTCTTGAAGCACTGACTCAGCTGCAGTCCACTCTTTGTGAATCTCCCCACATTTTTGAATTGGTTTTGTTTCACAATCCTCTCCAGGGTGCGGTTATCCCTATTGCTTGTACACTTTTTTTTCTACCACATCTTTTCCTTCTCTTCGCCTCTCTGTTAATGTGCTTGGACACAGAGCTCTGTGAACAGCCAGCCTCTTTTGCAATGACCTTTTGTGTCTTGTCCTCCTTGTGCAAGGTGTCAATGGTCATCTTTTGGACAACTGTCAGGTCAGCAGTCTTCCCCATGATTGTGTAGCCTACAGAACTAGACTGAGAGAGCATTTAAAGGCCTTTGCAGGTGTTTTGAGTTCATCAGCTGATCAGAGTGTGGCTCCAGGTGTCTTCAATATTCAACCTTTCACAATATTCTAATTTTCTGAGATACTGAATTTGGGATTTTCCTTAGTTGTCAGTTATAATCATGAAAATTAAAATAAATAAACATTTGAAATATATCAGTTTGTGTGTAATGAATGAATATAATATACAAGTTTCACTTTTGAATGGAATTAGTGAAATAAATCAACTTTTTGATGATATTCTAATTTCATGAGCAGTACCTGTATACAGCGCTTTTAACAAGTCCTATTGTTTCAAAGCAGCTTCACAATGTTAAGAATTTGAATTTGTACAGTCATTCTGGTGAAACGGTGATGTTATCCGGCTAATTTCAAGTATCATATAGTGTCAATGCGGGCAGATCGGTAATATAGATGAGATTTAGGTGTCCCCAACTGAGCAAGCCAAAAGCCAGAGGCAATGGTGGCAAGAAACCAAAACTCCTTCAGGGTCAGAATGGAGAAAAAAACCTTGGGAGAAACCAGGCTCAGTCGGGGTGCCAGTTCTCCTCTGGCCGACGAACAAACAGTGTATGATTATAATTCTGGCAACATAGCAGGTCTTAATTCATATTAGGCAAATAGATATTCGTAAGATTATTTGAAAGATTGGAGTCGTCACGCCTGAGACGGGTTTAATGAGGATGTCGTGTCGATGCAGCATTTACGGGGGGAGTTTATTTGACACGCTCTCTGCAGACATTTCAGGGATGCGTTGGTCATGTCCAGGCGCAGGTCCACCATCTGATCTGGATACGGCCCGGATCCGGCTGACTGCAGTAAACCTCAGGATAAACAGAGAGACTAACATTAGCGTAGATGCCATTCTTCTTATGACGTAACGAGTACATCAGGTGTTATGGGAAGTGTTCCCGGTTCCGGCTGACCTAGTTAATGCAGCCTAACAATCATTTACTGATTTGAACAATAGAGATTGATAATGTTTTATGTGTAAGCCATAGTAAAGAGATGCGTTTTTAGTCTAGATTTAAACTGACAGAGTGTGTCTGCTTCCCGAGCAATGCTAGGAAGACTGTTCCAGAGTTTAGGCGCTAAATAGAGAAGCAGTTCATGATGTGCTGACAGATGAGGCTTATATTGAAATATCTCAGTGCTGTGTGTGATTCATCTACCTTCATACAGCTTTAACGAGCTCCACGTGTTCACATAATGATCGTGAGTATAAATGCACTCATTAATGTGAGTGTTATTGATCACAAGTGCAGGAGATTATAAGTCAGAAAAGAGAGAACAGAGAAACTCTAGAGAAATGTATCCAATAGAGCCTATATCTTTTACTGTTGTAGTTTTTGGCATCACGGATTGAGCTGAGAGGAAAGAAACAGCACACATGAACTCTAGAGAGAGTGTAAGTCAGATGGGCCACACATGAAAGATCAGACCATTGCGTTACTTCAACTGGCCCATCTGTTCCAGGGTAACAGTGCCCTCTTCGTGGCCAGGTGTGGAACTGCACCTGCTAACACTTCACGTTAACTTCACATGCCAGTATATTCAGCAGTTACAGTTGTTCTAAGATATCATCGGAAATGCTTGCTCAAAGTCCACCCCTAGGGGGAAGAGAACCATGATCCAGGATGAAGTCCGAAACCTTGAGGAAGAAGGGAGAAGAGCAAAATCTATTGAGTTTGCAACTCAAGGTGCCTGGACGAGGTGGAACCTCCCCAAGAGAACAATCACATGGAGTTTACTGTGGCGGCTGGAGCCCTTCCGTATAACCTGTCTACTACGACCAGTGTATGACACCTTACCAACCCCAGTCAATTTGCACAGGGGGAAGAGGGAGGACCCACTGTGCAGGTTGTGCGGTGGGAAAGCAACAATGACACACATTCTCTGTCAGGGTGTAAGATTGCATTAACACAGGAAGATACAGCTGGCACCATGACAAGATGTTGGCAGTGCTCGCAGACATCCTGGAGCAAGAAAGGAGGAAGAAACAACCAGCCAAAGTAAGACCACTGCTGAGCACCATCGCCTTTGTGAAAGAGGGCCAAAGACCTGTCGTCCCCAGCTTAGCCAGGCAAAATCTCCTGCAGTCAGGGATGGGAAATGGAGGTTGACCTCGGGAGGAAACTCCAGTTCAGCGGAGGCGATACTGTTCACAACTCTAAGGCCTGATATCATCATGTGGTCTCCAGAGGGAAAGAATATCATCCTGGTAGAGTTGGACGGTGCTGTGGGAGGAAGGCTGTGAGGAAGCTGCAGAGAGGAAAAGAGCCAAATACCAGCAACTTGTCTGAGACAGCCGGGACAAGGGGTGGACAACATGGCTGATGACGGTGGAAGTCAGATTGTCAAGGATTCCCAGCTCATTCTGTGTGGAGTCTATTGACAAAGGTTGGACTGAAAGGCCACTTGAGGAAAGCAGCCATTCAGTCGGCTGGGAGAAGCGTCAGAGAGAGCCTCCCGTTGGCTCTGGCACAAGAGAGAGGACAAAAGCTGGAAGCCTGGAGGAGAGGACCTGGCCAGTCACTTCTGACCCGCCAACTGGAGGGTGTTGTAGTAAGGGGTCGAAACATCCAGTGAAGGTTGGGGACCACCTGATGACCTAATGATTAAAGCTACAATTTTCTGTTCCCTTTGTTTTAACTCTTTATTTAAAACGTTATTTAACTCATTTAAGACTACTCTTGTGAGAATACTTGACAAAACGGGTATTACAGCAGGACTACACAAATATAGGTCTACACACACAATCATTTAGTGATTTAATGTTGATTTAATGTTTCTCTCTTCTTGTGTTCAGGGGCCTGTGATCTCACACTGGATCCAAACACACTTGTCTCATTCTGTCTGATGAGAACCGGAAGGTGACACATGTGAGAAAGAAGCAGCCGTATCCTGACCATCCAGAGAGATTTGGTGAGTGTCCTCAGGTTCTGTGTGGAGAGAGTCTGCCTGGATGCTGTTACTGGGAGGCTGAATGGAGCAGATATGGAGCTGTTATATCAGTGACATATAAAGGAATCAACAGGAAAGGATGGACTGACTGTGTGTTTGGATCCAATGACAAGTCCTGGTGTCTGAACTGCCAAACGCTGGAAGCGACCGTGCTTTATAGGCGTTCTTAAACGGAGAGTAGCAATGATCCAGCGTATTTGCTCCTTGTGTAGGACATAAGACGTGCTGGTGAAAGTTTGGCAAGACTTTCTTTAGGTTTGCTTTGTTGAAATCGCCCGCGACAATGAATGCCGCGTCGGGGTGTTTGTTTATGACGCCGCTGGCAACATCATGAAGGCCAGATAAAGCCAGCGCTGTGTCTGCCTGCGGTGGAATGTAAACAGCGGTCGCGATGACCGCAGAAAACTCCCTCGGCAGATAGAATGGGCGGCAAATGATTGTTAAATGTTCCAGATGAGGCGAGCAGGACCGCGAGAGAATGGTGATGTTCCTGGGGTCGCACCATTTCTTGTTGACCATGAAGCATACTCCACCGCCTTTGAATTTACCGGCCTCGGCTGTTCTGTCCATCCGAAAAACAGAGAAGTTCTCAGACGGCGTCACAGCTGTGTCCGGGACCGCGGGCGTGAGCCATGTTTCGGACAAACAAAGGATGTTACAGTCTCTCATGTCCCGTTGAAAACTTATCCTGGCTCTAAGATCGTCCATCTTATTCTCAAGGATTGAACATTTGCTAGAAGAATGCTCGGGAGGGGAGGGCTGAATGCCCTTTTCCTCAGTCTGTTTGGATCCCAGCGCGTTTCCCACAGTGTTTCTTGGTTCTTCGCGCCAGCTCTGTCCATTGTTCAACTCGGCGTTCGAAGGATCTCAGATGGCCACAGAGTATCGGTGAAAGTGTCCTGAAACAGTCCAGTGTAGAGGTAACCAATGTCCAAAAGAGTTTTGCTGTCATAGTAGATCAATGCAGTTGATAAGTTTGTAAAAACTATGAGTAAAAGAAAGTAAAATAGTAAATAAAAGCACAGTCTTCGCGGAGCGACCTGAACGGCGAACCGAACACGGCGGCGCCATTTTGTTCAGAGTTTCATTTGTAGAACTTGTTCAGAGTTTCATTTTGTTCATTTTGTAGAGTTTGACTCTGTTGGTTAAAGATTTTGAAAGTATCTTATAGTCAACTCCGAGTAAAGAGACCGGACACCAACATCTAATATCTTCAAGATCACCCTTTTTAGGTAATAGGGTAACCACAGCTCTTCTTAGACTCAATGGAAGTGTACCTCTCTCAACACTCTCCATGAAAGCGGCAAACAAATCCTTTCCAATGACTGGCCATAAATGTTTATAAAATTCTGCATTAAGTCCATCCAATCCCGGGGTTTTGCCAGAAGACAGTTCTTTAACAGCAACAGATAGTTAATCAAAAGTCAATAGTTCGTCAAGCTTAGATTTCTCCCCTTCCGAAAGCTGAGGTAAATCCTGAAAGAGAAGTTCAGCCATCTCCTCATCGCAAGTTTCAGCTCTGTAAAGATCCTCATAAAAAGACAGTGCGTAAGAAATAATCCCATGACCATCAGTAACCTTCCTCCCCTCTGGAAGCCTCAAACAGCCTAAAATCTTCTTATCCACAATCTTCTTCTCCAGGATAAAAAAGAAAGTTGTAGGAGCATCCATGCTATTGACAGAAGAAAATCTTGCACGAATCAGCATCTCCTGGGCTCTTTCCTCCAGTAGATTCCGCAAAATAAATGTATTGCGTCTCAAGGACTCAGTGGTATTGACAACATCCCCTTCAATGTCAAGTAGAAGTATTTCCTGTTCAAGCTGTGCCATCTTTTGTCCAAACAGCTTTTATTGTAAGCAGAGCAGCTCTGACAAAACAATTTAATTTGAGTTTTTCCGATGTCCCACCACTGGCTCAAGGACTTGTACTGTGTTTTCCTCTCTCTCAGATCTCCCAGAAATAAGTGAAAGAGTGCACAAATTTTGATCTTATAATAATCTATTATTAAATTTCCAAAAATATGTATTAAACGTGCTCTCTGCAGTAGTGACATCAATAGATAGAAAATGGTGATCAGACAGAGCAGTAGGAAATATACAACTATTATAGAAATGATGTCTTTTGCTTTTTTGTACATATATCCTGTCCAGCCTTGCCCCAGATACCATATTGGAGTTTATTTTCACCCAGGTATATTGCCTGACCTGAGGAAATGATTCTTGATCTACAAGATTGTGGTAAACAATTAAAGACCTAAGCACATCTGCAGATTGACTATGTGGCTCTTCATGATTCCTGTCTAAAGTATGACTTAAAGTACAGTTAAAATCCCCGCCAGAACAATGGTCCTATCATGAGAAACATCCCCTAGAGCAATTTTAAGTTTTTCAAAAAAACCAACACGATCTAACCCAATATTGGGTGCATACACATTGAAAAAAGAAAAATGATTACCCTGAATAGTTACATCAACTCTCAGCAAACGACCAGAAATCACTTCAACAACACTGACAGGCTGCTCTTTATATTCAGGTGTCATCAGTATAGCCACCCCTGCACTGACATTAGAGCCATGACTCAGTATAGCCTGGCCCTTCCATTCACTCAACCACTGTATCTGATTATTCTCATCTGTGTGAGTTTCCTGTAGAAAAACCACACCAGCCCTCTTCATCATGATATAATCAAAGAGACTAGCCCTCTTCACAGCATCACGACACCCATTAACGTTCAATGAACTAAGTCTCAAAGGTGCCATGAAAAAATATATAAGATAAACACAAAATAGACTAATCCACAAGAGTCCTTAAGTAACCAAGCCATGCTCATTTTTTAACTTGTAAATTCAAAGAACTTCTAACATTACTAAGAAGCTTCTTAAGACGGTAGTGTTTGGGTTTGTCAAGCTCTTCCAAGCAAGCTTTTCTCATAGCCATCGTACCAGACAACAGAAACAATTTTACATCTGGAAAATATAACTCAATTTTAGGTTTACAATGGCAATTAGTAGTATCAAGGAAATGATTAATCTGCTGAACAGAGTAAAGTTTGGTCTTACCTCCAGAGACAAGCTCTGAATCCACCGCGTCATTCCCCATTAATTAATCTTCGTGTTCAAAGTCAGAGTCATCCATTAAATCCTCAGGTTCTTGAGATAACATAGCATCTTGACTCTGACTAAACGAGTCATCAGTAGTCGACAATTTTATCAGGTTGCGTTTGTTTTGCATCAAAAACCAATTCCGTTTCAGCCACGGACTCCAAGCACACCTGACCCGAGCTCGTCTCTGCCTGCGGTACAGCGGGGATCTGACTCGGGCCGGCCGCCGCCTCAGCAGCCCCTGCCAGGCCACCTCCAGAGGCCTCCAGCACCGGTCTCCCGTCGGGCATGTCACCTGACGCCAAAAGCGCTCCGCTCGGCTGGGGTTCTGACGCCACTGCGGTCACAGCGTTATCTGCACCGGCCACCCTCTCGCTGTTCTCCGCATCTGCAGCTGGAGCCGCAAGAAGGCCCGCCGGCCTGTCTCGCCTCGGGCAAGTTTGCCTGACATGTCCAAAATCACCACAAATAAAGCATCTCATCGACTCTGAACTAATAAAAACAGTGTAATCTTTGCCATCGATGCTTAGTTTCGCTGACAGATTTAACGGATCACTCTGAGAGTTTAGAATCATAAAAACCTGACGACTTAAAAAGACATCACATGTTTAATCTCGGATTTTTACACCCTAGAGGAATCATTTTAATAGCACTCACTATTTTACCATACCTCTGGAGTATTTGTTCCAGTCCGCCGCTCACGGCTATCAAACAATCTTCCACCGACACATGGCCAACCAGCTCCTTCCACACTCACTCCCAGCATCCACTCACACAGACAGAGAGACAGAGAGAAAGAGAGAGAGAGAGAGAGAGAGAGAGAGAGAGAGAGAGAGAGAGAGAGAGAGAGAGAGAGAGAGAGACAGAGCGAGAGCGAGAGAGAGAGAGAGAGAGAGAGAGAGAGAGAGAGAGAGAGAGAGAGAGAGAGAGAGACAGAGCGAGAGAGAGAGAGAGAGAGAGAGAGAGAGAGACAGAGAGAGAGAGAGAGAGAGAGAGAGAGAGAGAGAGAGAGAGAGAGAGAGAGAGAGAGAGAGAGAGAGAGAGAGAGAGAGAGACAGAGCGAGAGAGAGAGAGAGAGAGAGAGAGAGAGAGAGAGAGAGAGACAGAGAGAGAGACAGAGAGAGAGAGAGAGAGAGAGAGACAGAGAGAGAGAGAGAGAGAGAGAGAGAGACAGAGAGAGAGAGAGAGAGAGAGAGAGAGAGAGAGACAGAGAGAGAGCGACAGAGAGAGAGCGAGAGAGAGAGAGAGAGAGACAGACAGAGAGAGAGACAGAGAGAGAGCGAGACAGAGAGAGAGAGAGAGAGAGAGAGAGAGAGAGAGAGAGAGCAAGAGCGAGAGAGAGAGAGAGAGAGAGAGAGACAGAGAGAGAGAGAGAGAGAGAGAGAGAGAGAGAGAGAGAGAGAGAGAGAGAGAGAGAGAGAGACAGAGAGAGAGAGAGAGGGGTGTGTGCGTGCCTGCCTGCCTGCACAGGAAAACAAGACCTCACGGTGCAATAATAGCGACTATCAGAATATAGACAGGGTTTGTCCAAAGAGTCGCTAGTTCTAGATCCTAAAAGGGTCTGAAAAGTCATTAAATCTAGTGGATTTCAAGTATATTTAGAAAATTCAATTATTTAGTTTTACTTTTATTTTATTAAATGGCACATTAACAATTTAATTGTAACATTAATCTGTTACCTTGCTTGTGTTTCTTCTCTAAGTGTTCAGCCAGATGGTTCTGGTTCATCTTCCTCAGGATGTCCACCATGATCTTCACAGCTTCTTCTGGTCCAAAACGCTTCATCATCAGATCCACTGTGTCAGGAGCATCTGCCTTCTTCAGATCAGCAATGGGAAAGCCCTTAAGCTCTTTTAAGTGCCATTTAAACCTATTCAGTTCATCTGTGTCTAGATTATCCAGAGCGGCCAGAAGCTGCTCTGAAACAGATGCTCATCATCCTCACTGATTCACTTCTGCAGGACAAGAAGAAAAAGAGCTGATCAGTCATCTGATTTCTGTTAATCAACTATAATTTCTTTGAAAGGATTAAATAATTGTCTTTGAGTTTTATTAATGAACACAAAACTATTATGATACACAATGTCTTAATATTGTCTGGAATCAGTGTGAACTTTAAATCTAGATAGGTCAGCATTTTATTAAGCAGTATTTACTAACTCACCGGTAAAACTATGACAACTGTCGGCTTCCTGTTCTGCCTATAAACTGGCTTCTTGGGAAAAAGCTCTGAAACTCATCTCCGGAAAACAAGGGAAAGCAGTTTTTCAAGCAACAAGAGAAACTCAGAATCACAGCCTGTCATGAAAACACACGTACATCTTATCTGATGTATGCAGTAGACTGACAGAGACTGAGAAATTACTGTTACAGTAAGAGACAGATGTACTTTAGCAGACACTGTATCATTTGTTTAAAAAGCCAATGATGATTTGACTCACTTATATTGACCTGAGACTGACAATCAGACATTGTTTGCAAGTGGCTGGTAGCGCCACAGTGTAAAAGACTAAACAGGAAACGACTGATCACCTTCGGCTAATTCATGCCTGCATGATAGATGGCACTGACCGAGAAGGCATTTTTCTTGTGTGTGTGTACTGTATCTCTAAAATACGATGGAAGGTCATAGTTCACAGTTTACAGATTGAAGGCTGTTCTAATTTTACGTTGTGTTGCTTGTGCATTCCCATGAGTGAATATTTTAATATTAACATGAGCAGAGTGAAATAAAGTGATCAGCATGATTGATATTCAAACCAGTAAGCATGTGCTGCTCTGTTTACAGTTTGTGCCACAGGTTCAGGGTGTGACACCGGCTCTTCCTATTGTTTGTCCTGTCATTTTTCTGCAGCTTGTGATTGGAGTAATCAGCATGATCACAAGCTGATCTCCCGCACCTGTCGCTTGTTCCTCTACCCTTTATATACCCAGCTGTGTCTATCTCTTGTTGTCAGTTGATCACTTCATGTTGTATGGTTGCTCTGGGCCCTTAGACGAGGAGTTGTAGCAAGCCTTATTTTCCTTGCTGGTTCGGTCTCGTCTACTGCTGGGTCATCCTGCACCCTTTGTTTCTCGGTGGTCTCTCCAGCTAGTGTGTGTGCAGATACAGCGGTTTCTCAAACTGTCACCAGTCACTTTGTTTCTTTTTGTGCCTCAGGTTGGCCCTGAATAAACTTGTTTTCTTTTCACCGCACTTGAGTCCTCCTTTCATCCTCCTCAAAAACGATGACAAGCAGAGAGACATTCTCCTTCACAATGTAAGAAAATAACTTCTCACTACTAGTTTGGAAAGACGCTGCATTGTCATGTGGACTCTTGTTTTCAAGCACACAAATTACTCTCGCATTTGAAAGTGCAGTCATAAAAAAACAAAAAAAAAAAAAAAAGGACTGCACTTTATTGCAGCCCCTTACACAGTAATGTTAACTGTTATCTGTTGGTCAACTTTTTTTACTGTCTACTGATTGGTGTTTCTGAATTGTTTTGAACTGGTGTTTCAGCTGTAGGAGATGAGTAAAGAGCAGTGCCTTAATATAATGTCTACCTATATTCCACGACGAGTGTTCCACAGAGATGGGAAGTAACGAAGTACAAATACTTCTCAGCACCTGTACTTAAGTAGATTTTTCTGATATTTTTACTTTACAATTTAGTTTTGTGTTGACTTTTACTTTTACTCCTTACATTTTAACACAAATACCGGTACTTTCTACTCCTTACATTTTACAAAATTGGCTCATTACTTTAGTTTCAAATAATTTCAGTAGAGTTAACATTATTATTTTTGCGTCATCAATACCGAATTCAATCTAATTGGATGGGAATATACATTGCACTTGACGGACCACTACAAGACGACTCAACGGATTCTGCGGCATTCATTCGCAGGAAATCATTGCGGCTTGATGGCGGTAGCGTTAGCATGTAGTATGGACGGCGGCGACATTATTGAAGAAAACAGAGCAGACAAGCAGCAAGGCATTCCCAATCATCCTTGGCCTTATCTGAGAGAGATGTTTGAGATTGTAAGCATCAAGAATGACTCCTGGCGAATGTGCTGCAAATTGTGCCAACCAAAACACCACAAACTGCTGGAATTCACCATCAAATCTGAAAAAAAAAACACAGAGGTAAATGCATCTTTTTGTTGTTATCAAAAGCTATTTGTTTCAGTAACTTTATTAAGTTTACGTTAATGTTGGTCAGTTACATTTGCTCTCCTGCTAGCAATGACGATGCTTTGGTTCACTAGCATTTAGTTAAGTAACCAAAGTAACGTTAAGGTTAGGAATTGTTCAGTTTATTATAAAATAATCAACTAGCTGATACAATATCTGCATGTATAGATTTATATTAAAAACGGATTCAGGGTGCTTTCACACTAAGATCGTTTGCTGCAGTCCGAGTCCGAGCGGGATTGTTCCCAGCGCCCCAAGCAGCGTTGGTTCACACTCAACTTGATTCTTTCGAACCCTGGTGCGTTTGTTTGCATCTTACGTAATCTGAAACATGCATGGCCCTGATAGAAAACAGAACACGGGTCAATATAGTGTGTTTTTATTAATTCGATTGCTATTATGAGCATGGCCGTAGTAGCCAGCCATGAGGTCACCGAGGTCTGGACTTCGGTAATTTTTTTATATGTCAAAATAAAATTTCAAGATCTCTGAATGATTAATTACCCATTTAAACCACCTCATGTCATGAGTGTTTGCAATTCATGTCGCTGCGAGAAGCTAGCGCAGTGAACGGGGCTTGAGCGAGCGTTATGAGTGAGGGCGCGGGTGCAGCCTCCATCCGTGTTGCCAGATCCACCTATTAGGAAGGTGGATTATTAGGACACTTTAAGAAGTTAATAAAGTGGGAAGTTGCATGTTAGGATTAGTTTTATATATATATATAATATTTATTACCAAAACACAAACTTTTAATTTATTTCGGATTATTATTTTGTTTTTGTTTTTTGGGGTTTTTTTGTATATCTGGCAACATTGTAGTCTACTGCCGGCATTAATAAAATAAAATAAAAATCTTATAGTCAAACTGTAACTGCTGACAGGAAGATCGTTCAGTAAGATTTTGTTCACACAAAAGAAAAAACAGTAATAGCTGTCATACAGTTGCTATACCAGTGCTTTAACCATTCAGAGGTAAATGTTAAGGAATAATTATGGGCTATATATACTGTGATATGTTGCTAGTTGAAATTACACCATGATATAGGTTTTAGGCTATTGTGCCTAATGTTTCCTATTTCATAGTAAGTATGTCAGAGGGTCTCTTGGCTACATCACTGAACAATTTGTTTCGTGTGTTTGTCTGTATTTTCACTCACAGAGAAAGCATGCCAATCATATGGAGAGATACAGAAAGCTCACTTAAGTTGTTCAGAAAAGAAAGTCAACCCCGGACGCAAGCCCATCACCCAAACAACCAAAGTTATGGGAAGCCAAGAGAGTGTCACAGGTCAGTGTAGATACAGGAATCATTGACTTTCGTCATTCAAGGTCTACACCCACTCAGTGTAGTTGAGCAGCAGGGATTCATAGACCTTCTGCTTCTCCTCCAGCCCGATCTAGCAGTGATGTCTCGTGGCACTCTTAAAAACAAAGTAGAGAAAGTACCATAATAAATGAAAAATAATCTTAAATTGGCCATAACTAAAGCTGAGTTTATTGCAACCACCACAGATTGCTGGACTGCACAACAGACAGGGTTTTATAGGTGTCACTGCGCATTGGATGGATAGTGCAGCTCTGCAGAGGTGCTGTGCTGCCCTAGTGTGCAAACAACTAAAAGGGTCACATACTTTTCCTGCCCTTGCTAGTGCTCTCAACGATATACAGTGGGTACAGAAAGTATTTAGACCCCTTAAATTTTTCACTCTTTGTTATATTGCAGCCATTTGCTAAAATCATTTAAGTTATTTTTTTTCTCATTAATGTACACACAGCACCCCATACTGACAGAAAAACACATAATTGTTGATATTTTTGCAGATTTATTAAAAAGAAAAACTGAAATATCACATTGTCCTAAGTATTCAGACCCTTTGCTCAGTATTTAGTAGAAGCACCCTTTTGATGACGGATTCAATGTCTGTTACAATAAGAACGAGACTGATATTCCTGCCGTCCCTTCATCCTCTAATAGAGTAGGAGTGTATGTGGACGTGTCGGCCGACACTCTGTCCTTCTACAGCGTCTCTCACACACACACACTCACACACTTACACACATTCAGTACCACATTCATTGAACCCCTCTATGCTGGATTTAGGCTTTATGAGTGTAACTCTTCAGTGTCTCTGTGTGACATTAAACAGCCTCCTGTGAGAGACAACAGTGATATACACACAACCGGGTGAGTGAAATATACTGTGTGTTAGTGAAGGATTTTTACAGACTGAGACTATCATGAATATATCAATAAAACCGATATCCAATATCAATAAATATATATTTTTTCTTCCTTTGTTTGTAAATAACACAAATCTCTCCTGCACAGGGACTATAAACACATTCTTTTTCATTTTAGAGTCTCTCCTGATCTCACATGATCTCTAAACTGTAATTTACTATTTATTTTCTGTAATTTTCTATCTGTATTCTTTTCTATTATTATGCCTGCAGACGAAGAATAAGACAAGATAGTCAAATTCATGATTTGAGTTCATGTCGACTAGTTAAACATAGAGCCTACATTAAAATAACTTGACCATGATGTGCAAATTAAACTCATTAAACTATATTTGTTTATTAACTATTGTACTATATTTGTAAAGTATATACACTCACCTAAAGGATTATTAGGAACACCTGTTCAATTTCTCATTAATGTAATTATCTAATCAACCAATCACATGCAGTTGCTTCAGCATTTAGGGTGTGGTCCTGGTCAAGACAATCTCCTGAACTCCAAACTGAATGTCAGAATGGGAAAGAAAGGTGATTTAAGCAATTTTGAGCGTGGCATGGTTGTTGGTGCCAGACGGGCCGGTCTGAGTATTTCACAATCTGCTCAGTTACTGGGATTTTCACACACAACCATTTCTAGGGTTTACAAAGAATGGTGTGAAAAGGGAAAAACATCCAGTATGCGGCAGTCCTGTGGGCGAAAAATGCCTTGTTGATGCTAGAGGTCAGAGGAGAATGGGCCAACTGATTCAAGCTGATAGAAGAGCAACTTTGACTGAAATAACCACTCGTTACAACCGAGGTATGCAGCAAAGCATTTGTGAAGCCACAACACGCACAACCTTGAGGCAGATGGGCTACAACAGCAGAAGACCCCACCGGGTACCACTCATCTCCACTACAAATAGGAAAAAAGAGGCTACAATTTGCACAAACTCACCAAAATTGGACAGTTGAAGACTGGAAAAATGTTGCCTGGTCTGATGAGTCTCGATTTCTGTTGAGACATTCAGATGGTAGAGTCAGAATTTGGCGTAAACAGAATGAGAACATGGATCCATCATGCCTTGTTACCACTGTGCAGGCTGGTGGTGGTGGTGTAATGGTGTGGGGATGTTTTCTTGGCACACTTTAGGCCCCTAGTGCCAATTGGGCATTGTTTAAATGCCACGGCCTACCTGAGCATTGTTTCTGACCATGTCCATCCCTTTATGACCACCATGTACCCATTCTCTGATGGCTACTTCCAGCAGGATAATGTACCATGTCACAAAGCTTGAATCATTTCAAACTGGTTTCTTGAACATGACAATGAGTTCACTGTACTAAAATGGCCCCCACAGTCACCAGATCTCAACCCAATAGAGCATCTTTGGGATGTGGTGGAACGGGAGCTTCGTGCCCTGGATGTGCATCCCACAAATCTCCATCAACTGCAAGATGCTATCCTATCAATATGGGCCAACATCTCTAAAGAATGCTTTCAGCACCTTGTTGAATCAATGCCACGTAGAATTAAGGCAGTTCTGAAGGCGAAAGTGGGTTAAACACAATATTAGTATGGTGTTCCTAATAATCCTTTAGGTGAGTGTAGACTATATTTAAAAATGTATGATTGGTCAGAAATATACGTTTGTTATAAGTGATGGACATCACAGGTATTATCAACAATATTCTTGCATGTCCAAGTAAATGTTCTACAGGGAAGTTCAAATGAGTTCAGTGTCAAAGTAAATTTATACCAGCATTTTTGTACATAAACAATGAAGTGACCCATCCAAGTGCACACACACAGCAGTGAGTATTGAACACACACACACACACGCACACAGACACAGACAGACAGACAGACAGACCAGAGACACCCGGAGCAGTGGTGTTGAATGTGTAACTTTACTATATCTATATCTTTTAAAGGGTTAGTTCACCCAAAAATGAAAATGCTGTCATTAATTACTCACCCTCATGTCGCTCGACACCCATAAGACCTATGTTCATCTTCGAACACAAAAGAAGATATTTTTGTTGAAATCCGATGGCTCAGAAAGGACTCCACTCAAGACCCATAAAAGGCACTAAAGACGTCATCACAAAGTCCATCTCACTACAGTGGTTCTACAATAATTTTATGAAGCGACGAGAATAGTTTTTGTGCAAAAAAACCCCAACTAAATAACGACTTATATAGTGATGGCTGATTTCAAAACACTGCTTCCTGAAGCTTCGGAGAGTTATGATTCAGAGTATCGATTCATGATTCAGATCGCGTGTCAAACCGCCAAACTGATGAACTCACGTGACTTTGTCGCTCCGAACCGCTGATTCGCTTGTATTATGTATTACAATGTATTACGTTTGTATTAGTCTTCGCACGAGCGCTTTGTAAACATTGGGGCGGTACTTATGCCTACATCTAGCGTGACCTTTCTGACGTGATTACGCAATCCTAGTGCACGCCTCTAGTGTATGACTTGAATTACTTACAATGAGCATATGTTGTTCTAGAACTTGGATATCCCTTTCAGCATTGATGGTGCCTTTCCAGATGTGTAAGCTGCCCATGCCACACGCACTCATGAACCCCATCCCATCAGAGATGCAGGCTTGAACTGAGCGCTGAGAACAACTTGGGTTGTCCTTGTCCTCTTTAGTCCGGATGACATGACTTCCCAGTTTTCCAAAAAGAACTTCAAATTTTGATTGGTCTGACCACAGAACAGTTTTCCACTTTGCCACAGTCCATTTTAAATGAGCCTTGGCCCAGAGAAAACGCCTGCGCTTCTGGATCATGTTTAGATATGGCTTCTTTTTGACCTATAGAGTTTTAGCCGGCAGCGGCGAATGGCACGGTGGATTGTGTTCACCGACAATGTTTTCTGGAAGTATTCCTGAGCCCATGTTGTGATTTCCATTACAGTAGCATTCCTGTATGTGATGCAGTGCCGTCTAAGGCCGAGATCACGGGCATCCAGTATGGTTTTCCAGCCTTGACCGCACAGAGATTGTTCCAGATTCTCTGAATCTTTGGATGATATTATGCACTGTAGATGATGATAACTTCAAACTCTTTGCAGTGTTTCTCTGAGAAACTCCTTTCTGATATTGCTCCAGTATGTTTGGCCGCAGCATTGGGGGAATTGGTGATCCTCTGCCCATCTTGACTTCTGAGCGACACTGCCACTCTGAGAGGCTCTTTTTATACCCAATCATGTTGCCGATTGACCTAATAAGTAGCAAATTGGTCCTCCAGCTGTTCCTTATATGTACATTTAACTTTTCCGGCCTCTTATTGCTCCCTGTCCCAACTTTTTGGAGTGTGTAGCTCTCATGAAATCCAAAATGAGCCAATATTTGGCATGACATTTCAAAATGTCTCACTTTCAACATTTGATATGTTATCTATATTCTATTGTGAATAAAATATAAGTTTATGAGATTTGTAAATTATTGCATTCCTTTTTATTCACAATTTGTACAGTGTCCTAACTTTTTTGGAATCGGGTTTGTAGTAAGTGGATTGCCCAGGCTGTTTTCCTTATCAAAAGTGCGGGGTCGATTGCTGTCTTTCCAAAACTGTGGGGTCATAACCCCTGTCCCCTGTCAACGGCGCACCTGTACCTAGTCGATAGCACGGCACAATATGGCAAATTTCAGAAGTATGCAGTATGCAAGTAACAAGGTAGTGACATCATCACTTTATGGAAGAATATCAGTAGGATTGATTTTATGCAATAGAATTAAATCTAGTGTATGAATAAAACAATGAATGGGTCTATTTTGCTTATATTTTGCTTGACCCCGAAGGAGTTTAGTAAATCTGTAAACGTAGCCCCTAACGCATCATTTGTATTATCTATGTGAATGTTAAAATCACAGACAATCAGGCGCGCGTGTTCTGACAGTGAGCCTGAAGTGGTGGTCCGATATCTGGAAATCTGATCTTATCTGGGCTTTTGCTTACAGTTTTGTCCCTCCCACTTTGAAAATGTCTTCATGCGTCCTGCAGACAGTCAAGGTCTGAGAGAAAATCAGCAAAATCTTTTAGGAAATGAACACCAAACACGGTAGACACAGTTGAGACTTGATGATGATGCCACAAGAGGAGATGTTTCAATGTATAAGATCTGTTACAAATGATCTCTAAATATGTAGATGGTCATTTATTGAATTCAGCCATTCTGAGTTTGTAAAATAATGTTGTAAAATAATGAATTTTTTTTTTTTTTTTTTCTAATTTCCCCACTAGGTTTAGGCTATTTGTTAGGTCTTGTTATGAAGATGTTTTGTGTCAGGCGTGTGCATTCCATTACCGTGTATTTTTGTTTCTATGAGGTAGTCTAAAGTGAAAGCCGGTGGAACAGGATGAACAGGTAGACACGCACACCTTTATCAACAAGGAAAGGAGACTGTAAGCAGGAGAGTTTTTCACGTAAGTACGTTTTTAAAATGCTTTATAATATCTAGAAAGCTGTCACTTGGGTTATTTAAAACAATTACATTAAATATATGTTTGCATAAAGTCGTAGGCTACATACCTTGCTAATTCACTCAATACTTTACACTTGATATAGTCTTAGACTACGTCATGACACGCAAATGTTCCCACTGTTTTATGTATTGTAGCCTAGTGTCTTTCAGAGAGATATTGTTACTGAATAAACCTATTGCTAAAGTATAGAACCAGACAAGTCTTGCCCACCATTGTATGGATGGGATCAAGCAGAGGTGGTATCGCAAACGAGTCCTTTCAAAACCTTTAAACAATGTAATAACACCTGTGGGTATAGCATCAAAGACAATGGCAAATTCTCTGGGTGTGAGAGGAAGATTACATTTTTTCAAAAAATTCACCATAGGTATATAGAAGAACGACTACTTCCCGCTTGATCACTGGCATAAAGTTGGCTTGACGTTAGACATTCGACATTCTCAAATGTAGGGACCGTCTCTAAAGTTACATATGACATTTCAACTTCAATAGCATTACAGTCATAAAATGCACACCTTTTTTTTGATATTTATTCAAATAAACTGTCAGATCATGTGTCATGTGTTTTTTTCACCACTGTATGGGATACAAAATATGCCATGATTTAAAGCATTTGAAGAGAATGATTTACAGTCATAAAACCAACTATAAAGTGTTAATCTGGGTGTCAGCTATGATATATACAAAATATTTTGTATATGAACCCATACAGTAGTGAAAACAAAATGATGCTGGTTTCACACACGCAGTGCGGAGGCAGAGCAGAAGCTGTGCGTATGGACAGAGGGAGTTGTGTTTACACTGGCATTGCAGCTGAACCGTGGCTTGTGTAGCTACTGCAAATACAGACGAGTATCGTCCATTCGGTCACCTTTTTCCGGTGTTCTACTCCGACCCTTGCCTGTCTGTCTCGTGCTTTGATTTATGATGGGCACTGTGTTCCTCTCTGTCCCAAACACATATGACATGCTGTGTATAGGTAGTTTACATGATAAAATAACCTTAAAGTTAAGATATGCCTCTAGTTTTAATCATTTAACAGGCCTTTGACGCGTTTGGGCAAAAACTTCTGACAGTGATGTGTTGTCATGTATTTTTTTTTTTTTTTTTCTTCACAGTGCTAGGTGTCATATGGTGTTTGTGAAATACGGAACACTTCACTACATGTAATGCGCCCTACAAAAGACAATAGAACCCATTATAATCAGTGATTGTGTTACTGTGCATAACTTGTGGCAACGTCACAAATCAATAGTTGTGTGTTGGTAATCAGTTGGTAATTTTTTATTATTTATATGGGCAGACATATAGTTTAACCTAATGTATGTCCTCATTTGCCCAAACTAATTTAAAGACTATTTAACAGCTGTGGGTAATGAATGCAGACTCAAAATGAATTCAGTTCATTTATTTTGAAAAACACATAAAACGAACAACAGAATCAGTGTCGTAACTTTCTTTTTAAAAAGTGGGTGGGACAGGAATGGGTTTTAAAAAAACAAAAAAAAACAAAACAATGATATGTACAATAACATTTGCAGAAAAAATAACATTACAATGTCCATAAATAATTTTTTTTCTACTCAAGTAGTTGTTCGACTGAGCACACATTTATATTAATTTAATTACTTAAATATATACTGGAGAATATTCTAAACCTTATATATTATATTAACCTAATATTCTTAGTTTGCACTGAAGCGCACACGCATAAAGCATGCCAATTATTATGAATGTGTCAAAAATAGCAAGGAGACATTTTAATTGTTTATTAATAAACTAGTGTTTTTCGTGTCAGTGTCGGCTGTAAAGATGAAGTTGTGGACAGTAGTGGACGCGCTATATAGAGAGCGTTTATTACATAATCAGAGAGTGGCCTATTTCTTTTGGTTTTGAATTGACATTTCAAGCAACATATTTCTCATGTCTGTGAGGCAAGTAGGCTACACTGAATTTCGTTCATTTATGAGACGTGCTCCAGTTCACTTGCAATACAAGTCAATGCTCTGGTGTATGAAGGTATTTTTAGTGCAGAAAACTGAACACGCGTGAGAGTGTAATTTGTAGCTGTACAGCATATCCACACATGTGTATCAATAAATTTGAAGTCTTTTAGTTGTAAACTTGTATTTTTTTCTCTCTCTACAAACACAACACAACAGTTACAGCTTCACATTTTTCACTGCAGGCGCACAAATCCTTTTCCACGAATCACACATGAAGAAACTTATACACTCACATTTGTGCTACAGTTGCTGCAGTAAAAATGGTGAAAACGCATTCACACACCGTATCAGAAATGTGAAGTCACGGACAAATTTTGCACATCCGCAAATTAATATGTGAATCCATGCAATGAGAGTTGCACACTTGTAGAATATCTGGTCACAAAAGCATTACTTTTCTTGTACATTTTTTCTAACACAATCACAAGTCCAATCAGTACAACTGCTTGAATCTGCTGCTACGAGTCTCAAACACAGTTTTTTGGCCCTCCAGCACCATGAACATGATCTCTTCTGTATGTCAAGTCAAGTCAAGTCACCTTTATTTATATAGCACTTTTAACAAATCCAATTGTTTCAAAGCAGCTTCACATTGTTAAAAGTAAAATAATGCAACAGAATTTGTACAGTCGTTCTGGTGAAACGGTGATGTTATCCAGCTAATTTCAAGTATCATATAGTGTCAATGCGGGCAGATCGGTAATATAGATGAAATTTAGGTGTCCCCAACTGAGCAAGCCAAAAGCCAGAGGCAATGGTGGCAAGGAACCAAAACTCCTTCAGGGTCAGAATGGAGAAAAAAACCTTGGGAGAAACCAGGCTCAGTCGGGGTGCCAGTTCTCCTCTGGCCGACGAACAAACAGTGTATGATTATAATTCTGGCAACATAGCAGGTCTTAATTCATATTAGGCAAATAGATATTTGTTAGATTATTCGAGAGATTGGAGTCGTCACGCCGAAGACGGGTTTAATGAAGATGTCGGTGTCGATGCAGCATTTCACGGGGAGTTTATTTGACATGTTCTCTGCAGACACTTCAGGGATGCGTTGGTCATGTCCAGGCGCTGGTCCACCATCTGATCTGGATACGGCCTGGATCTGGCTGACTGCAGTAAACCTCGGTATAAACAGAGAGACTAACATTAGCGTAGATGCCATATCTACATGGATATTAAAATCACCAACAATTAGTACTTCATCTGCAGCCAGTACTAACTCTGATAGAAAGTCACCAAATTCTTTGATAAAGTCTGTATTGTGCCCTGGTGGCCTGTATACAGTAGCCAGCACAAATGTCAAACGGGATTTATCAATTACACTACATAATGCTACATAAAGCACCAAAACTTCAAAGGAAATATATTTGAAACTAGACTTCTGAGTAATACTGAAGATATTATTATAAATTACAGCAACCCCTCCCCCTTTGCCTTTCAGATGCGGCTCATGTTTATAACAATAATCTTGTGGGGTGGACTCATTTAAAGTAATGTAGTCGTCAGGTTTTAGCCAGGTTTCTGTCAAACACAGCACATCTAGATTATTATCTGTAATCATATCATTAACAATAAGCACTTTTGGGGAAAGGGATTGAATATTCAGCAACCCGAGCTTTATCATTTGATCATCTGTATTATATCTGTTGTTTATTTGTTTGACATCAATTAAGTTTTTACTGTTGAATGGTCTTGATGGTTTTTTGTATTTACTAATTTGGGGAACAGACACAGTTTCTGTGTGATATCTAGTTGAAGGAGTCTCTATGTGTTGGGATTTATCTGACTTCTGTAATGGGAGACAGCTAGCAGGCGGTCGGGTAAGCCAGTCCGCCTGCTTCCTGACCTGGGCCCCAGTTAGTCAAGGTTTAGCTCTAAGACTATATGCCAAATTACTAGAAAGAAGAGCGGCACCACTCCAAGAAGGATGGATGCCGTCCCTTTTCAACAGGTCAGGTCTGCCCCAAAAGCTTTTCCAATTGTCTATGAACCCTATGTTATTTTGCGGACACCACTTGAACAACCAGCCATTGAGTGATGATAGTCTGATAAGTATCTTATCACTCCTTTTAACTGTCACAAGCATGCCAGGCTCCACCCACTCCCAAGCACCACCCACAGCCTCTCCCGAGTACTGATCACGCACACACCTGCACCTCATCATTACCTCATCACTGCCTGCATTTAAGCCCCACACGCACACACACAGTCACTGTCCGGTCTCATTAACACAACCTTCTTATGTTGACTTACCTCAAGGACTCTCCCAGGCTACTTACCTGCTTCCTCGCCTCCAGTGTGTCTCCTCGTCTCCTGTCTCCATCGTCTCGCTGGTTCCTGTGTTTCGCCCTCCTGAAGACGCTTGAGTATCTGAACCCTGTTACCTTCCCTATCCTGCCTATCCTTCATCAGACTGCTCGCTTTATCTGCTTCTCATCCCGGCACTACCCTGACTAGTCCTCATGTGTCATCTGCCACCTCTCCTTCTGCTGAAGGATGTGCCTCTGCAGCATTCCATCTCTTGAGACGGGCACGCTTCCCAGCGCGTTATCCAATAGTCACTCTGGAGTGGGTCTTGCAGAAAAACAGCTGTACGGACCTTCCCGTTTTTAAAGCCCTGACTTTCGAAACGAGGGTTACATACGTAACCAAGACATTTTTTTTTGTTGCAGCACTGAGTTCTTCTAAGATATCTGGGATGCTGAGGAGATCAAACTGATCAGGAATATTATTTATAAAGCAATCTTTTAGTGGTAGGAGTGATAGTTCTACTATATTTGTAACAAGGAGACGGATTTGCAGCCTTGACTAAATTAAGTATACACAAGGCTAGATAATGATCTGAGATGTCATCGCTCTGCTGCAAAATTTCAGAGGCATCAACATTTATTCCATATGACAGTATTAGTGTCATGGGTGGTTGCAGGCAAACAGATGATGATGATGAATAAAGTTCCAACAAGTTTAATAACACTAATAGTTCTCCACAGGACAGACAAACAGGCAGCAGCAACACACACTACACATAGACGAGATCCAGCCAAGACACACAAACTGAGCTGAACTTAAATAGGGAGATAATGACACTAGTGCACATGAACACAATAACAAACCAGACATGGATGAGCAAGTTTGGTGTGGAGGAACTTGACTGGCCTGCAGTCCTGACCTCAACCCGATAGAACTGCAGACAGTAGCGTGGATGGCAGGCTGATAGGCTAGCAAAATACTGAAAGGGGGCTTTACATTTGCCAAAAATAACTTTTTTATTAATAAAAACAAACCAGCTTAGATTAGGAAAAGCAATGCAAAAGTAACATAACACATTACTTCATAAAAAGTAACAAAGTAATGCAATTAATTACTTTTTTTAAAAGTAACTTTCCCCACACACTGTGTAAATTGATGTATAATATAGTCTTTCTGTATGCTGTGCCTATTGTCTTTGTACAGATGAATTGAGCGTGAATTATTTTCTAGTATTTATAAACTATATGTATTGGCAGGACTAGTAGCTTTCTGGATAGAAAGAAGAGTGATGGTGTTTCTAAAATGAGTCTCAAATGAGAAGACAGACGAGGATGTTCTCAGTCCCGGAGATCTCCAGAACCCAGCTGTGTGTCTATGAGGAGTGACATATCCATGAATTTTCCTGTTAACTTCAGTGATAAACCAGTGACCACTGATCCTATGTGAGTATAAACACGCTAGATCACGTTAGTTATTTAACTGTTAACATATTAGTTCATGTGTAAAAATTCAGGATTACATTTTCTAACTTAAATTTATATGTTCTTTTCCTATATAAATATTAAATCTATGGAAAAGTCCAGATAACATCTAGTAAAACTAATATATGGCATTATGCATTGTGAGAATTAGCAATAGCAACTTTATTTATATAGCACAATTAAAACAACACAAGTTGACCAATGTGCTTTACAATGACACACACAAAAATAATAATAACATTAAATACTCAACCATCATGTAAATCTGTAAATGTGCAGGTTATTATATTCTTACAGTATATCGTTTAATCTGCAGTAGGCCTATGTAAAAAGAGGTGGAAAGTATATCTATCCGTATAAACATCATATTTGTTTTTCTTCTTTTCTTTTTATTGTTGAAGTAAGAGTGTTGAACTTTCTTCAGCAGCACAGCTGAAAGGTTTTGTTTGAACGGTGCCCTCTTACTGTACATGTGTGAATTTGTTTCCTTCCAACCTGAGGTTTGTTCATTTCCCCACTTTGGGTATTCATTTCACCTTTACATTTGCAAAAAATATTCTGTAGAGGTGGAAAGTATAACTATCTGTTACAGTACTATAGTTCATTTTTCACTGAAACGGTTGTTAAATACTGTAAATCATAGTACTATTACTTTATTACAAATTAGTATAACAACTTCTGCCTAATGACAGTGTCAAATTAAATGAAAACAAATATAGTATTAGTAAAATATCTGTGTAGGCTGGTGCCATTCATTAAGTAATTAATAAAGGTTATAAAATTACAAAAAAAAAAGTATTAACATTGTAAAACAAAACCTGATAGCTTACCATGTTAACACAGAAGTAAAAATTACTAAATGTCAATACCTGAACCTGCTCTCTGTCACAATCGTTAGTTTGACTTTTATGTTTCTCACATCGCTCTGCCTTCGCCACTCTAGTTATGACTCTACTGTCTTCGACACTCACTATGTTCAGCTTTGCACTCATCAATCACCATCATTACCACCTGTACTGTATATATATGTTTGGTCTTGTTTTCAGTTCATTGTCCAGTCATCTAATGTGGATCTGTTATGTGTTGCTTTTATTCTCTCTCTTAGAATCATCATGTGGATTTATTAAATATTACAAAGTTATCTTCATCTTCAACTTCGTGTGTATTTATACAACCAGCCTGTGACAGCTCCATGGCAAGAATCACATTGTTCTTTATAAAAGTACAATTTCTTATGTTACATTAGGCATTTTAAACCTTTATTTGATAACCAACAATTGCTTCCATCCAAAATGAATAATCCGTAGTCTTTTTAATCTTTTCTTTGTGTCTGGGCCTGTTTGATGCACCTGTATTTGTAAAGTTTAAGAGAGGACTCACTGTGTTCAGGACAAGCATTTAAGTGCAAAATTAGAAAATGCTCACGTAATCTCTATAATTTACAGATAAACATACAAATCAGAATATTAAGTTACGTGCTAGAGATCATGTCTCAAATGCATTGATCAAAGCTACAGAATCTATCAAAGCAGATTATATTCATTATTGATTACCGTCATTTGATCTCATATTACTTGTTGCAGTACTTGTTATTCACCAAAATTACAAAGTACAAAAAAGAATTACATACATAATTTACATTATAATTAGACCAGAAAGCCAAGAATGACACCTTTCCATTCAAGCAAGATAAAATTATTAGCAGCTGCATACACTCCTGTATACAATAACAGCATTCAATTTAAGTAGTTGTTAATTAACTTTATTAACTGTAAATAGGTCTATAATTCTGTAAATTCTTTATGAGAAAACAACTGATAAAAAGACTATTTTTCTGTATACAAAAATGTGGAATTACTATAATGTCATTAATGTCATAATACTTAAAAATAACAACCTAGTTGTTAATTTACATATACTATTTGTAGTTTTAGAGAATTTTTAATGACAATTTAATTTTCTGTAAATGTATTTTTACAGTGACCTTAATCTAAAGTAAGACTCTATTCACAGTTAATAATTTGTTAACAAATCATTATCTAACTCTCTTTACATATGATTTTAACATTACAGTGATAATGAATGAAAACTCACCATATATAGTGAGTAAACTATAATAGTTTTGCAGATGATATGTAAAATACTTTTTATTGCTGTATACTCTAATTGTTACCGGCAGCTTTTATTTCCACTTCCATTTTCCTGTATGCTCCTGTCTGGTTTTGGCTCTGATCTATTCTGCTCTCATTTAGCAAGTGAAC
>CM031959.1:20691114-20812286 GCA_018749465.1 Paracanthobrama guichenoti | reverse complement strand
TCCTTGGAAATAAGATGGACGATCTGAGGCCAGGATAGATTTTCGCCCAAGGACATGGGAGACTGCTGTTAACATCCACTGTTTGTCGAGAGCATGGCTGCGCCTGCTGATCCGTCAGGAGAGAACTTCCTCTGTTTTCAGATGAACCAAAACAGCGAGCAGAGGTAAATCGAGAAACAAATTGCCAATCATCAGTCGTCAAATTTAACGATCATCTGCACGCCCATTCTATCTGCGAGGAATTTTCTGCGATGCGTCGTGACGCTGTTTTAATCCACAAAGCCGAGCTGAAGCTGGCTTTATCTGGCGCTGCGATGTTGCCGGTAATCGCCGTCAAACACCCCGATACGCTGCTTTTTCATTAACCATGGTGATTTTAACAAAAGCAAACCTAAAAAGTCTTGCCAAACTTTGCCATACGTCTCTATCCTACGAGGCAAACCTGCTGGATCGACTGCTATCTCCGTTTAAACGCCTATAAAGAAATGCGGTCACTTCTTTACGGACGTCAGGAAAGCGCGACGTTGTATTTCCGACCGTGTTCTGCTGATCCTGTGCTGATCAGCTCACTGGAGTTGTTTACATCTATCTTTGTAATGAGGTCCTACGCTACATCTGTGGTCCCCACCTCCTTCAAAAATCCACCATCATCCCTGTCCCTAGAACAGTAAGCCACTCTTGCCTAAATGACTATCGTCCAGTGGCTCTCACGTCTAGTCATGAAGGTCTTTAAAACTCATTAAAAACACCATTTGCTTCCTTCATTCCTGACGCTTTGGACCCTCTTCCAGTTTTGCCTACTCGTCCCAATAGATCGACTGAGAGATGCCATCTCATGTCCTCCACTCCTCCCTCCTCCCTTCGACAGCAAGAGTGGGAACTTCCCGTAGACTTTGCTATTTATTGACTATAGCTCCAGCCTTTAACACCATAGATTCCCACCAAGCTAACCTCCAAACTCCTGGATCTCGAGCACAAGATCATCCTTCTCTCTGCCACTGGATTGAGGGCTTCTCACTGTGAGCCTCAGGTGGTGAGAATAGGCCAGTCCACCTCCTCCTCCCATCACCCTGAGTGGCCCAGAGGGCTCCACAGAGCCTGTCCTGAGTCCCTGCTCTACTCCTCTCTACACACACTGACTGTTGTCCACACAGCTCCCACCTCTATCATCAAATTTGCACACAGTGATACTGTTGTCTGGGCCTCATTCCAACAATGAGACACATATGCCCAGACGAGATGGAGCATCTAACATCATGGTGCCAGGACAACTGTCTCTCTCTGAATATTGGCAAGACAAAGAAATGATTGTGGACTTCAGGAAAGAAGACGGCAGCGGTTATCTCCCCTCATGATCAGCGGGTCACCAGTAGAGAGAGTGAGCAGCTTCAAGTACCTGGGAGTAAGCGTCTCCGGACCTGACCTGGACTGCTCACATTCAGACACGGGTGAAAAAAGCCAGGCAAGAGACTGGCGCCTGCGCCAGCTGAAATTCAGGGTTTCACCAGCTATCCTGAAAGCATTCTATTGTTAGGGGCGATAGAAGTATTAACTCAGTGTATCACCGCGTGTGTGGAGCACCAGTCATGACTGCAAAGCCCTGCAAAAAGTTGCGCTTATCGTATATCAGGGTCAGCTCTCCGTCTGCGGGAAATTACGCCACGCGCTGCAAGGTAGCTCTGCTAAGATCATCAAGGACTCTAATCACCCTGCAAACCCTCATTTCAACGCTGCTGCCATCGTAGCGCTTCGAAACCTGATGGCCGTGAGACTCGGAGAAGCTTGCTTTGAGCCATCAGACTCACAGACTCAGTCATAACATCCACGTGACCATCGATATACTGACATTGCACTGCGCTGCTGTTTCTGCTATAGTTTGTTGCTGTACTAACAACCTCTTATAAACCTGTTTACATTATACTTCTTTATACATTTGTTAACTTTTTATATTTATAGTCATACAGTTTACTCATGACACGGTTACTTCACTTTTATTCCACTTCTTTATTTTTATTTTTTGCTTTTCTACCTTGTTGATTATTTATAATTCTACAGATATATATAGTACTTTTAATCTATTTCTCATTACAATTTCATCCTTGTGTTTCTAACTGTGAATTTGCACTGTGTATGGGCCAAGACCTGTTTCCATTACTGCCAGTTCCATATATTCTGCTGTAACTGTGTATGTGACAAATAAACTCTTGATCATGAATCTGAGTCTTGATTGTCAAAGACTGCACATTAATGTAGGGAAAAAAAGGAGATACGATATTTCACCGAATTTAATCAACAGCCTGATGACGATCATAACGCGCTCTGGATATAGTCCAAAACTACTGTAACCATCATGGGAGTATAGATCACGTTGCTCAGAACATTTAACGAGGATGACAATTTTGAAAAAAAAAGAAAGGAATTTGCTCACAGTAGATAAACGTACGTGAAGGATACGTATCTCATGATTATTTAGACAGGATATAAGCGGATCAGTTCTCACCGGCTGTGGTAAGTGTTCGTTATGTTTTTGACATGCACTGTTGCAACAGTGCAAACTAAGCTAGTTTTACAAATGTATGATGTTGTGTTTTTGTTACACTATGTGGGATGGGATCTACTATAGTGTCAGTTATATCTGTATCTTACAGTGTCCTAAATATTAATAGCATCATGATCACACATATAATCTTTCAAAATGATGTTGTTTCAAGCATCATTCCAGCATCTGCCTACAGTATCGGCTAAAGTTTGTAACTCCTGCGTCTGTGTATTCTGGCTCAAACGATGGTTCTGGATTTTGGCCGTGCAGTATTAAAATCCTCCTGACAATTCTCAAATTAGCCATGATCAGCTTAGTCCACGTGCGTTTACTGGCTACCTGATCATGTTGGTTTTGGTGGAAGAAAACAGCAATTAGCGCTTCTGAGGTGTTGTGAGCAAATCACTCCACAGCTCTTGTATCCAAACACACAGAATCTTCCCTACCGCTTATTGGTGACAACAGCTACATTTCTCCTGAAGCCTCCATATTCTTTTCTTTGCATCACATGAAATGTTTATAATAATATGTATGTATATTGGGTGGCATTATACTAATAATATATTAATATTTCACATTGTGACATTTGCAGAAGTAATATCTATACTTAGATGGAGGTGTTTTTGGCAGGTCTGGATCAAGTGTTTCTCTATCAAACAAAATCAAATCAGCACATTCAGATAAAGCATTTCTCAGAAGGTTGTGCGATATGTTGTGGCTTCACTGGTGCTTTGCTGCATACCTCGGTTATGTGAGTGGATTGTTCAGCCACAGTTATGCTCTTCTATCAGCTTGAATCAATAATTGGCCCATTCTTTCCTCTGACCTCTGGCATCAACAAGGCATTTTAAGCTTCCCATAGACATCAGTGTGTATTTCTTGCAGTGCTGCTTATACCTTCCAAATGTACGGAACCTAAAATAAACATGATATGATTGAAAAGCACCCTTTGTTTGTGTCTGATTGTGTTTTCAATGGTGATTAGTGTGTCTGTCTCTGGCTAACGCAGCGTAGCCAAAGCCTTGAAAAAGTAGGGCTGGTCCAAATACCATTTTTGAGCTTCAAAGCGTCGGTGGTAATCTAACACAGAAGCACCAGGAGGAGAGGGGCTGAACATATATTCTTCTCTCTAATAAAGGCATGAATCTGGAAGTAGCACACAGACTCCAACTCAACAAATTAATAGTCTATGGCCTTAAAAAGTAGGCTCCCATTCGAGTCTCGCGTAACTATGCAAGCCCCCCCACTTCTGTGATTCTTGCAAACTTTAGGCCACACCAAGATAATGGCAGAGGTTGTTTTGATCCCCAGGAACCAAAGGCCACCAGGTCCTCTTTTCTATAACAACCACTTTAAATGACTTCTGAGTGACATTGATGTGTTGAAATCCACAGAGACTATTTGTTTATACAAACTGTTTGTAAATCATTCAAAAGGATGATAACCGGACTTACATTCAACAGCCTTCTACTGCGCAATTCTATATCATATCTATAACCAATACATGCGGCAAGACAGCCATATTTATCCTCACAATTCATGTAATTGTTATAGAAAGCTTATGGAATGGGTGGTTGAAAGGGTGCACTGCTTGAGTATCCATGTGATTGTATAACTCTTAAGGATTCCAGAAGATGAGCTTGATTGAGAATACTGTATGGGAATGTATTGTGTTGCTTATAATAGAAATCATGTCTGAATGCACTCTCTGCTTGAGACCAGGAGAAGTTGAGAGACACAACCAGATAACCAGGTCATTTATGGGAGGGTGGAGGCGCATGATCACCTCTGAACCAGAGATGATCCACAGATTGATCAGAACCCTCTAGGAGGATGAGCAGACATTTGGGGTTTTAAAATCTCAGAACTGCGAACAAAGGATCAGACAGAGTTTAAACAAGACAAAGTCAGGAACAATGACACATGATTAACTAGATGATCACGGACTAAGGCGATGCGAGGCAGACAATGAATCCGAGAAAGCAGGTTAATGTTTTCATTTAAGCCATCTAAATACTCTCGTCTCACTCTCCTTCATTTGCCAGATTTCTTTACTTTTTCCTTCCTGGCTGAGTCCACCGTGTTTCTACAAGTGAAGTTTTGCTCAGAAAGTTTCAATGCTTGATTCTACAGAGTATCGAGTGCGCTTCACCTTCGAACAACTTCCACAAGAATTTCCATCCATCCAGCCAGCACACCACGTGATTGGCTTTGAATATGGCGATCAAAGATATGACAAGGCCGTCAGCAAATCAAAAAAACATGAAACCACACTACAGTCAGAATAGAAGAAGAGTCCCCATTCAAAGACAATACCACAGAGACACAAATACAAGTAACCTCCGAGATTCAATTTGAACTGAATTGCATTGATATCAAATTAGATAACCCCACCTAAGAGAAAGAGAAGACAAGTGTTAAATTATTGATTGTTGGTTCATTTCATAGGTCATGTGTTTTAAATCTTGAAGAAGCTTTGGGATTTTATAATTTATCTCTCATAAAACTCTTCTTCTAAACATATAAAATTCTTTCCTCACTTTCACTCCTTTCTGAAACGTGTGTGAATATTGTGTTTGTGTGTGTCTGTATTTAGATATTAGGTGTACATATTTGGGTAATTAATAGAGTTTTGTTTACTAATTAAAGAAAAGTGTTCTTCGCGTTATTAATCACTTTAGATTTAATATCTTAAGCTGCTGATCTATTTACCTGGCACAATAAATAGTGTTTTTCACTGTTGTTTTGGGATATTAATATCTGCTGCAGAGTTGATAGTTACAGCCAGTTCAAATGAGCATTCAGACTTGAATCATTTGCTCAGCAGTAAAATAATTGGCTCTTTCAAGAAAATTCCTAAATAGACCTGTTTCCCTGTTGCAAGGAGTCCATGCATAAGGCTCTGTATTCCCTTCAGGCCCAGCAGATTTTATTAGAATCTAAATTTGATAGGAACTTTATGAACTAGTACTACTAAAATAGGAGTAAGAGTAAGTAGCTGGTTGAAGTAGCCCTTCCAGTACTCCTTACCTCTTATGTTCATTTAAATGACTGGGATCAGAGGCTACATTTCTTGAGTATTCTGTAATGTACCAAAATTGATATGTTTATTTGTTTTCTTTACTTTAACCACTTTCCATACGACATCACGCTCTTTGATTTGAGAAAGAAATTAACACCAGGATTATCTCTGCCTCTTACCTATACTTAAAAATAATAATAAAGAATGTTTATCACATGTACTCAAAAAGTAAGTTTAAGAAATACCCCCATACTAAATCAACATCCAGGGGGCCGTATGCACAAGAAGCTGCTCAGAGTAAAATTTCAGACCCAGGAGTGCGTCAAAACTAAGAATTACGTAATGTTCTTTTTTATGATGAAAAACCGCTCTTATTCCTAGACTTAAGAATAAGTGTGATTCTCAAAGGGTCCTAAGTGTGAAGAGTAGGTGTCCAGCTCCTGAATAATTTATAAGAGAGCTGGAGAAATTATCTAACCAAGGTTAGAATGCTGACATGCTTGTAACAGAAGGAGACACACACACTTTCCAACAGAAAATATAAATGTATTAGATTAAACTAGTGAGAGAGGTGCAAAATGATGAAAGCTTGATCGTCAAGATATTCTTTTTGTAATGACCTTATTAAGAAATGTAATAATCTTCTCACTCCTCTACAACTCAATGCTCTAACTTGGCAGACCTCAAAGTATATAATCACATATTTTGGCAACATGAAAGAGTGCATCAGCACAGCAGTATCACAGAGCTTAAAGAACACTATTGTGGCACTGACCACACACAAACACTACAGTGGTGGCCAAAGGGATGTGTGGGAGGTTTTTAAAAAGGACTATACTGTAAACAAATGTCCACTGCAGACAAGTTGGCTGAAGACAAGTGCAGTTTTATTGAACTCAAAATCCAAAACATAAAAACAGAAGACCTAGCAAACCTGTAAACAACAGACTTGCCTATAGCAGAAGTCACCAACAGTGGTTACAACTTCCAACACAAGACAAGGACACATGACAGACATGCGGGCTTAAATACACTGTGAGACTAATGACAAGACAAAGGGACACCTAGAACACTAAACCAATGATATGACACAACACGCAGGGCATGGGAATCACGCGGACACTGGAACGCGTGACAAAACCAGGAAGTGCATGGCGGGAACATGACAAACTGAGAAACGTGACAGTGAACACCAGCAAACCATAACCAAAACACCCAGTGACACTTACTACAAGTTTGCTTAAACCATCAAAATATGAGGACAATATTTTTATACTTCTATTTTTAAAATATGAGGAGAAGAACAAAACACTAGACTTAGTGAAGGTACTTATCTGACATTAAAATGATTTGGCAGAAAAGGCAAACTTACATTTCCATGTTTTAGAAAAAACAAAAAGCTCACCGAAAACAAAAGAAGAAGAAGATCAGTAAGTGAAGTGATTGCCAATGACAATTATGTCAGGACCATTTGAAAAAGTAGTTTAATTCCCACCAGTTCAAAGAAATTTGAAGCTGCTAATAAAATACATGGCCAAATCAAATCACCTTTATTTATATAAGCTTTAACAAGTCCAATTGTTTTCAAAGCAGCTTCACATTATTAAAAGTAAAATAATGCAGCAGAATTTGTACAGCCGTTCTGGTGAAAGCGGTGATGTTATCAGCTAATTTCAAGTATCATATAAGTGTCAATGCGGTCAGATCGGTAATATAGATGAAATTTAGGTGTCCCACAACTGAGCAAACCAAAAGCCAGAACAACGGTGGCAAAGGAACAAAACTCCTTCAGGGTCAGAATGGAGAAAAAACCTTGGGAGAAACCAGGCTCAGTCGGAGGGTGCCAGTTCTCCTCTGGCCCGTGAACAAACAGTGTATGATTATAATTCTGGCAACATAGCAGGTCTTAATTCATATTAGGCAAATTGATATTTGTTAGATTATTAGAGAGATTGGAGTAAATCACTTGCGCTGAAGGCGGGTTTAATGAGGATGTTGTGATCGATGCAGCATTTACGGGGAGTTTATGTGACACGCTCTCTGCAGACATTTTCAGGGGATGCACGTTGGTCATGTCAGGCGCTGGTCCACCATCTGATCTGGATACGGCCTGGATCTGGCTGACTGCAGTAAACCTCGGGATAAACAGAGAGACTAACATTAGCGTAGATGCCATTCTTCTTATGATGTAATGAGTACATCAGGTGTTATGGGAAGTGTTCCGAAGTTCCAATGACCTGAATTAATACAGCCTAACAATCATTTACTGATTTGAATAATAAGAAATTGATAATGTTTTGTGTGTAAGCCATAGTAAAGAGATGCAGGTGCAGTTTAAATTTGACAAGCGTAAACTGCAACTCCACTACCTTTTTTTATGCGATCTGATCTAAAGACATTATATACACTCACCTAAAGGTTATTAGGAACACCATACTATTACATAAATGCAGCCTAGTACAGTTTCCAAACTTTTTGACTAGTGTAGTGTTAAAGGCCTACATGTTGAAACTAAAATGTAGCGTCTAACAGCAGATATTTCAGTTACATGAATGTTTTTAGCTGAATATTAATTCTCTCCCTCTTTACTGTGTTCTGTCTGTTTGACGCGAAATACGCACCTTGCCGTAAAATGCTATTTATTTAATTTTTATGTTAATATTAATATAGAATAAAATGTTAAACTTTTCTAGTTAACCGTAGTGCCCCATGCTGTGCGTGTAGTGAGCAGCGGCACTGGCTGTCAGATGTCACGTTGTGCAGCAGAATCCACATGAATTCAATACTTTCTCTCTTGCTGTTGAAGTGCAGCGTTCAATGAGACACAAGAGCATCAGAGACGTCACTTTGCAGCAGAAACCATGAACCCTCTGAACAGAGAGGGCCCAGATGCTTTCTCTCCTGCTGTTGAAGTTCAGTGTTCACTGAGACTCAAAGAGCATCAGTAATGGTGGGTAATGGGCTCTGAATCACTGATCCAGTTCAGATCTGGCTATGTGCAGTCAGACCAGTTCTTCTACACAGTAAACCACTACTTTATGGACTTCCAGAAGAAAAGGATCCTCCACAAACTGCTGCAACTTCACAGTCTAAAGCACAGAAATCTCTAGAATGTCATTGTGTGTCATTGGGATTTGTTTTCCCTGGACTTGTAGGAATAGTCTACATGTTATTTATGATTTGTTCTCAATGTTTCCATGTGCAGGTCTGAAGTCAGTTTCTCATTATGGAGAACAGAGAGAGCAGTGAGAGCTCTTCATCTCAGAATCCAGCTCTGTGTCTATGACAGGTAGCAGATCCATGTCTGATCCTCCTGTGTTAAAATGAGTGATGAAGCAATGACCTTCTGACCCCAGGTGAGTGTAAAACCTGTAGTATACTCCCCACTGAGAAAACAAATATAGTGAATGAATCTCTGTAGGCTGTGCTGTACATTATGTGCAATAAAGCGTTAAAATACAAACTGTATTCTAAACCAAAAACATCTGACTGCTTACTTTTTAAAGCAGAAGTTGAAATGACTAAATTAAAAATGATAATATAAAGGATGAGGTAGGCTGTGAGAAACACACATTCACTCATCTGAACACAGTAATTATATTGCATTAATACTCTATTAACCAACAGTATCCTGCTTTCATAAAATATGATCACTTGTGTTACATGTACAACTTTAAACCTACACTTAATTTATAATATAAATGTATTAATTTAATGTATGTTATCTTTATTTACTCATAGCACTGGTGTTTAAGGAGGTTGAAAAGTATTGTAGCACAAATGTCAGATAATAGAGATTTTCTTTAATAAAGGGATACAAGGAGATGTTTAGAAGAAAAATATTTAATTTAGGAATAGAACAATTACACAGCCAAAATGTATAAAATAATTATGTAATTAATATGTATAGGTCTAATTTTTGTGAGTGTGTAAGCAAAATGCCAATATTTACCAGGAAAAACAAAACCAAACAAAAACTTCATTTCCATAATAGGGACATTTGTATCCACTTTTATGTTAAGAGTGCCCTTAAGTACTACGTAAGTACTAACATTTAAATTAATAATTTGATATAATGCACTTGTTGTGTACATACATGTTTTTACATTGTACTTACATTTTTAAAAATACCTTCATGTAATTACATCTATAATTAATTTCTGTGAGTTAAATTTATGTACTTCTACACTGTTGACACTTCTCTTACACTTATACCACTACACCTGTCCCTAACCCTACCCTTAAACTTACCCACACACACACCTGTCCCTAACCCTACCCCTTAAACTTACCCATACCACCCACCTGTCCCTAACTTTACCCTTTAAACTTACCCACACCACCACACCTGTCCATAACTTTGCCCTTAAACTTACCCGTACTCCACCACACCTGTCTAACCCTTGCCAAACTACACCCACCGCTAGCCTAGCTTAGCACTTTAAGACTGGAAGTAAATGGCTCCAGCTAGCCTACTGCTCAAAAGTGAAGTGACAAAATATAACGCCAAAATTTTCCCTATTTACATGTTGTGATGTGTATAGTTACATCGTGTACAAATCCACCAAGGTTACATGAGACACAGCCATCTTATAAATGTATACATACTGGGACTATATTCTCAGAAGGTGAAGCACTGCTACTTCAGCGGAGTGGGGGCGATTTGCTCGCCAGGCACCTGAGAAGCCCAGCGGTGAGAGCAGAGATTACGCTCAGAGTTGGAGTAATAGTCAGCAATTACTAGATAGTTTACAATCATGGGTGCTCGCTGTTCGGATCGCCCGTTCAGGTCGCTCCACGATGACTGTGCTTTTATTTACTATTTTACTGCTTTTACTCTCAATTTTTACAAACTTATCAACTGCAGTGATCTTACTATGACAGCAAAACTCTTTTGGACATTGGTTGCCTCTACACTGGACTGTTTCAGGACACTTTTCGCGAACCTCTGTGGCCATCTGAATTCTTGCGGAACACCGAGTTGAACAATGGCCAGACAGGTCGGCGGCAAAGAATCAAGAAACACTGTGGGAAACGTGCTGAGATCTGCAGCAGACTGAGGAAAAGGGCATTCAGTCCTCCTCTCCAAGAGCATTCTTCACAGCAAATGTTCAATCCAGGAGAATAAGATGGATCGATCTTAGAGCCAGGATAAGTTTTCAACGAGGACATGAGAGACTGCCAACATCTTTTTGTTTGTCCGAAACATGGCTCACGCCTGCAGTCCGTCGGAGAACTTCTCTGTTTTTCAGATGGACTAAAACAGCCGAGGCCAGTAAATCCAAAGGCAAATTTAACAATCATCCAAATTAAATCCAAATTTAACAATCATCTGCACGCCATTCTATCTGCCGAGGGAGTTTTCTGCGATCGTCGCGACCGCTGTTTACATTCCACCACAGGCAGACACAGAGCTGGCTTTATCTGGCCTTCTTGATGTTGCCAGTGGCGTCATAAACAAACACCCGATGCTGCTTTCATTGTCGCGAGCGATTTTAACAAAGCAAACCTAAAGAAAGTCTTGCCAAACTTTCACCTGCACGTCTCCTATCCTACACGAGAACAAACACACTGGATCATTGCTACTCTCCGTTTGAAAACGCCTATAAAGTGCGGTCACTTCCCAGCTTTTCGGACGTCAGGAAAGCTGCTGGGCCAGATGTATTTCAGGCCGTATTCTGCGGTCCTGTGCTGATCAGCTCGCTGGGTTGTTTACATCTATCTTTAATGAGTCCCTACGCTCACATCTGTGGTCCCCACCTCCTTCAAAAATCCACCATCATCCCTGTCCCTAAGAACAGTAAACCCTCTTGCCTAAATGACTATCGTCCAGTGGCTCTCACGTCTATAGTCATGAAGGTCTTTGAAGACTCATTAAAAACACCATTTGCACCTTCATTCCTGACACTTTGGACCCTCTTCCAGTTTGCCTATCGTCCCAATAGATCAACTGAAGATGCCATCTCTCATGTCCTCCACTCCTCCCTCACTCTAAGTAAGGCTGCTATTTATTGACTATAGCTCAGCCTTTAACACCATAGTTCCCATTAAGCTAACCGCCAAACTCCTGGATCTTAGCCTGAATTCTTCTCTGCCACTGGATTGAAGACTTCCTCACTGGCAGGCCTCAGGTGGTGAGAATAGGCCAGTCCACCTCCACCTCCATCACCCTGAGTGTGGGAGCTCCACAGGGCTGTGTCCTGAGTCCCTGCTCTACTCTCTCTACACACATGACTGTTTGTCCACACACACAGCTCCACCTCTATCATCAAATTTGCTGATGATACTGTTGTCCTGGGCCTCATTTCCAACAACAATGAGGCGCCATACTTGGACGAGATGGAGCATCTAACATCATGGTGCCAGGACAACTGTCTCTCTCTGAATGTTGGCAAGACCAAAGAAATGATTGTAGACTTCAGGAAGAGACAGCAACGGACATACTCCCCTCATGATCAGCGGGTCACCAGTAGAGTGAGCAGCTTCAAGTACCTGGGTGTAAAGCATCTCTAAGGACCTGACCTGGACTGCTCACATTCAGACACAGGTGAAAAAGCCAGGCAAAGACTGTACCACCTGCGCCAGCTGAGGAAATTCAGGGTTTCACCAGCTATCCTGAAAACATTCTATTTGGGGATGATAGAAAGTATTAACTCAGTGTATCACCGCGTGGTATGGGGAGCACCAGTCATGACTGCAAAGCCCTGCAAAAAGTTGTGCGCTTATCCGGCGTATATCAGGGTCAGCTCTCCCCGTCTCTGCAGGGAAGTCTACACCAAGCGCTGCAAAGGTAGCTCTACTAAGATCATCAAGGACTCTAATCACCCTGCAAACCCTCATTTCACGCGCTGCTGCCATCTGGTAAAGCGCTTCAAGCCTGATGGCCAAAACTGAGAGACTCAGGAGAAGCTTCTTCCCCAGGCCATCAGACTCCTGAACTCAGTCACTTAACATCACGTGACCATCGATATACTGACATTGCACTGCACTTTCTGTTTCTGTTCTCGTTGTTACTGTGTAACAACCTCTTATAAACCTGTTTGCACATTATACTTCTTTATACATTTGTTAACCACACATATTTATAAGTCTACAGTTTACTCACTGCAAAGTCTACTTCATTTTATTTTATTCCACTTCTTTATTTTTATTTTTTACTTTTTTCTTCACTTGACTTGATTATTTATAATTCTACAGATATATATAGTACTTTTTTTATTCTATTTCTATTATAATTTCATCCTTGTGTTTTTAACTGTGAATTTGTACTGTTAATGGAAGCGGACCTGTTTACATTTCACTGCCGGTTGTATATTCTGTATATAACTGTGTATGTGACAAATAAAACTCTTGATCTTGAATCTTGATCTTGATTGTAAAGAACTGCGACAATAAACAGGGGAAAAAGGGAATACCATGATATTTCATAGAATTCCAATCCAAAACGCTGACCTGATGAATCTATGGCTGCTTGCTCTGGATATAGATCCAACACACCTGTAGCCATCATCGAAAGTACCATCACGTTTGCTCCAGAACATTTAACCGAGGATGACAATTTTGGAAAAAAAAAAGAAAGGAATTTGCCACATGGACCATGAAAGCGTGTGCTGAAGGATACAGCCATCCCATCGTTGAAGTACAGACAGGACAAAGCGGATCACCCTGCTGCTGTGTGCTTAAGTGTTCCGTTATGTTTTTAGATGACTAGCCGACTGTAACAGTGCCATTAGCTAGATTTAATGTAACATTATTGACACTATTCCATAAATAGGGTGGTCACTACTATATTGCAGTAGTTCCCGTGCTCCATGTATCCCCTGTAATGCTAGTATTGTGTTATCACTGAGCGCACACTGTCACAATAACAAATGAGTGGTGCTAAAGATAATTCAGCATCTTGTCTAACGTTATCAGCTTCCAAAGTTTGTAACTCCTCGTCTGTGTATTCTGGCTCAAAGCGATATGGTTCTGGATTTTGGCTTGATGCAGTAAAAATCCTCTGACAATTCCTCAAAGTCAGCCATGATCAACAGTCACATTCGTTTACTAGCTACCTAGTCATGTTGGTTTTTTTGATGGAAGAAACAACAGTGCTTCTGAGGTGTTGTGAGCAAATCACTCACAGCTCTTGTATCCAAACACACAGAATCTTCACAACTTGGTGATAACGCTTTACATTTCTCTGAAGCCCTGCCTTCTTTCTTTGCATGCGCAAATGTTTATAATATGTATGTATATTGGGTGGCATTATGCTAATATTATGTTAATATTTCACATTGTGACATTTGCAGAAGTAATATCTGTACTTGGATGGAGGTGTTTTTGGCAGGTCTGGATCAGTGTTCTCTGTTAAACAGAATCAATCCTTTAGTGGGAGACTATGAGCTTTGTGACTGCAGATCTGATACTTGCACAAACAGATACATTACACACTAAAGGAAAAGGAAAACATGAAAAAGCATCATATGACCCTTTAATGGATTAGGATTTGTTGATAGTGTAAACACTAAAGTGTCCTGAACAATAATGAAAGACTGACTAGTCAAAACAAGGGTCTATCCAGCTGTGAAGAAAGCTCTGTTTGAAATATGTTAATTTACAGGCACAAAACTTCTAGGCCTGGACCAGAATATTAGAATATTTGTTCGATGGTTTGGTATTCAATTTTCAATTTTGGTATTCGAATATTCAGGTGTTTTTTCAGTTTTTTTTTGCACACCTGGCATCCCCCTCGAAACTGTTTTCATTCGTGCTTGCATATGTTTACACTATAAAATCTGGCGAAATACAATACTTTTTTTCATAGCTTAGGCGGTTTTAACAGGATGGACAGTTGAGGAACCCAACCTCGTTATGTCACAAGCACGCCAGGCTCCACCCACTCCCAAGCACCATGCACAGCCTCTCCCGAATACTGATCATGCACACCTGCACCTCATCATCATCTCATCACTGCCTGCACTTAAGCCCCATGCACACACACAGTCACTGTCCAGTCTCGTTTGCACAATGCTTACATGTTGACTTACTTCAAGGACTCCTCCGTGCTACTTACCTGCTTCCCTATCTCCAGTGTGTCTCCTCGCCCTCGTCTCCTGTCTCCATTGTCTCCCCAGCTCCTGTGTTCTGTCCTTCTGGTTCTCCTCTGAAAAGACTCTGAGTATCTTTATCCTGTTACCTGCCCTATCCTGCCATTCATCCATCTGACTGCTCACCTGATCTGCTTTTACATCCTGGTCACTCAATAGACTGTCATCATTACCATCTCCTGTTCTCTGTGTCCCTCTGTACGTAACAGAAGGCCAGAATGAACAGCAGAGTGCCTGCATGAGTCCCCCAGATCCATTCCAGGAGTTGGTCGACACGCTCCGTTGAACCCTCACCACCATTCCTCCCACACCAGCGAGCACTTCCGACACTAACATCGCTTCTCCTTCGGCCTCCGGTGAACGCCAGTCCCATGGCCAGACCGGCGCCCTTCTCTGGCTCAGCGGAGGATTGCAACGGATTTCTTCTCCAATGCTCGCTGGTCCTGGAGATGCAATCGCACTTGTACCCCACCGAAGCAATCCATTTATCATCTCCCAACTGTCTGAAAAGCTCCGGTGGGCAGAACCACTATGGTCTCAGAATAATCTGCTTACCCACTCTCTCTCCAGCTTTATCGCCCACTTTAAGGAGGTTTTTGGAACAACCTCGTGGGATTCAGCAGTTGGTGAGCAACTTTATCATTTAAAACAAGGTACAAAGTCTGTTAATGAGTATGCTCTCCAGTTTCACACCCTGGCCACTTCTAGTGGGTGGAACAAACGATCTCTACTGACCACATACCATCAAGGTTTGGATCCTCGGGTGCGGTTACATCTCGCTGCATACGAGGATACCATCGGGCTTGAACGTTTCATCCAACTCTCCATTTGATTGTCATGTGTGGAAGAACACCAGGGCCAGCCGCTATTCATACCATCCCTCCACCAGCCAGAGCATGTCAGCGCTCCAGAACCAGCCCACAAGCCCATGCAGCTTGAGAACTCCCGACTGTCCATGGCTGAGCGGCAGAGATGGCTGACCAGAATCTGTGCCTATGCAGTGGAACACCCGGGCATTTCATCACTGAATGCCCAGTCCGCCCTCCTCGTCCAGCGGTGAGTGCAATTATCCCGTCTCTTAGAAAGATGAAACCACTCACAACCACCGTAATCCCCTTACTGCTGCCGGCGTGTCACTTACAGTTGTCACTCTCCTCGATTCTGGGTCGGCCCGCAACTTTACCTCGGGCTCCATCTGCCACCAGCTCAAGCTCAAGACAACAGCCACCCCGTCCGTGTACCAAATCCATTCGATAACTGGGAAACCTCTCAGCCGCCGACAAGTGTGCACATGGGTAGGCCTTCTCCATGAGGAACAACAACATCTGCTGGTTCTGGAGGAATCCACCACTGAAATCATCCTAGGGCGCCCGTGGTTGGAGCAGCACAATCCCGTCATCTCCTGGAGGACTGGAGAGATTCTGAAGTGTGGCGACGACCTCTTCCCGGACTGTTTCTCTACACTCCCTGTCCCAGTCACTCCGTCCCGCGAACCTGTCCATCTGCTCCACGTCAATCGAGAGTCTGGTAGGAAGCGCCGGTGGACATCCCAGCCTGTTATGCCCCCTTCAGTGATGTCTTCTGCCCCACCGCGCCTCCAAGCTGCCTCCACACCGGCCATGGGACTGTGCCATTGATCTTCTGTCAGGTGAGCCAGTGCCCTGTGGGAATTTACCCACTGTCATGTCCGGAGGAGAAGGCCATGGTGGAATACATCCAGGAGGTGCTAGACCAGGGTTACATCCGTCCGTCTACTTCCCCTGCTGCTTCCAGCTTCTTCGTGGCTAAAAGGACAGAGGCTTGCGGCCCTGTATTGACTATCGAGCACTCAACAACATCACCGTCAAGTTCCGCTATCCACTTCCTCTCATCCCTGCTGCGCTGGAACATCTCCGTGGTGCCACTGTGTTCTGAAGTTGGACCTCCGCATAGCACGAACAACCTTATCCGGATACGTTGGGGACGAATGGAAGACCGCCTTCATGACACCTACTGGCCACTACAAGTATCTCGTCATGCCGTGCGGATTGGCCAATGGATTTCATCCACCACGGTGCTCAGGGAGTTCCTCCACAAATTCGTTCTGGTCTATATTGATGACATCTTGATCTACTCCGGAGCATAGCCGACCATTGCCCGTCACGTTGTGGAGGTCCTCCAACGCCTGAGGAGCTTCCACCTCTTCCTGAAAGCCGAGAAATGCTCGTTCCATTAGCCCTCAGTGCAGTTCCTGGGATACATCATCGATCGCAATGGCATCCGGATTGATGAGAGGAAGGTGGAAGCCGCCCAGTCTGGCCCACTCCCACAAACATCAAACAACTCCAACGGTTCTTAGGTTTTGCCAACTTCTACCGGCGCTTCATTCAGAACTACAGCTCCATCGCCAGTCCTCTTACCTTAAGTCTCTGTCCTGGTCCCCAGCAGCCACGAGGGCCTTTGAAGCCCTGAAGACCACCTTCACCACCACTCCCCCTTCTCGTCCACCCCAACCCTGAACTCCCTTTTGTTGTGGAGGTGGAGCGCTCACCGTGGGAGTGGGGCGGTGCTATATCCAGCAGCAGGGGAACCCCAGTAGACTCCATCCATGTGCCTTCTCCTGCAAGCTCAGCCCGGCGGAGGTAAATTGACGACATCGGGAACAGGGAACTTCTCGCCATCAAACTTGCCCTTGAGGAGTGGAGACATTGGCTGGAGGGTGCTAAACACCCCTTTATCGTTTTCACTGATCACAAAAACCTTGGCTATCTCCGTGAGGCTAAATGGTTGAACCCATGCCAGGCTCGATGGGCACTGTTCTTCACCCGGTTTAACTTCACCATCTCGTGTATCATCCTGGGCCCCAGAATGTCAAGCCGGATGCCTTGTCCCGCATCTACAGTCCGGAAGAGTAGGTCAAAGACCTGCCCAACCTCCCGGAGCAGGTGTTCGTCTGGTCTGAGGAAACCCTGCCCTCCTCCAATACCTCCACCAACACCCGCCCGGGCTGCCCTCCGGGCTTGCAGTATGTCACCTGCTCACGCCGCCAATCCTCTCATCTACTCCTCTCACTCTTCTCTGTGCACTGGCCATTCTGGGGTATATGAAACCCTCTCGCTGCTAAAATGGTGCTTCTGGTGGCCACGCATGGCATCCGGCGTCAGAAGGTACGTGCAGGGGATGCAAGGAATGCACTATGTCCAAGAGCCCCGCCATCTTCCCTCCACGCACACTCCATCCTCTGCCCATTCCTAACTGACCCTGGTCACACCTAGGAGTGGATTTCATCACGGATCTCCGAGAACCATACATGAATCCTGGTGCGTGGTTAATCGATTCTCAAAATCCTGCCATCTGATCCCATTGAGGGCTTGCCCACCACCATGGAGACTGCAGAGCTCATGTTCAACCACGTCTTCCGTTACTTCCGGTATTCCTGAGGATATCGTCTCAGACCGAGGTCCCCAGTTCATCTCTAGGGTTTGGAAAGCTTTTCATCAGCTCCTAGGTGTGACCATCAGCCTCTCATCGGGATACCACCCCAGTCGAACATGCAGGCGGAAAGGAAGATCCAGGAGATCGGCGCTTCCTCCGTTCCTTCTGTCACAGCCATCAGAACTCCTGGAACCAGTTCCTCGGGTGTGCGAGTACGCCACAAAACTCCCTGCGCCAACCCTCCACTGGTCTCACTGCATTTCAGTGCATGCTCGGCTACCAACCTCCACTGTTCCTGTGGTCTGGAGAGCCATCTGATGTCCCGGCGGTCGACTACTGGTTCTGGGAGAGTGAGAGGGTCTGGGACTCAACTCCCCATCAACTGCAGCGCGCCCTTTGCCGGCGAGGAAGACAGCCGATGTCGTCTCCCTCATCCTTCGTCTCCTGTCTCCATTGTCTCCCCAGCTCCTGTGTTCCGTCCTCCTGGTTCTCCTATGAAAGACTCTGAGTATCTTTATCCTGTTACCTGCCCTATCCTGCCATTCATCTGACTGCTCACCTGATCTGCTTTTACATCCTGGTCACTCAATAAATTCATCCCTACCATCCTGCTCTGTCTAGAGCGCACAGCTACATGAGCTTATATGGAAGAAGCGCATGCCTGAGCTTGTATTTTGGGTTAAGCTGCATTCGTTTGACATTGGAAAATAACATTTTCCCTCACCATCACATTACAGTGCTTGTGCACTGTGCAGCCATAACCAAATGACTGTTTTACTTTCGGTTTCCCAATTCAGGGCAGGTTGATTGAAGGGTGGGTTCATTAGCCTATATTATTCTTAATGAAAAACACAAAAAACAAAACAGTACAATGACAAACTCCATTAAATAGGTGGGCAAATTATGTAACTGGTGTTATGCCTGAACACCAGTAACACTGACTACTGCAGCAAGCCTAATATTACCCGTTATTATCAATATAAATGAATCTACTGTGAAATATTGGAGCTCGTAACAGACCTGTGTGTTTTGTATCACTAGAGCAGTGTCCGTTCTCGGAGCATATAAGCCCCTGCCTGTGTGAAGGCGCTGCTTCTCCAGATTCCTGCCTTTATTAGAGAGAAGAATATGTTTCAGTCCCCTCCCTACGAAACTGTGTTGATTATTACCAAAGCTTCGAAGCTCAAAAAATGATATTTTGTGTGTGTACCTTGTTTGGCTATTCTTGTGAGGACCAAATGTCCTCACTTATATAGTAAAATATTATGACAACTCACTAGTGAAGACATTTGACTGGTCCTCACTAGTTAAAAAAAGGCTTAAATCGGCCAAACCATGTTTTTATTTAAATCTATTGTTTTGCACATGTTTCTGGGATGGGTAGGTTTAGGGATGGGGTAGTGTAGGGGATAGAAAATATAATTAACCTGATATCAAATCAATGGAAGTCTATGCAATGTCTTCTGTGTGTTTATTTTCCTTTTTGTCTTGCCTTTATAAAATGAATAATAATCATGTTTGTGTTTTATAGTGGAGAGTTCAGAATTACAGCAGAACTACACAAATGTAGGTCTACACACACAATCATTTAGTGATTTGATGTTGATTTGTCTCATTTAGTGAAATGTTTCTTCTTGTGTTCAGGGGCCTGTGATCTCACACTGGATCCAAACACAGCACACACTGAAATCTCATTCTGTCTGATGAGAACCGGAAGGTGACACATGTGAGAAAGAAGCAGCCGTATGCTGACCATCCAGAGAGATTTGGTGAGTGTCCTCAGGTTCTGTGTGGAGAGAGTCTGCCTGGACGCTGTTACTGGGAGGCTGAATGGAGGCGGATATGGAGCTATTATATCAGTAACATATAAAGGAATCAACAGGAAAGGATGGACTGACTGTGTGTTTGGATCCAATGACAAGTCCTGGTGTCTGAACTGCTCTGATGATGGATTCAGTGTCCGTTACAATAAGAACGAGACTGATATTCCTGCCGTCCCTTCATCCTCTAATAGAGTAGGAGTGTATGTGGATGTGTCGGCCGACAATCTGTCCTTCTACAGCGTCTCTGACACACACACACTCACACACTTACACACATTCAGTACCACATTCACTGAACCCCTCTATGCTGGATTTAGGCTTTATGAGTGTAACTCTTCAGTGTCTCTGTGTGACATTAAACAGCCTCCTGTGAGAGACAACAGTGATATACACACAACCGGGTGAGTGAAATATACTGTGTGTTAGTGAAGGATTTTTACAGACTTAGACTAATAGTTCAGTCCTCTGTTCTTCATACAGCACTAAACACTAGAGATGCACGATAGTGGATTTTTGCTGACAATCGATATGCTGATATTTTTCATAATATTCTGGCCGATAGTAGATGCTGATACCAATAAATATATAATTTTCCCTTTGCTTGGAAAGAACGCCAAGCCTCTCCTGTGAAAGGACTATAAACACATTATTTTTAATGGGGGGTCTCTGACTTCAACTGATTTACCAGTACTTCACTAAAGCTCACATGATCTCTAAACTGTAATTTGCTATTAATATTCTGTAATTTTCTAGCTGTAGTGTGAGCTTCTTTTCTATTAATATGTCTGTAGGCGAGGAATAAGACACAAATAGTCAAATTCACTCAGTATTTCTTGATCTATTCCAGCACTCCCTCAATCCTCCGTCAAGCTCAATGAACTGTAGACAGTTGTGTTGTGAGCACTAAAACAGTCCAGTTATTTATAGTCAAACTCATTTATTAGGTTTGGAAAATGAACACTTCTGTCCACCCCAGACTGCTTGCTGGCCTTTGTCTGGCCACCTCTGTGAAAATATCCCACTTCACCACAGTTAAAAACAGATTTATAGAATACTTGAGACATTATTCAACTTGAGCTTATTGATGGAGAATATAGAGTTAATGTCGGCTAGTTAAACATAGAGCCTACATAAAAATAACTTGATAATGATGTGCGAATTAAACTATATTTATTTATAAACCATTTCATTATATTTATAGTTTTTATATAAAAATGCATGATTGTTTATAAATATGTTGGTTATTAGTGATGGACATCACAGGTGTCAATCGCAGCATTATATACTAGCTTTATATTTTATGATTTTATTATGTTTTAATGTGATTTTTGTCATGTGGAAAATGTATGTCAAAACATGGAGAAACAACACAACAAATTCTAAAAATTATTGTGGCTGGATGTAACCGATCGGCTTTAAGTAGCGTGCAGGCGGGAGGAGCTGCAAAGCGGAGACATGAAGTCAGACACTTTCTGCTTCCCGTAGTGATGCTTGCGGTGTGTTTGCATACTTTATCACAGCTAAAGTTAAATAAATGGCAAATACACAGATGTTTCAGAAGACATTATTGCCATGTAATACTTTATGCACTGCTTAATGCAGTGTCTGCTTGTACAAGAATAAAGTTCACCATAAACCTACACTATCAATGATTTATCAATGATCAATGTTTTTTAATCAGTTTTATTTTGATAAACATAATAATATACAGATTTATGAGCATTCGTTTTTAGGAGGTTTTAGAATAAACACGAAACACACATGCTCACTGTCATGTGGTGAATCTGGCCAATCGTGGAACAGCTGTGTTGTCATCAGAGCCAATCGTGGAACAGCTGTGTCGTCATCAGAGCTCGCGTGCAGTCGCTCTGGAGAAGCTGCGCATAAAATGCACCAGCCAGCTGCTCTCGAATCACTCTTGCAGCATTTTGTTGACATACGTCACAGTCACGTGGCGCCGGGCGCTGGCTCAAGTCGGACAAAATTTCTAACCGGCATGCACTGCTTCAAGTCAGCCGCAGATTGGTCTGTCCATCACTGTATGAAGTCGAACAAGCCATGTGGGTTCTCAGTTCAGTTCTGTCATTGGTTCGTTGTCTTGATTGTTCACAGGTGTGTCTTGTTAGTCATTCGTCTCTGTGTATTTAAGCCCTCATGTTTGCCATGTGTCTTTGTCAAGTATTATTCCCCTCTTCTTTTTATAACAGTCTGCAAACGTCTGGGGACTGAGGAGACAAGTTGCTCAAGTTTAGGAATAGGAATGTTGTCCCATTCTTGTCTAATACAGGCTTCTAGTTGCTCAACTGTCTTAGGTCTTCTTTGTGGCATCTTCCTCTTTATGATGCTCAAATGTTTTCTATGGGTGAAAGATCTGGACTGCAGGCTGGCCATTTCAGTACCCAGATCCTTCTTCTACGCAGCCATGATGTTGTAATTGATGCAGTATGTGGTCTGGCATTGTCATGTTGGAATGACAATGCCAGAGACGAAAGAGACGACGTCTGGATGAGAGCATATGTTGTTCTAGAACTTGGATATACCTTTCAGCATTGATGGTGCCTTTCCAGATGTCTAAGCTGCCCATGCCACACGCACTCATGCAACCCCATCCCATCAGAGATGCAGGCTTCTGAACTGGCGCTGAGAACAACTTGGGTTGTCCTTGTCCTCTTTAGTGCGGATGACATGGCGTCCCAGTTTTCAAAAAGAACTTCAAATTTTGATTCATCTGACCACAGAACAGTTTTCCACTTTGCCACAGTCCATTTTAAATGAGCCTTGGCCCAGAAAACGCCTGCGCTTCTGGATCATGTTTAGATATGGCTTCTTTTTTGACCTATAGAGTTTTAGCTGGCAACGGCAAATGGCACGGTGGATTGTGTTCACCGACAATGTTTTCTGGAAGTATTCCTGAGCCCATGTTGTGATTTCCATTACAGTAGCATTCCTGTATGTGATGCAGTGCCGTCTAAGGGCCCAAAGATCACGGGCATCCAGTATGGTTTTCCGGCCTTGACCCTTACGCACACAGAGATTGTTCCAGATTCTCTGAATCTTTGGATGATATTATGCACTGTAGATGATAACTTCAAACTCTTTGCAATTTTTTTCTCTGAGAAACTCCTTTTTATTATTATATGATATTGCTCCAGTATTTTTGGCCGCAGCATTGGGGGAATTGGTGATCCTCTGCCCTCCTCTTGACTTCTGAGAGACACTGCCACTCTGAGAGGCTCTTTTTATACCCAATCATGTTGCCAATTGACCTAATAAGTTCTCCAGCTGTTCCTTATACACTCACCTAAAGGATTATTAGGAACACCTGTTCAATTTCTCAGTAATGCAATTATCTAATCAACCAATCACATGGCAGTTGCTTCAATGCATTTAGGGGTGTGGTCCTGGTCAAAACAATCTCCTGAACTCAAAAACTGAATGTCAGAATGGGAAAGAAAGGTGATTTAAGCAATTTTGAGCGTGGCATGGTTGTTGGTGCCAGACGGGCCAGTCTGAGTATTTCACAATCTGCTCAGTTACTGGGATTTTCACGCACAACCATTTCTAGGGTTTACAAAGAATGGTGTGAAAAGGGAAAAACATCCAGTATGCGGCAGTCCTGTGGGCGAAAATGCCTTGTTGATGCTAGAGGTCAGAGGAGAATGGGCTGACTGATTCAAGCTGATAGAAGAGCAACTTTGACTGAAATAACCACTCGTTACAACCGAGGTATGCAGCAAAGCATTTGTGAAGCCACAACACGCACAACCTTGAGGCGGATGGGCTACAACAGCAGAAGACCCCACTAGGTACCACTCATCTCCACTACAAATAGGAAAAAGAGGCTACAATTTGCATGAGCTCACATTCAGATGGTAGAGTCAGAATTTGGCATAAACAGAATGAGAACATGAATCCATCATGCCTTGTTACCACTGTGCAGGCTGGTGGTGGTGGTATAATGGTGTGGGGGATGTTTTCTTGGCACACTTTAGGCCCCTTAGTGCCAACTGGGCATTGTTTAAATGCCACGGCCTACCTGAGCATTGTTTCTGACCATGTCCATCCCTTTATGACCACCATGTACCCATTCTCTGATGGCTACTTCTAGCAGGATAATACACCATGTCACAAAGCTTGAATCATGTCAAATTGGTTTCTTGAACATGACAATGAGTTCACTGTACTAAAATGGCCCCACAGTCACCAGATCTCAACCCAATAGAGCATCTTTGGGATGTGGTGGAACAGGAGCCGTGCCCTGGATGTGCATCCCACAAATCTCCATCAACTGCAAGATGCTATCCTATCAATATGGGCCAACATTTCTAAAGAAGGCTTTCAGCACCTTGTTGAATCAATGCCACGTAGAATTAAGGCGGTTCTGAAAGTGAAAGGGGTCAAACACAGTATTAGTATGGTGTTCCTAATAATCCTTTAGGTGAGTGTATGTACATTTAACATTTTTCCGGCCTCTTATTGCTACCTGTCCCAACTTTTTTGGAATGTGTAGCTCTCATGAAATCCAAAATGAGCCAATATTTGGCATGACATTTCAAAATGTCTCACTTTCAGCATTTGATATGTTATCTATATTCTATTGTGAATAAAATATAAGTTTATGAGATTTGTAAATTATTGCATTATTATTTTTATTCACAATTTGTACAGTGCCCCAACTTTTTTGGAATAGGGTTTATATTTCTGGTCACTATCTGGAGTAAATAAACTGCACTTCGGTTCTCACTTCAATTCGCCTCAGTGGATATCGTTACAGAAAGCTAGACCTTCTACAATGAACCCAGCAGTTTCTCATCTCTTGCGCCTTCGTCAGGGTGACCTATATGTTGAGGAATTTTGTGGACTGTGGATTTTAACGAGGTAGCACTCAAGGATATTTTTCGCTATGGATTAAGTGAACCTTTGCGCTAAGGACTGCCTGGGGGGGAAATTAATTTCACCGTTACTGAATTCATAGGCTATGCACTTCTGTTGAGTGGTTCCTCATTTACCGTGGGAGCTGTGGAGGAATCCCACAAACCCACAGTACCCTCCACACCAGAGAGTCCAGCCACGTCCAGCAGCGTCTCCAGCCCGTGACCAGAGTCCAGCAGTGTCTCCAGCCCGTGACCAGCGTGTAGCGGCAAACATTTTGCCATTTTGTCCCTTTAACTTCCTGCACCGCAATGGTCCCTTGAACTGCCTGCACCTCCATGGCTTTCTGAACTGCCCCACGGCTCAGGTCCGCCCATGCCCCACGGCTCAGGTCCACCCATGCCCCACGGCCCAGGTCCGCCCATGCTCCCAGGCCGTCTCTGCCTTGCCAGAGTCCATGTCGTGTCCCCCTGCACGGGACTGGCCCACCATCCCTCCCACAAGACCTCCTCTGCTCCACCACCCTCCTGAACTCTTATATGTTTTGGATTGGTTCTGTTGGGTGTCGGGAGCTGCCCTTAGAGGGGGAGATCTGTAATGTCTAATGTGTTGGTTCTGTTTCATGTGTCATGTTCATTGTCATGTTTCCTGTTGTCGTGATTCCATTGTGCCCTCAAGTGATCATGTCATGTGCTTCCCTAGTCTCTTGTGTCATGTTGTCATTGGTTGATTTAGTCATGTGGGTTCTTAGTTCAGTTCTGGTTCATTGTCTTGATTGTTAATCATTCGTCTCTGTGTATTTAAGCCCTCATGTTTGCCCTTGTCTCTCTGTATATTTAAGCCCTTGTCTTTGTCTAGTATTATCCCCTGTACCATTGTTGGCGAGTTCATGTCCATATTTCTGTATGTTTCTTTCTTGTTATGTTATGCCAAGTCTGTTTATTGTATTTCTGATCACTGTTTGGAGTATATAAACTGCACCTGGGTTCTCTCTTCAACTCGCCTCAGTGGATATCGTTACAGTTACAATATGTTGAAATTTACCAGCAATTTATGAGTGAAACTTGTTTTAAAGTAAATCCTACACCAATGTTTTTAATGTAAAAAATCTGCTGATGGTACATTTTCTACAAAGACAACAGTTGTTAGAAGGTTTGTGAATTGTGACAAAACTATTTGTTTTTATAGCAGACTGTTTGTATGTTGTTGATTTTGAATTATTGGTAACACTTTATAATAAGGTCCCATTAGTTAACATTCATTAATGCATTAATTAACAATGAGCAATACATTTGTTCAGATACAACATTTGATTTCACTAATGCAGTGGTTCCCTAACTGAAGTATGCGTACCCCTGGGGATACGTGAGGTGACAGAGGGAGTATGTGATCAAAATGCTGAGTTTTGCTGTTAATTTAATTCTATTCCACCTTAAAATAACATTAAATCCGAGCATGCATTTCTAACAGGCACAATGCTGTAAATACATGACATATTAAAATATCAAAATAAATACCACATCTTTTGCGGTCAAGCCCTGGTCAAAACTGACTGCATCCATTTCCACACAGCATGCATAGGTTGCGTGCAGAGTTACCTGTAGATTTAGCACATACTAACATCAGTAACAAATAGCCTGGCACAGACTGTGCACAGAGATCGATTTAAGATTCAAACTCAAACAAAAATATACCCTTTGTGAGTTCTTAATGTTGATAATATATTATACGAACAAGAATGCAAATCCAAATAACAGATTCAACAAAAAAAGGGTATTACTAAGTGATGTTTATTTTTTAACACAGTACAGGTGCTGGTCATATAATTAGAATATCATCAAAAAGTTGATTTATTTCACTAATTCCATTCAAAAAGTGAAACTTGTATATTATATTCATTCATTACACACAGACTGATATATTTAAAATGTTTATTTCTTTTAATTTTGATGATTATAACTGACAACTAAGAAAAATCCCAAATTCAGTGTCTCAGAAAATTAGAATATTACTTAAGACAATCTTGGCCAACTGAAAAGTATGAGCATGTGCAGCACTCAACACTGAGCTGGGGCTCCTTTAGCCTGAATTACTGCAGCAATGCGGCGTGGCATGGAGTCCATCAGTCTGTGGCCCTGCTCAGGTGTTACGAGAGCCCAGGTTGCTCTGATAGTGGCCTTCAGCTCTTCTGCATTGTTGGGTCTGGCATATCACAATAGCCCATAGATTTTCTATGGGCTTAAGGTCAGGCGAGTTTGCTGGCCATTTAAGAACAGGGATCCCATGGTCCTTAAACCAGGCACTGGTTGCTTTGGCGCTGTGTGCAGGTGCCAAGTCCTGTTGGAAAATGAAATCTCCATAAAGTTGGTCAGCAGCAGGAAGCATAAAGTGCTCTAAAACTTCCTGGTATCTGGCTGCGTTGACCTTTGACCTCAGAAAACACAGTGGACCGACACCAGCAGATGACATGGCACCCCAAACCATCACTGACTGTGGAAACTTTACACGGGACCTCAAGCAACGTGGATTGTGTGCCTCTCCTCTCTTCCTCCAGACTCTGGGACCCTGATTGACTTTCATCAGAGAACATAACTTTGGAGCACTCAGCAGCAGTCCAGTCCTTTCTGTCTTTAGCCCAGGCGAGACGCTTCTGCCGCTGTCTGTTGTTCAAGAGTGGCTTGACTCAAGGACTGCGACAGCTGAAACCCATGTCTTGCATACGTCTGTGTGTAGTGGTTCTTGAAGCACTGACTCCAGCTGCAGTCCACTCTTTGTGAATCTCCCACACATTTTTGAATGGGTTTTGTTTCACAATCCTCTCCAGGGTGCGGTTATCCCTATTGCTTGTACACTTTTTTTTCTACCACATCTTTTCCTTCTCTTCGCCTCTCTATTAATGTGCTTGGACACAGAGCTCTGTGAACAGCCAGCCTCTTTTGCGATGACCTTTTGTGTCTTGTCCTCCTTGTGCAAGGTGTCAGTGGTCGTCTTTTGGACAACTGTCAGGTCAGCAGTCTTCCCCATGATTGTGTAGCCTACAGAACTAGACTGAGAGAGCATTTAAAGGCCTTTGCAGGTGTTTTGAGTTCATCAGCTGATGAGAGTGTGGCTCCAGGTGTCTTCAATATTCAACCTTTCACAATATTCTAATTTTCTGAGATACTGAATTTGGGATTTTCCTTAGTTGTCAGTTATAATCATCAAAATAAAAAGAAATAAACATTTGAAATATATCAGTCTGTGTGTAATGAATGAATATAATATACAAGTTTCACTTTTTGAATGGAATTAGTGAAATAAATCAACTTTTTGATGATATTCTAATTATATGACCAGCACCTGTATATTGTCAGAATTTGCTCTATTAATAATAGTTCCCACGAAAGCCACAGCAGAACTACAGCACATGGCAGTGTTTTATGAACAAATCTGCGTCTCTGAACAAATCGTGAAAGTCATTGATTCAATGATTAAATTATAAATAAAGCCACTTGCTTCGTTACTGAATGAATGACTTGATAACATGCTCATTAGACAGTGACTTACTGCCACTTAATGCCGGTTTTAGTTTAATATTTAAAATCACTTCATTTTTAACATCTTCATTGCAGGCCAGCCGATAATTTGTAGCACAGTTTGCAGGCCGATTAATTAAAATATGCCAAAAAATCGGCCTGCAAACTGCTACAAATTATTAATAGGCAGGTGCATCTGCAAGCAGCTAAGTGTTGTTGTGACGCTGCCTCTTGCAGCAAGCAAACTTCCCAATAAAACGGCAAAACTTAAGTTCTTATCCTTCATTCTTAATCATTGGCTGTTAACCTTCACGAGGACGCCAACACACCAAGCGTTCTTTGTTTAAATGAGCTCAAAGTTACTGTTAGATGTGACATACTATACATCATTAAAAGATCTAAGATTCAAGCTTCAGTTTTTGAAAACATCCCTTTCAAAATCAAATTTTGATGACCTGTTTTGTGTATTTAATATTTAACTTTAATAATGTACTTTAAATATATATATATATATTTTTTTTAAATTACACAAGCGCACTGATTGAGAGAGGCTTTGTTGTTCAGTAAATGTCATAAACTTAAGCAATTATGTATCACGTCTTATTACTTACCTGTCAGATTTTATGAGATGAAGAAAAATCATATATCAGCCATCAGCTGCCCTGATTTCTAAATATCGGAAAAATCCATATCGTCGACCTCTATTACATATTTAATTTTTATATATAAAAAAAAATATTAATGTTATAAAGATATTTATAAAGGTAAAAAAACTGCAATGGAAAGTCAATTTAAGTGGCAAATATTGTCCCTTCCATGGAAAAGGAGAGACTGCAGTCTAAGTGGAAGAGAGGGAGTACGCCACTCTAAAAAGTCTGGGAATCACTGCAATAATGTATTAATGACTGTTGAATTTAACATTAACTGAGTGTTTTTCATTGATAGTTCATGCTAACTAATGTTGTTACGAGTATTAATTATTAGTTTATTATTAATTCATTAATTTTGTACCCTGTTTGTGCATAAAACCATCTCATTCATTCTGCCGCCTTCTGGTTCTTCACAGGTTCTCTGAGCCCAAACCTTCTGGGCTCAATATTCACCCGCTGCTGAACTGTCAGTCTTGCGTCCATATCGCTGATTCTGATCAGTGGGTTCAGATTGAGCCGTCGGCCTGTACAAATGAAGGAGGGTCAATGTTCAGGGTCAGCACTGACCCAGGCCGTTACGAGTGTGTCAGGACCAGAATGCAATGGGTCTGTGACTGTGATGTCACCCTTCAGTACCGTACCGTAGACGGACACTTCCTCAACGCAGAGCTGGAGAGACTGCAGTGCAACCGAATCGCTCCAGTGATGGACGTGGACGGTGATCTCAGGGAAACTGGAGGAAGTTCATCTGCCGCATTATGCCTGTTTAGGAGAGTCTGAGCCCTCTCTCAAAGATGCTGTGAAACTCCTCACCGTAAAAGACGAGGGAATAACCACAGAACCTGTGCAGTTGACCCGATTCCATGCTAAGATTGTCCAACCATCCTTCTCTCTTATAACATTAATTATAAGTTGGATAATGCGAGTGGATGAACACTGCGATCTTCTTCTCTACATGCCTTCTAAAGCTCCTCTCATTCTACATGTCTACATTTTTCCATTTGATGCTCATGCAAAAGAAAATGTTGAGAAGAGTGAAAAATCAAGTCACCCAATCAAGCATCCCAGACCTGACAGGCCATTTCGGATGAAAACGCCACACATTCTTGATGTTCCTGGTGCCTTGACTATCCATCCCAAAGAAGGGATCACACTCAGAAGAGAAACTCCCCCAAACTACTTCAAGGTCAATACACATCTGGAGAATAATCTTCAAATGACTCTTACTAGAAAGGAGGATGAGGAGGAGGTCTGGACTGCAACAATTTTGAACAATGAACTTGATCAGATTCTTCCTAAGAGAGGTAAAGCAAGATATTTCGATAACCATTGGCCAGATCTCATTCAGGGGGTTAGAAATGTCCAGATCACTGCAGATAAACGGTGTCAGCAGGAACTAATTCATGGGAACAATATTCAGAAATCACACCGAGTTCAGCCAGTCAGGAGAGCATGAGAAAGATCTGTGACATTATACGCAAACACAGAGATGCTGTGAAAGATAAATTCATCTAAAAATGTTTTAATGTTCAATTGTACATGTAAAACAATCCACATTATATTAATATATACTTAGGTGCAGACAAGTATTGGTAAATAGAAATATGACAATCTCTCTATAGAAATATAACAATTGCTGGGTTTCCATCCAAACGTGAAGCAAATCTTTTCAAAGTTCGCAAAAAAAGAAAAACAAACAAATGTGAATTAGGTGTGTTTCCATCAAGTTCTTCGAGCAGATGACGGTGGTACGTTACGTCAGAATTCATTCTGCAAATGTGTTTCCATCTCCCATTATTCGCATTAACTATAAATAACTATATTAGCTTTAAAAAAAAAACACCTCCAGAGAGTTTTGCAAATTAAGGGATTTTTCCCCCGAAATTTGCTGTTTCCATCACTCGTTTCATAAACATTTTCAAAATGACATACCCTTAAGACAAATATTTATGGGTTTAACTTTACTTTCACTATTTCCTGTAGAGTGAGCCTTGCTTTAAGGCTTATTCCACGTGCAGTCCACTGAACACACTGTACATATTACACCAGTGTTTCCCAACCCTGTTCCTGGACACAAACCAACACTACTGTCTCTTATGCCCGGTACAGACTGTGCCATTTTAGCAATCCTATAAGATCATTATAAATCACACTGTGCGACATGATCTATTAAACCTGACTATGACATGCCTGTAGACTGTACGATGATGACACCAATTGACTAAACTGAGGTTACGATGCACGTTTCTAGATTCAAGATTCAAGATTCAAGAGTTTTATTTGTCACATACACAGTTATATACAGAATATACAACCGGCAGTGAAATGTAAACAGGTCCGCTCCATGGACAGTGCAAATTCACAGTTAAAAACACAAGGAAGAAATTATAATAGAAATAGGATATAAAAAAAGTAGACTATATATATATATATATATATATGTCTATATCTGTAGAATTATAAATAATCAAGTCAAGAGAAAAAAAGGTAACAAATAAGGATAAAGTGGAATAAAATAATTGAAGTAGACTTTGCAGTGAGTAAACTGTAGACTTATAAATATGTGGTTAACAAATGTATAAAGAGTATAATGTGCAAACAGGTTTATGACAGGTTGTTACACAGTAACAACGAGAACAGAAAGTGCAGTGCAATGTCAGTGTATCGATGTTTATCCTGACGTGAAGTCACGTGATGTTAAGTGACTGAGTTCAGGAGTCTGATGGCCTGGGAAGAAGCTCCTCCTGAGTCTCTCAGTTTTGGCCATCAGGCTTCGGAAGCGCTACCAGATGGTAGCAGCGTGTGAAATGAGGGTTTGCAGGGTGATTAGAGTTTCTATAGAAGAATAAAACATTATCAGCGTGTGCTAGTGGTAAACAAGAACACCATGATGAATCACTTAGCTGTAGTTTTTGTGCTGAAAGAGACAGGAAGGGAAAAGAACTTGAGCTAAGCAGTTTTCAATTTTAGTTGATTTCATTCTGTTGCATTTTATTTGCTGGACGTAGGTCGTAGCAGCACACACGCTGTGTGGTGTTCATGCTGATTTTCTGAAACTGTCAAAAAATTATCGTAGGCTATCTTTGGTCTCAAGACCGTGACAACGATGTCTCTCTCATTGTATGAAAGGACCAGCGATTAGGAGCCACAATCACAGAAATCGCCACGATTGTTTTCTGATGACAATCTTTCGCCTGGGACAGCCGAAAATGCGTGCAGTGTGTTCTAGGCAGTGTCCTAGGCAAATTAGACAAGTGCATGATATGAACAACGCAGCGCTAAACGTATTTACATACACAATCATGTAAAGGTAAAACATACAGCGTTCAGAAAAAGCCCACTCAAGAGAATACATACACCGTTGAAGCCACTGATCAGTTCTCAATGCTTTCCTGAACGTTCGATGTTGTCGTGCTGTAGCTTGGATGATTGGTTACAAAAAACTTTTAGAGCAAACACAAGGATGGTAAAAGAGAATAGTCATTGCTATTGAAGCTCTAATATCATGAAATCTCTGTAAGAAGCTTAAATATGTCTTTGTCTCTATTTCAGAGCAGATGAGCAGTGACACTGGAGTCAGAATCAGTGCTAACACAGGTGCAAGTGTAAATGCTCCAGTACTCACTAGAAACACTTTCACAGGCACAGTAAACATCAACTACAGCTGAAACCCTGCAGTACACAAGACGGCAGCAAGGATCAGTGAAGGTACTGTAATATGTCGAGGTGTAAATAGGACCTGTAAATAAATGACTTTTAGCAGAATGTTTGTTTACAAATGTGATGATTTAAAGCAGGGGTTCTCAAAGCTTCCCCAGTGCTGCACATGCATGTCTCCCTCATCTTACACACCTGATTCAACTCATCTGCTCATTAGTAGAGACCACATGACCTGAATGGGGTGTGTCAGATAAAGGAGACTGCTTTTCCTTCGTCGAGCCGAACGGTTCTAAGGATGGTAAGGAACGGTTTCAGTTATATTTCCACTTGAGCTTGGTTCTCACAATTACAAACCGTTCTCTGCCCAGAAGTCTCCACACAGTTAGCTAACTCGCAGAATGCATGTATCGCCACCAGGATTGGTCACTTGTCTGTTGCCTGGCTACCAGTTTCTCTGTAGCTGGCCAAGTGCACTATATGAGCAAAGTAAACACAAGTTAATGAAATAAAATAATACATCTGATCATCATCCATAACGTGGTTGCTATTTACATCTTATACTATGGGGCTGTTGAATGCTTGATCTACTTCCAGGCAGGTTTTAACCGCATTACAGTTCCACATCACTCCGCCAAATGATTTCAGTTATTTCAGAGGTCTTTATAGCCGACAACAGCAAAAGTCAAGTCACCTCCATTTATATAGCGCTTTTTACGATACAGATTGTTTCAAGTCACGTCGTCACCTTTATTTATATAGCTCTTTTTACAAGTTCACAGTGTTAACAGGAAAATAATGCAACAGAATTTGATTCGGCTGTACAGCTGTTCTGGTGAAACGGTGATGTTATCCAGCTAATTTCAAGTATCATATAGTGTCAATGCGGGCAGATCGGTAATATAAATGAAATTTAGGCAAAAGCCAGAGGCAACGGTGGCAAGGAACCAAAACTCCTTCAGGGTCAGAATGGAGAAAAAAAACTTGGCCAGGCTCAAACCAGGCTCAGTCGGGGTGCCAGTTCTCCTCTGGCCGATGAACAAACAGTGTATGATTATAATTCTGGCAACATTGCAGGTCTTAATTCATATTAGGTAAATAGATATTCGAAAGATTATTCAAAAGATTGGAGTCGTCACGCCTGAGACAGGTTTAATGAGGATGTCATGTGGATGCAGCATTTACGGGGGGAGTTTATTTGACACGCTCTGTGCAGACATTTCAGGGATGCGTTGGTCATGTCCAAGCGCAGGTCCACCATCTGATCTGGATACGGCCCGGATCCGGCTGACTGCAGTAAACCTCGGGATAAACAGAGAGACTAACATTAGCGTAGATGCCATTCTTCTTATGATGTAACGAGTACATCAGGTGTTATGGGAAGTGTTCCCGGTTCCGGCTGACCTAGTTAATGCAGCCTAACAATCATTTACTGATTTGAATAATAGAAATTGATAATGTTTTATGTGTAAGCCATAGTAAAGAGATGCGTTTTTGTCTAGATTTAAACTGACAGAGTGTGTCTGCTTCCCAAACAATGCTAGGAAGACTGTTCCAGAGTTTAGGGTTTAAATAGGAAAAGGATCGACCGCCTGCAGTTGATTTTGATATTCTAGGGATTATCAACTGGCCAGAGTTTTGAGACCGCAATAGACATGATGGAGTATAATGTGTTAAGAGTTCGCTCAAGTACTGGGGAGCTAAACCATTTAGTGCTTTGTAAGTAATAAGCAAGATTTTAAAATTTAAACTCTGTTTCACAAGTTCACACTTAATTTATGGAGAGTAAGTTTAAATGCGTATTTGGCGTGCTGACCGGGAATGGGCTTTGAGCTCGAATTTGGCCCGAACCCAGAATACCCCCGTGTATGTAAGTGGTTAGAACTAAAAGTGTGTGGAGAAGGGGTGGTGGAGGGATGCTGATAGATTGTCAATGAGCGGAGGAAGGACTGCTGCGTATATGTACCTCTTACTGTTGATTAGCTGAGTGCTCTCCATTTGTCAATTATCTGAATGTGCTTCTCCTGAACCTTGTTAATAAAACATCATTTAATAGGGAGCCAGTGCAGTGTTGACAGAACTGGGCTAATATGATCATACTTCCTGGTTCTAGTAAAAGCTCGAGCTGCTGCGCGTTTTGGACCAGCTGGAGTTTGTTTATTAACCGAGCAGGGCAACCACCCAGTAAAGCATTACAGTAATCTAGCCAAAAGAACCAAAACCCACAATAACATTGACCAAACAAATAAATATAGTAAATAATAGGATAAAAACAATGTTTTTTTTGCCACAAAATTATGTTTTATCAGGTAACGGAAAATACATACTCTCTTTCACACACTTGCACAGAATCATGTTGTCAGCACTGCCCTGACAATTTCATCAGTACAATAGTTTAACAACTTGAAAGCTACATGACATTTCTCACTAGTGAGGTAATAATGGCACTGTTCTTGAAGCAGATAAACGTACAGTTTCGCTATTAGTAGAGACGCTTCTGCTGAACACTGACGACAGACGCACAGACTCTCTCTCTCTCTCGCAACTCACTGCATTAATAACTGCATTAGTCTGCTATCAGTGGCTCGAGCCTCTGTTACTAGCTCTAAAATGGCGATTTGGAATTAGCAGCGGAGGCTTGGGTTTAGATGCGTAAGACATTAGTCCTGCAAACAAGAGCGTTTTAAGGACAAAACCTGACAAATCATCTGAACAATGTCTTGGCATGGGAACTGTAATATAAGTGGAATAATTGACTCTGGTTTGTTGAATTATTAGAAAATAATGCACACCTGAGGTGCTTGGCATTTCAGTCCAAACACAGTTGATAGATTTAAAACCAGTATTGTGAGATCTCTTACTCTTTGGCATCTCCTCTTTCTCAAAGGCTCAACTACAGAGGACATAAAACTGAACCTGAAAACTGAAAACCATCCTCCGTCACATGAGGAAATCCATGAGTCTGTACATCTCTCTCACTCTGCTGGATCTCTCTCGCTGTTCCCATATGGAAATGTAATATATTTGTATATATGAAATACTTAAAAACAAAAAGCGTATATGAAAAAAGCAAAAACATATATGAAACCTATTAGAAATTGGAACAATTCCATATATTGACATATACATTTATCCCATATATTATGTATGTTTATGTATAATACATATTTTGACATGTCTCATATATGAAATAACCTAATATGCTCATATAGAGTAAAAACATAAATGCACATATATGCACAGCTATCAGTAATTCTATATATTGACATATATCTCTATTCCACATATTATATATTTAAATTATATATGTGACAAATCACTATCACTGACAAATGCCGTAGTCTTAGTATAGATGTTATGTATAAAACAAATTACATTTAAAATATATATATATATTTTTATGTTATTTATTGTCAGGTGAGGCAAGGGATGAAGGACTCAAGGATGCAGAAGTTAATGGGCTTTTTTATTAGACTTAAAAATAAACCATCAAAACACAAACAAACCCCTTCATGCTTGTAACTGACTCGTTTTTATACAATAAGAAAGCCTCATAAAAGGGAAATTCACTTTTGCCAAAAGTTTGTGTTCAAACTAACTGTAAGAGTCTCAATGAGGAGTGAAAATAAATCGTATCTATTGAATCACTGAATGATAACATAGTAACAATTTGCACATGGAGGAAATCCAAGACAGCATTGTGAATAACAAAGCTCAATACTCAAAGTAAACCAATAAACCGTAAATCAAACTCAAACCCAAAATACTAAAGTGATACACAAATAAACAAAAACCAATAAAAAATAAATATATAAATAAATATATATATATATATATATATATATATATATATATATATATATATATATATATATATATATATATATATATATATATATATATATATATTTAGAAGGTGTACCAAACAATTGAAAATTCCGTAGAGGAAAAGGATATACACTCTGCTGTGTTGTAGAAGTCCCAGTCTTTGTAAAGTCCAAGCAAGCAATGAAGATATCCAGTCCTAAATCCTAGATAAGGCACTGGCACAATCCAACACAGGTAAGAAGTCGGTATCAGCACACTCAAGCCCCACAACAGAGTCCTCTGTGAGCTTCTCTGAAACTTCCAAACACTATGAATTAACATTTTTATGTGCATTTGAATAAGATTGTAAAGCATTAGAATGTACAATTCACTTAACTCCTCAAACACAATGTGATTCCAGGCATTTTCACCCATACTCCATCGCCATGCCTTTCCTATGCTTCTTCTTCTTCTTCTTGTGATGTTTATTGGCAGTGGGCAAGCCAACTTTTGGTGCATTACCGCCACCTACTGAACTGAAGTGTGAAGTGACAATGGGAAGGAATATATAAATAAATTAAAAAAAGAAAAAAAAGAAAATTATATTCTCCTGTAGTTTCCTGTATCTATTATATATTTTATTATCATTCTTCTGAATTTTCTATTGCCTAATATGAGTTCTAATGTCATATTCTTTGCACCTTCTGTTTGTATCTTTGTTTCTAGCAATTGTCTCTCTTTACTATATGCTCTACACTGTAATAAAATATGCTCCACTGTTTCAAATTCACCACAACAACTACAAAACCCAGAAGGGTGCTTCCTGATTTTATGCAGGTTTCCATTTAAAGATGAATGTCCTATTCTTAATCGTGCTATCATTACTACTTCTCTTCTTTTAAAGTCACTTCCAGTCTCATTCATTTGTAATCCTACTTTCTTTTGGATTTTATATAGATGTCTACCTGTCTTCTCCATATCCCATTTTGTTGCCATGATTTAATAACAGCTTGCTTTTATAATGATCTTTGCTTCTGCTTTACTGATCTTTGCATCAATTTCTACATTATTTTTCTTCAATGATCTTTTAGCATGTTTATCTGCAATTTCGTTTCCATCTATTCCAACATGTGCTGGGGCCATAAACATGACACAACCCTGTCGTATTCATGTATTCTGTACATCAGTTGCATTATTTCTTTATTTTCATTATTGCAATAATATCCTGTCTGCAGTTTGATTGACCTGATTGAATACTTCTTAACGCTGCCATTGAATCTGAACATATCACTGCTTTCTTAATCTGAGTCTCTTCTAACCATTGTAAAGCTATGCCAATAGCAATCGATTCTGTAGTAAATACAGACAGGTAGTCTGGTGATCTTTTTGTAATAATTTCTTCTTGTTGTGGTATGACTATTGCTACTCCTGTCTTATTGGATTCTGGATCTGTATAAATCTGTACAATATCATGGTACATCCGCTCAATATACTGATTTACTTCATTTATTACACCACTACTGGATTTTTCAACTTTTATTAGATACAAATCTATTGCAGGCATTTTAAATACCCACGGAGGGATTACTGCTATAGGCACTGCATCACTGCATTTCCCATTTACTAAATCCATTGTCTTTGCCATTTCTTCTGCCATCCACCCAATGCTTTTTTATATTTGTTCTCTCATGCTCCCAACATTCTTCAAATATCGCCTTTGTTGGATGTTTACTGCTGTGACCTTTTAAAGATACCCAATAAGTCATTTTTAATTGCATGCGTCTTTCCTCTAAGGCATTTCACCCATTTCTACCTGCAGAGCAGCTCTTGGTGATGTTTCTCAAACGCTCCCATGCATATTCTCAACGCTTGTGTCTGCACCTTGTCATTTTTTCCAGAACATGCTGGCTTGCTGATCCATATGCAATGCATCCATAATCAATACCAGACCTGATAACTGCTATATATATGTTTCTGAGAGAACTACGGCTAGCCCCCCATTCACTTCCTGCTAAACATCTCATAACATTCAGTGCTTTCTTACATTTAGCCAATAACTTCTCTACATGTATATTAAAGTTCAGTTTCTCATCTAACCAAACACCAAGACACCTTACTACTGATACCTGCTCCAATTGCTTTCCATAAAGAGACAACTTAATTTGAACATTTTTCTTCTTTGTAAAACATATTACCTGTGTTTTCTCTGCTGATACTCGAAACCCCCACTTCTGTGCCCACTCTTCAACTTTATTTACTGCTTGCTGAACTTTCTTAACTGTGTAAGTTATATTTCTGCCTCTTCTCCAAAGTGCACCATCGTCTGCATATATTGACCTCCCCATCCCTTTTCCCACCTCATTAAATGTATCATTGATCATCATATTAAACAGAAGGGGGCTACACACACTCCCTTGAGGGGGTCCATTTTCAACTTTATAAACCCTAGAATATGATGTTCTAACTCTAACCTGAATTGTCCTGTCAAATAAAAAGTCCAGTACCCAGTTGTACATTCTTCCTAAAATACTCATGTTTTTCATTTTTATTAGTAGTCCTTCTTTCCAAAGCATATCATCTGCTTTTTCTACATCTATAAACACTCCTACAACAGCCTCTTTATTTGTCTGAGCTTATCTTATCTCTGATTCTAAACATAGCATTGAGTCCATTGTTGTTCTACCCCTTTCTAAACCCACTCTGGTGCGGTGTAAAAATCTCATATGTAAGTCTATTCACAGTCAATCTTTCCATTATCTTACACACGTTTGATGTCAGTGCTATTGGTCTGTAGCTTGTTGCCTCAGATCTGTCTTTCCCTGGTTTTCCTATAGGAACAATTATGGAATGTTTCCGTGATTTAGGCAGTTTACCTTCTTCCCATACTTTATTATATAATTTTAATATACTTGCAAGTGCTATATCTGATAACTTTCCTATCATGTTATAACTAATTTCATCCTTTCCAGGAGAGGTTTCTTTTACATTCATTACTGCTCTTTTGAGCTCATACAGAGAAAGCTTTATTTAAACAATTATTAGTAACTTCACATTTTTAGTTATTTCAGGATTATCTTCTTTAACTTTTCCCTAATATTTCTTGCTTCTTCTGACAAATTGTTATTGCTGTGTATATTATAAAACACTTTAGCTAACATTTCTGCTTTTTCTTCATTTGAGATCGCATAACTTCTTCTCCACTTCTTAATGCCGGCATACTTCAGTTTTTATGCTGCCCTCCCATTTTCCTAATCATACCCCAAATATCTGAAATTTGTATATCCCATCAATATTATTACAATAATCCCTCCGATACTTCCTTTTTGTAGCTTTAATTATTTTTCCTTAGCAGCGCCTGTGCTCTTTTATATTTCACAAGGTCTCATATAGAAATGATGATTTTGCCTTTCTGAAAGCTCTGTTGTTTTCCCGAATAGCTTCTCCACCACGGAACTGCTTTCCTTGTCCTTAATGTTGTTTTCTTACCTATAACTTCTGTTGCAGTTGTATGAATAATATTACATACTTTTGTATTATATTCCTCCACATCATCTTCTATATTACCCATATTAATTAACCTCTGACTACAGATATAACTGAATCTTTCCCAATCTGCATTTTTAACTTCCATCGATCTATACTCCCCTGCTCCGTGTTTGAAACTATAATTCCTATTCTACATCTTACTGGGTAATGATCACTCCCTATCGTTGATTCCTTTAAAACCTCCCATAAACTTACATTAGCTATATTCTCTGATACAAATGTGAGATCTAACATTGACTCATGCCCATTCGCAATATTTATTCTTGTACCAGATCCATCATTTATACACACCAACCGATTTTCATCTATTAACTCTTCAATTATCTTACCGTTATAATCTGTGATTTCGACCCCACAGTGTATTGTGGCTATTGAAGTCTCCACACCACACTATTTTATTACAACTTAACTCTAATATCTCTTCTAATTTAACTTTTTGTAATTTCTTACATGGGTTATAAAAGTTTATCACTCCGATACCTCTTCCCTCTGTCCAGAGTTTTATAATAACTGCTTCAATTTTGTAAGGACCGGTTTTACTGCTAAGACAAAAGCTGAGATCCAACACCCTGCATTAAAACAATAAAACTCAATCTGAAGAGAAGATCTCACAGAGAAACTGTAGGACACCGCCCTGACCAAAACCCTCTCCCCTCTCTACCTCCCTTTCCCCTTCCCCTGATTCAAGTCCCAGAATGCAGATATACTACATATGATTTATCTTGTGAATCTATTGTTTTATCCCTTTCATGTCTGGTGTCTTTAGTGGTCATAGTGCGATTGGTAAAATGGTCTCAACATCACTGAATTCACTGATAGGGTTAGAAAGATTGAAACATATGAGACTTGTGTTCTCTTTTTGAGTGGTCTCTCCAAAGATATCTGATCTTCTCCCCCCAAACTAGGTGTGTTTGTGTTGCAAAATAGTTACAACCCTTTGTTCTGGTCTGGGTATTTAAGGAAGGGTAGGGGGCTGCCATTTGGGGAACATTCTGTAGACAGAAGCCCCCATGCAGTGTTGTGTCAGTGTCATAAGAGACACTCACACACGCTGTATGTATTGTGCCAGATATGACTCTTTGAAACTATTTTCATATTACTTAATTGTATTTTATGCTGAAAGTTGTGTACCATGGATTCATGTTTAATTATGTTCTTTAAGTTCTGTCTGGCCAAAATAAATGTTAATCTTGATTTATTCTGTATTTTTCATAAATCATTACTCAAGTAGTGTCGCATGAGGAGTTTGTAGGAGTTTCCGTAAATCTCTCTGTCAGGGCAGATTCATACCGAGGACCCCATGACCGGAGCATGGCGCTAAGCATGAGGGGCAATCTGATTTCTGGGTGTCACTGTTATTATCAAGTTACAGCTCTCGTGACTATTGCTAAAATTACACTTTCTGTTATGAGTAAGCATTTGCGACTCACTTAAAAGGTAAAATAGTTCACTCTGTAATCCTCTGTAATCTCAGAACTGACTAATTTGCGTCCGTGAGGTAATGTAATTATAATCGCGAGCATTATCCTCTGAGCGACTCCGGGTCCCATGGAGGAGCGAGTATTTGAAATTAAGAGATACTAAGAGAAATCAAAGATCTAAATTAAATCACAACTAAACTTATGATCAGCTGTTAAGTTACAAATGTAACAAATGTAACAAAGTTACAAAGAATTGGAGTAAGATCAAATTATTCATGGAGTCAGATTTAAAATTCGATGGTCATAAATTAAGTGAATCCAACAGAAGTGCTGAGAAGGCGAACACGCAGAAGTCCTTCGACCAGGCCGTTAGATTCCGTCCTTGGGCTAACGGATGGACCTTACAAAATGGTGACCCCGACGTGATCTCCAGGATGCGAGTGTCTTTTCAGCGAAGTATTGGGATTACAACAAGCAAGAGGTGATTTCCTTCTCTTTCTTCAGCTGTGATGGTAAGTCCATTTTTTTGCTTTTAGAAATGTTGGGAATATATTAAATACTGTATAAATCCGATGAAGGCTTGAGAATTAGACAACCAAAGTGCTTATCAGGAACATGAAAGCAACAGCGTAGAGTAGAAATGATATCCCTTGCTTTAAAATTCTCCTTGTTTGCATACGCAGCAAGAGAAATTTTATTTTGGTACTCAAAAGAAGGCTGTAAGTTAAAGGTCCAGTCACATTTGTTTATTTGCTTTGCTGCAACAACACAGCAAAGAAAAAGAACAAATGGCCACGTTAACGATGTGAACAAAATCTTACTGGAAAGATCTCACTACAATCCTTTGTGTGTAAAATGTGAAGGTGGACAAAACTGAGTCAGGACTGATGTCACAATTATAAATGTGTTGTGAAATATAGCACTTTACTATGGTCTTATTTCAGACATTGCTGCACTTTTGTGTCTTCATTAGTGTCTCAAAGAGACTGAGAAAATTAACAGAACAAAGATGAACTTTGTCTTTCTTCATCAGACCTGTCTTTGTCAAACCTTTCTTTTTATATGCAAATAGATTCTCCAAAGAATGCAATTGATAATATCTAAAAATAAGAAAATTGTGCCCAATTCTATATTGTGTAGTCACAAAATCTTTAAATTGAGCAATGATTTGACCCGTGCGCTCAGCGTTTGCAGTTTATTGAACGTCCACAGCATCTAAGTTGATAACTGGTTTCCAGTTTGGTCTTGTTGCTGTGTCACACAATGATCCCGCCAGCACAGCAGGAGCTGCAGGGCCAATCTGAAAGATCAGTGAGATTATAACAAATGGTTCTGGACAAATGGCTCAGCAGAGACCCTCTTGAGACCAGCAAATAAAATTATTTTTAATTCATACTATTTTAATATAATATGATTTATATTATGATTATAATGTAAATTATATTATAATGGCTAGGAATGGCTTTTGATCTCATGATGATTCAGCATTATTTAGAGGATGAAAGATTGTTGAAGGAGTAGAAGAAGGATCAGAATGTAGAAAGATGGGATGTGCAGGTAGGGAACAAGGCGGCAAGAGCACTATCAGTGTTGAAATGATGGGAAGGAGAACATAGATGGTTAAAGAAACTAATGTTAAGAAAGAAAACTGAAGTGAAAAACCTAAAGAGAAAGAACTTCTTTACCTTCTATTTGTGCAAGAATCTTTAATGAGAAAAATTACAATGCCCAGTTAAATGATTAACCTGATTGCTGTAACTTGAATAGGCTGAATTCATTCAAGACCTAATCATTTACATTCCAATCTCAAACCCAGGGAGAGAGAGGAGGTGCGAGCTTTCCATTGTGATGCAATGACAAACAAAGGGGTGCAAGTTTTAGCAACCTCCTCACTGGGAGCGTTAGATGGGATGGGATCTGATCGGGAAAGTTATTTACCGGGAATGTAAAGCTGTGTGTTATGTTAATCTCAGACATTGACTTCACAGGATACACACCACAGAGATCCAAATGGTCAAGAGTTCGAAAGACACCATAAATACCAAAGAACCTGTTGCTCTAAACCCAGATCTGGCTTGTATAAACAGCATCATTCAAAGAGATCCCCAGGGGACCTGAGTGTGATAATGATCACAATACAGCAGATTGAGTAAACGCAACTGCAACAACAGCTTAAAGGTGTAACGGGTCTGACTGCATTTACACACCAGCAGTCAGATCTGACCATTATAAATCAGTTTATATGACCTTTTTCCTTTACAGAAACATAATCATGATGATGATCCATGTCTTTGTAAACTAAAACAAATTCTCTCATAATGGCATAAAACCTTAACAGGTTAAAGCCATATGCAACAACTGTCTGGCTAAGGCCATTAAAGAAAAAATAAGATAGCACCATCTATCTTAGTGAAATTTGTGTAAAGGTCAATATTAGACTGTGTTTCTCTCTGTGTTTCTCTCTCTGTGTTTGTTTTCCTTTCAGGCTGATGGCTGCCACTCTTCAGACCCAGACTCCACAAGGGTCTGGGCTGCCCGGCATCAGCCAACATACACACACACAACAACATAGGAGATGGGAGTGAAGATACTTCATGAAGCCATTCACACCCCACAGCACACATAGCTACATGGCTTCCCAGTGTAAAAACTGGAACTAAATTATACAACACAGATTATGGTAGGATAGACACCACCCATCTCCTATACACAACATACACACACACACACTTTTAACTCTAAAACCACACAACATCTCTACCTGGAATAGATCATAGGACTATCAGGGCAAAATCATTAATATAATGCAAATCTATCATACATTATTCACCTTCATACATATAGGACAAGGGCAATTATTTTCATAATTCCTTTTCAGTTAGGTTGAACAAGTTTATGGCTTACAGCCATGTCAACTTTCTATATGTATTCCATGTAAGGTGTATAAAACATGTGCATGGCTATCAACACACATCAATTGATTGACAATTAATTGATTAGTAAATTGATGGACAAAATCTTTATTATGTCCAGTCATTGGTATTGTTGCAAACTGGGAGGGCCCCTAGTTTCCAACATATCACTAATGACAATGAAAATATATCTAAAAGAGTTAGATGCAGAGTGCAGGCATTTCTATCAATTAATAAAACAATTCTCAGTCAGACCTGCCTTACCTTATTGAGTGTGTCTTAGCCTGTACATCAAATGCACAGAAGATAAGTGCAAAAGCTAAACTAGAGATTTTAAATCTCTGTTTCTGTAAATCTCATTCTCTAAGTGATTTGATTGAAATATTAGCTTTCAGTAATGATTTGAAAGTAAAAACCAACTGATATAGACACTTTTATAATAACAATTATTAAATTGTGTAATTCCATGTTTAATTATGTGATATATTTTGATTATGCATACTTCTGGTAAATATACTTGTTATATTGATGTTTTGTTACCCTTCCTGTAATTCATCCAGACCACGTTTAAATTCCACTTCCATGTCAGTGGTAGTGAAGAATCTGGCTATCAAATGAGACCTCACTAAATATTTGACCCTGAGAAATGAGACCGTATTTACCACTCGCACTTCTGACATGAGTTTATCATGTGTTGTTATTCTTATGTTCTTGTGTTTATCCAACAACTCTCTTTTCCCATCTCACAATAACCAGAAAGTCATCAGTGTTCAATTATTGCATGGTTATTCAGAAGTTGTTCAGGTGTCTCACACACAATGGAGCTTCATCAGTGAAACCATTCCTTCACCCGTGGAGATCTGACCTGCCTGGCAAACCAAACCTTCTGCTTGAAGGTGACCAAGGACTTCTCAAAGGGTCAGCTACCTAAGAATCCTGGGGAGGACAGGACACAGATGCTTCCTCAAAGTGTAAAGACACTTTCCACTGACACGTTCTGCTAATGGACACAACAGACTTGGGACAACAAGTCATTCTACAGACTGAAAACTATCACAATCAAGTGCAGGTGGAAGCAAACCTGACCAACAGGATCATAGATATCCTGTCCAATTGCGACAGCATCCAGTCAGCGCAGTGCGCCTACATCTAAAGGGACTGTGCCAGAGGTGTGTTTTGCAGTGTTTTCATCTTCATGTTCAGTCTGTCTTAATGTTGTTATTTCAGGTGACTACTTGATTCCTGCACCCATGGACTTGTGCTGTTAACAAGGATCAGCACCATGAACACTATGGAAACAACATCCAAAATATGGAAACAGGGAATATCCAAATATGTCCCCTTGGAAACTCATATGAATTTGTCCCAAGGGGCCAGGGGTCGTCTGTAAGGACCGGTTTTACTGCTAAGACAAAAGCTGAGATCCAACACCCTGCATTAAAACAATAAAACTCAATCTGAAGAGAAGATCTCACAGAGAAACTGTAGGACACCGCCCTGACCAAAACCCTCTCCCCCTCTCTACCTCCCTTTCCCCCTTCCCCCTGATTCAAGTCCCAGAATGCAGATATACTACATATGATTTATCTTGTGAATCTATTGTTTTATCCCTTTCATGTCTGGTGTCTTTAGTGGTCATAGTGCGATTGGTAAAATGGTCTCAACATCACTGAATTCACTGATAGGGTTAGAAAGATTGAAACATATGAGACTTGTGTTCTCTTTTTGAGTGGTCTCTCCAAAGATATCTGATCTTCTCCCCCAAACTAGGTGTTTGTGTTGCAAATAGTTACAACCCTTTGTTCTGGTCTGGGTATTTAAGGAAGGGTAGCAGGGCTGCCATTTGGGGAACATTCTGTAGACAGAAAGCCCCATGCAGTGTTGTGTCAGTGTCATAAGAGACACTCACACACGCTGTATGTATTGTGCCAGATATGACTCTTTGAAACTATTTTCATATTACTTAATTGTATTTTATGCTGAAAGTTGTGTACCATGGATTCATGTTTAATTATGTTCTTTAAGTTCTGTCTGGCCAAAATAAATGTTAATCTTGATTTATTCTGTATTTTTCATAAATCATTACTCAAGTAGTGTCGCATGAGGAGTTTGTAGGAGTTTCCGTAAATCTCTCTGTCAGGGCAGATTCATACCGAGGACCCCATGACCCGAGCATGGCGCTAAGCATGAGGGGCAATCTGATTTCTGGGTGTCACTGTTATTATCAAGTTACAGCTCTCGTGACTATTGCTAAAATTACACTTTCTGTTATGAGTAAGCATTTGCGACTCACTTAAAGGTAAAATAGTTCACTCTGTAATCCTCTGTAATCTCAGAACTGACTAATTTGCGTCCGTGAGGTAATGTAATTATAATCGCGAGCATTATCCTCTGAGCGACTCCGGGTCCCATGGAGGAACGCAGTATTTGAAATTAAGAGATACTAAGAGAAATCAAAGATCTAAATTAAATCACAACTAAACTTATGATCAGCTGTTAAGTTACAAATGTAACAAATGTAACAAAGTTACAAAGAATTGAGTAAGATCAAATTATTCATGGAGTCAGATTTAAAATTCGATGGTCATAAATTAAGTGAATCCAACAGAAGTGCTGAGAAGGCGAACACGCAGAAGTCCTTCGACCAGGCCGTTAGATTCCGTCCTTGGGCTAACGGATGGACCTTACAATTTCATTCACATGTATAACCCTATAGCTTACACCTTGTTCAGTAAATGTTGCTACTCCTCCTCCTGCTCCTTCATCTCTGTCCTTACGGATTTCTTCATAACCTTGGATTTTAAAATCAAGATGCGGTTTTAACCAGGTCTCTTGTATACAAATTATATTTGGCTTTTGCTCCAACTCATCTATATATTTTTTAAATTCTTGTCCATTTGCTAGAAGACTTCTTGCAATCCACTGTAAAAGTTCAAGTCTCATTTTTATCCATTACTTTTCTGTGTTCCTTGGAGATCTCTATGAGACTATCTTGTATTTTCTCAACTGTTATTTCTCTTCCATCCAAGTATTTCTCTGCTGCTCTGATTAGGATTTTAATTCTTTCCGTTCGACTTGATGTCTGAGCTGAACAGTTAACCACCTCTGCCATAAATGTTACAAACTTGACTTTATCTATTATCAATGACCCTTTGCTAACATTGCTTTGATGGGTTACTTTTGGCTAGCCATGCTATCCGGTTTTTCATTTAGATCAGATGTTTCAGTATTTTCACTCTTTTAATGGCTTCAGCATACGTTATCCCCTCCGTTATCTTGATATTCTGAGCCGTCACTGCTCTTTTCCTTACTTTACAGCCCCCATACGCTGCACTATGTTCTTCCCCACAATTGCAACACTTCAATTTCACATTTTCTCCACACTCTCCATGCTTGTGTTCTCCTCCACATTTACCACATCTTTGTCTACTTTTGCATACTGCAGCCACATGCCCAAATCTTTGGCATTTATAGCATCTCATCGGAGGTGGAACATATTCCCTTACATTGTAGCTCATATATCCCACCATCACCCTCACTGGCAGTGCCTCTTCATCAAACTGTATCATTACAGATAAACTCTTTTTTCACTCCATCCCTTGTGAATTGCAGCCGTTTCACCTTGCTAACCTTAGCATGTGCTAATTTCTTCTTCAGTCACTTCCGTAGGAATTCCATATATTACCCCTCTAACCGCTCTTCTTTCTTTCCAGCTCAAACATTTTACTGTGTTTCCAGCCAGCGATTTTACTAGCAATGCCTTTTCTTTCTGTGCTTCATCTTTACATAAGATGCTTCCATCTTGCAATGTTTTGGCATACTCAATGTTCCCTATTTTGCTCTTTAAATCTTTGCTTATCTTTAATGGGTTCCTTGATCCTGGTGATTCAAACGTAATGATTACCTTGTGTCCCTCATTTCTTTTTATCTCTCTCCATGTGCCTACTTCTTTATCACTATCCGAATTTTGTTGATGTGTTTTTTTCCTTTTCTTATTTACTAGACTCCATTTCATTCTACTACCTTCACCTCCTTCTTCCATCCAGTCCACTTCCTGCTCACTTCCTGATTCGTCATCACTTCCTACCATCGTCACTCCAGTCACAGTCACGGGGCCGCCCACACCTCCCAAACGGCTCCTACCCTCCACAGATGCTGTCAGAAAAACCAACACAGTGTGTCTATATCAAATAATCCTAGTAAAATAAAAACGATGTGCGCAACGTTGGCTAGAACGAACAGGTAACGCTCATTTGGACGTCATCGTGTCGATCTTGCGAGAAAGCTCGGGAAAGGACTGTCACTCCTTTTCCTATGCTACTCGCAATCACAACCTTAAAACCACTTCCTCCCTTCGTTGCCCTCTAGAGGACAGGATGAAAAATGTCACTCCTGTAACGGTAACCGTTACATGCTACACAGAACAAAACATGAAAGTACACGGCTGATGATGAGCATGAGCCACGTGCTAAACAAACACACAACACAAGGACAAAAGAGTGTATACTGCCCAAGCAAAACTACATACTCACACGAGACCAAGCGAATGCTCATACTGTACACTCACAACGGGGAAAACACATGGAGCATTAATGTCGAAGCCTGAACCAAAACCAAACTAGAATGAAATGCCAGGATTCAAACACCACTATATAAATCCATACAAAATCCTAAACAAGCATACTGAATGTTTACATATGTTGTTTAAATAAACTTACATTTATAAATTAGACATATATTGTTTACATACATGGCATTAACATACAGTACCATATTAAACGACATCATATAAAGCATTTTAATACATATATAATAATTCTTCTACGGGTATTTCATACATGGTATAAACCTATATGTTCATATATCGTGATGATGTATATATGTGCTAATAATGTATTGTCTTATATGAAACATATATGACATCACTACCCGGTTATAGGGACACATATGTACATATATTACATTTCCGTATGGGTTCTTCTGCTGGCTCGAGAGAGTAATGATCACAGAGAGGCGTCACCTGATGGTCTCAAAGAAGAGTTTGATATTCGCCCTTTTCTTTAATTATGGTATTGATCTGTGTGTGTGGATTGATTGCATTATGTTCGATATGTTATTTTGGTGTCGGTGTTTTCTTTTGTTTTCTTGCAGTCAGCCATTTTTTGATATGTATATGTTTATTGTTTTCAGTTAATTGATGTTTTCACTTTTATTCTAGTTATATGAGTTGTTTGTTGTCCTTTTTTGCCATAATCATGCGATCTAGGTTTGTGTATATATAAAAGGCCTTATCAGTGTATGTGTAACGGTGGCTGTTTCAGAGGAGAAAGAGTAGGATCCATATGCAGCAAACATGTATTCAAACAAACATAATAAAATTAAATCCAGGCAAAACTGATAGGCAGGCTCCATCCATCCATCCATCCATCCATCCATCCATCCATCCATCCATCCATCCATCCATCCATCCATCCATCCATCCATCCATCCATCCATCCATCCATCCATCCATCCATCCATCCATCCATCCATCCATCCATCCATCCATCCATCCATCCATCCATCCATCCATCCATCCATCCATCCATGACCTCACAAAGAACACAGGGGTTTAAATACACAGGGGGCAAATAAGCAACAAATTAACAAGACACACCTGGGGAGACTAATCAACATGAAAAACTACAAAGAACTACAAAATAAAGCACAGGAAACACTTCAAAGTAAAAGTCCAAGGACAGACACAGAGCACATGTAACAGTATGTCTTCATTGTCTGACGAAGAGCCATTACGCTCAAAGCGTCACCTGTGGTGAGAACATCACATAAATATTTTTATATTTCAGGAGTTGTGGTGTGCCAACTTTTCTCTTCCTCTTTGTATAAAAAGTATGAAATGTATAATTTTACTGTAAAGGATAGTTGTGGCGAATATAATTTAATGTGATTATATTCCTCTGCAAACACACAAAGTTTGATGAAATGCAGTGAGGAACATTTAATATTTTTTTAATCTAATAAAAGGTGTTTTTGTAAACTTAATTTTGTTGTGTCATAATTTAACATTAGGATATATTTTTGATATTTCACTGTGTGGATATATACTGAATGGTAGGCATTCTGTAAAGTGAGACTGCACAAAAAAACTTTAAATATTTTTTTATTTTAAACTCAAATTCCCCAGTGACATCATAATTTACCCCTAATGTTGGGTAAGTTGTGCCACTGTGTCCTTATGATCCTTTCCTTAATTTGTCCAGATAGAAGACAGCTAAAATATGATTTGTTGTATAATAATGTTGAAGCACAGATAATGATCAGTGAAGAACATGTACTCCAACGTCAGGCCACCTGAACGAAGCCTGGACAAAATCTGTCAGATTCAACATTATTCAGCTGGAGTGTGTCAATCATTTCAACAAAGAGCAGGAAATAAGGGTCCAGTGATGCTCTTCTCATGAAAGCAGCTAAGCGTTATGGATGCTTTAAAAAGCAGAATGTGAGCTTGGTGTGCAGGTGCCAAGTCCTGTTGGAAAATGAAATCTGTATCTCCATAAAGTTGGTCAGCAGCAGGAAGCATGAAGTGCTCTAAAACTTCCTGGTATACGGCTGCGTTGACCTTGGACCTCAGAAAACACAGTGGACCAACACCAGCAGACGACATGGCACCCCAAACCATCACTGACTGTGGAAACTTTACACTGGACCTCAAGCACCGTGGATTGTGTGCCTCTCCTCTCTTCCTCCAGACTCTGGGACCCTGATTGACTTTCATCAGAGAACATAACTTTGGAGCACTCAGCAGCAGTCCAGTCCTTTCTGTCTTTAGCCCAGGCGAGACGCTTCTGCCGCTGTCTGTTGTTCAAGAGTGGCTTGACTCAAGGACTGCGACAGCTGAAACCCATGTCTTGCATACGTCTGTGTGTAGTGGTTCTTGAAGCACTGACTCCAGCTGCAGTCCACTCTTTGTGAATCTCCCACACATTTTTGAATGGGTTTTGTTTCACAATCCTCTCCAGGGTGCGGTTATCCCTATTGCTTGTACACTTTTTTTTCTACCACATCTTTTCCTTCTCTTCGCCTCTCTGTTAATGTGCTTGGACACAGAGCTCTGTGAACAGCCAGCCTCTTTTGCAATGACCTTTTGTGTCTTGTCCTCCTTGTGCAAGGTGTCAATGGTCATCTTTTGGACAACTGTCAGGTCAGCAGTCTTCCCCATGATTGTGTAGCCTACAGAACTAGACTGAGAGAGCATTTAAAGGCCTTTGCAGGTGTTTTGAGTTCATCAGCTGATCAGAGTGTGGCTCCAGGTGTCTTCAATATTCAACCTTTCACAATATTCTAATTTTCTGAGATACTGAATTTGGGATTTTCCTTAGTTGTCAGTTATAATCATGAAAATTAAAATAAATAAACATTTGAAATATATCAGTTTGTGTGTAATGAATGAATATAATATACAAGTTTCACTTTTTGAATGGAATTAGTGAAATAAATCAACTTTTTGATGATATTCTAATTTCATGAGCAGTACCTGTATACAGCGCTTTTAACAAGTCCTATTGTTTCAAAGCAGCTTCACAATGTTAAGAATTTGAATTTGTACAGTCGTTCTGGTGAAAGCGGTGATGTTATCCGGCTAATTTCAAGTATCATATAGTGTCAATGCGGGCAGATCGGTAATATAGATGAGATTTAGGTGTCCCCAACTGAGCAAGCCAAAAGCCAGAGGCAATGGTGGCAAGAAACCAAAACTCCTTCAGGGTCAGAATGGAGAAAAAACCTTGGGAGAAACCAGGCTCAGTCGGGTGCCAGTTCTCCTCTGGCCGACGAACAAACAGTGTATGATTATAATTCTGGCAACATAGCAGGTCTTAATTCATATTAGGCAAATAGATATTCGTAAGATTATTTGAAAGATTGGAGTAAATCACGCCTGAGACGGGTTTAATGAGGATGTCGTGTCGATGCAGCATTTACGGGGAGTTTATTTGACACGCTCTCTGCAGACATTTCAGGGATGCGTTGGTCATGTCCAGGCGCAGGTCCACCATCTGATCTGGATACGGCCCGGATCGGCTGACTGCAGTAAACCTCAGGATAAACAGAGAGACTAACATTAGCGTAGATGCCATTCTTCTTATGACGTAACGAGTACATCAGGTGTTATGGGAAGTGTTCCCGGTTCCGGCTGACCTAGTTAATGCAGCCTAACAATCATTTACTGATTTGAACAATAGAGATTGATAATGTTTTATGTGTAAGCCATAGTAAAGAGATGCGTTTTTAGTCTAGATTTAAACTGACAGAGTGTGTCTGCTTCCCGAGCAATGCTAGGAAGACTGTTCCAGAGTTTAGGCGCTAAATAGAGAAGCAGTTCATGATGTGCTGACAGATGAGGCTTATATTGAAATATCTCAGTGCTGTGTGTGATTCATCTACCTTCATACAGCTTTAACGAGCTCCACGTGTTCACATAATGATCGTGAGTATAAATGCACTCATTAATGTGAGTGTTATTGATCACAAGTGCAGGAGATTATAAGTCAGAAAAGAGAGAACAGAGAAACTCTAGAGAAATGTATCCAATAGAGCCTATATCTTTTACTGTTGTAGTTTTTGGCATCACGGATTGAGCTGAGAGGAAAGAAACAGCACACATGAACTCTAGAGAGAGTGTAAGTCAGATGGGCCACACATGAAAGATCAGACCATTGCGTTACTTCAACTGGCCCATCTGTTCCAGGGTAACAGTGCCCTCTTCGTGGCCAGGTGTGGAACTGCACCTGCTAACACTTCACGTTAACTTCACATGCCAGTATATTCAGCAGTTACAGTTGTTCTAAGATATCATCGGAAATGCTTGCTCAAAGTCCACCCCTAGGGGGAAGAGAACCATGATCCAGGATGAAGTCCGAAACCTTGAGGAAGAAGGGAGAAGAGCAAAATCTATTGAGTTTGCAACTCAAGGTGCCTGGACGAGGTGGAACCTCCCCAAGAGAACAATCACATGGAGTTTACTGTGGCGGCTGGAGCCCTTCCGTATAACCTGTCTACTACGACCAGTGTATGACACCTTACCAACCCCAGTCAATTTGCACAGGGGGAAGAGGGAGGACCCACTGTGCAGGTTGTGCGGTGGGAAAGCAACAATGACACACATTCTGTCAGGGTGTAAGATTGCATTAACACAGGGAAGATACAGCTGGCACCATGACAAGATGTTGGCAGTGCTCGCAGACATCCTGGAGCAAGAAAGGAGGAAGAAACAACCAGCCAAAGTAAGACCACTGCTGAGCACCATCGCCTTTGTGAAAGAGGGCCAAAGACCTGTCGTCCCCAGCTTAGCCAGGCAAAATCTCCTGCAGTCAGGGATGGGAAATGGAGGTTGACCTCGGGAGGAAACTCCAGTTCCGCGAGGCGGTACTGTTCACAACTCTAAGGCCTGATATCATCATGTGGTCTCCAGAGGGAAAGAATATCATCCTGGTAGAGTTGACGGTGCTGTGGGAGGAAGGCTGTGAGGAAGCTGCAGAGAGGAAAAGAGCCAAATACCAGCAACTTGTCTGAGACAGCCGGGACAAGGGGTGGACAACATGGCTGATGACGGTGGAAGTCAGATTGTCAAGGATTCCCAGCTCATTCTGTGTGGAGTCTATTGACAAAGGTTGGACTGAAAGGCCACTTGAGGAAAGCAGCCATTCGTCGGCTGGGAGAAGCGTCAGAGAGAGCCTCCCGTTGGCTCTGGCACAAGAGAGAGGACAAAAGCTGGAAGCCTGGAGGAGAGGACCTGGCCAGTCACTTCTGACCCGCCAACTGGAGGGTGTTGTAGTAAGGGGTCGAAACATCCAGTGAAGGTTGGGGACCACCTGATGACCTAATGATTAAAGCTACAATTTTCTGTTCCCTTTGTTTTAACTCTTTATTTAAAACGTTATTTAACTCATTTAAGACTACTCTTGTGAGAATACTTGACAAAACGGGTATTACAGCAGGACTACACAAATATAGGTCTACACACACAATCATTTAGTGATTTAATGTTGATTTAATGTTTCTCTCTTCTTGTGTTCAGGGGCCTGTGATCTCACACTGGATCCAAACACACTTGTCTCATTCTGTCTGATGAGAACCGGAAGGTGACACATGTGAGAAAGAAGCAGCCGTATCCTGACCATCCAGAGAGATTTGGTGAGTGTCCTCAGGTTCTGTGTGGAGAGAGTCTGCCTGGATGCTGTTACTGGGAGGCTGAATGGAGCAGATATGGAGCTGTTATATCAGTGACATATAAAGGAATCAACAGGAAAGGATGGACTGACTGTGTGTTTGGATCCAATGACAAGTCCTGGTGTCTGAACTGCCAAACGCTGGAAGCGACCGTGCTTTATAGGCGTTCTTAAACGGAGAGTAGCAATGATCCAGCGTATTTGCTCCTTGTGTAGGACATAAGACGTGCTGGTGAAAGTTTGGCAAGACTTTCTTTAGGTTTGCTTTGTTGAAATCGCCCGCGACAATGAATGCCGCGTCGGGGTGTTTGTTTATGACGCCGCTGGCAACATCATGAAGGCCAGATAAAGCCAGCGCTGTGTCTGCCTGCGGTGGAATGTAAACAGCGGTCGCGATGACCGCAGAAAACTCCCTCGGCAGATAGAATGGGCGGCAGATGATTGTTAAATGTTCCAGATGAGGCGAGCAGGACCGCGCGAGAGAATGGTGATGTTCCTGGGGTCGCACCATTTCTTGTTGATCATGAAGCATACTCCACCGCCTTTGAATTTACCGGCCTCGGCTGTTCTGTCCATCCGAAAAACAGAGAAGTTCTCAGACGGCGTCACAGCTGTGTCCGGGACCGCGGGCGTGAGCCATGTTTCGGACAAACAAAGGATGTTACAGTCTCTCATGTCCCGTTGAAAACTTATCCTGGCTCTAAGATCGTCCATCTTATTCTCCAAGGATTGAACATTTGCTAGAAGAATGCTCGGGAGGGGAGGGCTGAATGCCCTTTTCCTCAGTCTGTTTCGGATCCCAGCGCGTTTCCCACAGTGTTTCTTGGTTCTTCGCCGCCAGCTCTGTCCATTGTTCAACTCGGCGTTCCGAAGGATCTCAGATGGCCACAGAGTATCGGTGAAAGTGTCCTGAAACAGTCCAGTGTAGAGGTAACCAATGTCCAAAAGAGTTTTGCTGTCATAGTAGATCAATGCAGTTGATAAGTTTGTAAAAACTATGAGTAAAAGAAAGTAAAATAGTAAATAAAAGCACAGTCTTCGCGGAGCGACCTGAACGGCGAACCGAACACGGCGGCGCCATTTTGTTCAGAGTTTCATTTGTAGAACTTGTTCAGAGTTTCATTTTGTTCATTTTGTAGAGTTTGACTCTGTTGGTTAAAGATTTTGAAAGTATCTTATAGTCAACTCCAGAGTAAAGAGACCGGACACCAACATCTAATATCTTCAAGATCACCCTTTTTAGGTAATAGGGTAACCACAGCTCTTCTTAGACTCAATGGAAGTGTACCTCTCTCAACACTCTCCATGAAAGCGGCAAACAAATCCTTTCAATGACTGGCCATAAATGTTTATAAAATTCTGCATTAAGTCCATCAATCCGGGGTTTTGCCAGAAGACAGTTCTTTAACAGCAACAGATAGTTAATCAAAAGTCAATAGTTCGTCAAGCTTAGATTTCCCTTCCGAAAGCTGAGGTAAATCCTGAAAGAGAAGTTCAGCCATCTCCTCATCGCAAGTTTCAGCTCTGTAAAGATCCTCATAAAAAGACAGTGCGTAAGAAATAATCCCATGACCATCAGTAACCTTCCTCCCCTCTGGAAGCCTCAAACAGCCTAAAATCTTCTTATCCACAATCTTCTTCTCCAGGATAAAAAAGAAAGTTGTAGGAGCATCCATGCTATTGACAGAAGAAAATCTTGCACGAATCAGCATCTCCTGGGCTCTTTCCTCCAGTAGATTCCGCAAAATAAATGTATTGCGTCTCAAGGACTCAGTGGTATTGACAACATCCCCTTCAATGTCAAGTAGAAGTATTTCCTGTTCAAGCTGTGCCATCTTTTTGTCCAAACAGCTTTTATTGTAAGCAGAGCAGCTCTGACAAAACAATTTAATTTGAGTTTTTCCGATGTCCCACCACTGGCTCAAGGACTTGTACTGTGTTTTCCTCTCTCTCCAGATCTCCCAGAAATAAGTGAAAGAGTGCACAAATTTTGATCTTATAATAATCTATTATTAAATTTCCAAAAATATGTATTAAACGTGCTCTCTGCAGTAGTGACATCAATAGATAGAAAATGGTGATCAGACAGAGCAGTAGGAAATATACAACTATTATAGAAATGATGTCTTTTGCTTTTTTGTACATATATCCTGTCCAGCCTTGCCCCAGATACCATATTGGAGTTTATTTTCACCCAGGTATATTGCCTGACCTGAGGAAATGATTCTTGATCTACAAGATTGTGGTAAACAATTAAAGACCTAAGCACATCTGCAGATTGACTATGTGGCTCTTCATGATTCCTGTCTAAAGTATGACTTAAAGTACAGTTAAAATCCCGCCAGAACAATGGTCCTATCATGAGAAACATCCCTAGAGCAATTTTAAGTTTTCAAAAAAACCAACACGATCTAACCCAATATTGGGTGCATACACATTGAAAAAAGAAAAATGATTACCCTGAATAGTTACATCAACTCTCAGCAAACGACCAGAAATCACTTCAACAACACTGACAGGCTGCTCTTTATATTCAGGTGTCATCAGTATAGCCACCCCTGCACTGACATTAGAGCCATGACTCAGTATAGCCTGGCCCTTCCATTCACTCAACCACTGTATCTGATTATTCTCATCTGTGTGAGTTTCCTGTAGAAAAACCACACCAGCCCTCTTCATCATGATATAATCAAAGAGACTAGCCCTCTTCACAGCATCACGACACCCATTAACGTTCAATGAACTAAGTCTCAAAGGTGCCATGAAAAAATATATAAGATAAACACAAAATAGACTAATCCACAAGAGTCCTTAAGTAACCAAGCCATGCTCATTTTTTAACTTGTAAATTCAAAGAACTTCTAACATTACTAAGAAGCTTCTTAAGACGGTAGTGTTTGGGTTTGTCAAGCTCTTCCAAGCAAGCTTTTCTCATAGCCATCGTACCAGACAACAGAAACAATTTTACATCTGGAAAATATAACTCAATTTTAGGTTTACAATGGCAATTAGTAGTATCAAGGAAATGATTAATCTGCTGAACAGAGTAAAGTTTGGTCTTACCTCCAGAGACAAGCTCTGAATCCACGCGTCATTCCCCATTAATTAATCTTCGTGTTCAAAGTCAGAGTCATCCATTAAATCCTCAGGTTCTTGAGATAACATAGCATCTTGACTCTGACTAAACGAGTCATCAGTAGTCGACAATTTTATCAGGTTGCGTTTGTTTTGCATCAAAAACCAATTCCGTTTCAGCCACGGACTCCAAGCACACCTGACCCGAGCTCGTCTCTGCCTGCGGTACAGCGGGGATCTGACTCGGGCCGGCCGCCGCCTCAGCAGCCCCTGCCAGGCCACCTCCAGAGGCCTCCAGCACCGGTCTCCCGTCGGGCATGTCACCTGACGCCAAAAGCGCTCCGCTCGGCTGGGGTTCTGACGCCACTGCGGTCACAGCGTTATCTGCACCGGCCACCCTCTCGCTGTTCTCCGCATCTGCAGCTGGAGCCGCAAGAAGGCCCGCCGGCCTGTCTCGCCTCGGGCAAGTTTGCCTGACATGTCCAAAATCACCACAAATAAAGCATCTCATCGACTCTGAACTAATAAAAACAGTGTAATCTTTGCCATCGATGCTTAGTTTCGCTGACAGATTTAACGGATCACTCTGAGAGTTTAGAATCATAAAAACCTGACGACGAAAAGACATCACATGTTTAATCTCGGGATTTTTACACCCTAGAGGAATCATTTTAATAGCACTCACTATTTTACCATACCTCTGGAGTATTTGTTCCAGTCCGCCTCGCTCACGGCTATCAAACAATCTTCCACCGACACCATGGCCAACCAGCTCCTTCCACACTCACTCCCAGCATCCACTCACACAGACAGAGAGACAGACAGAGAGAGAGAGAGAGAGAGAGAGAGAGAGAGAGAGAGAGAGAGAGAGAGAGAGAGACAGAGCGAGAGAGAGAGAGAGAGAGAGAGAGAGAGAGAGAGAGAGAGAGAGAGAGAGACGAGAGCGAGAGAGAGAGAGAGAGAGAGAGAGAGAGAGAGAGAGAGAGAGAGTGAGAGAGAGAGAGAGAGAGAGAGAGAGAGAGAGAGAGAGAGAGAGAGAGAGAGAGAGAGAGACAGAGAGAGAGAGAGAGAGAGAGAGAGAGAGAGAGAGACAGAGAGAGAGACAGAGAGAGAGAGAGAGAGAGAGAGAGAGAGAGAGAGAGAGAGAGAGAGAGAGAGAGAGAGAGAGAGAGAGAGAGAGAGAGAGAGAGAGAGAGAGAGAGAGCTATGAGACAGAGAGAGAGAGAGAGAGAGAGAGACAGACAGAGAGAGAGACAGAGAGAGAGACAGAGAGAGAGAGAGAGAGAGAGAGAGAGAGAGAGAGAGAGCAAGAGCGAGAGAGAGAGAGAGAGAGAGAGAGAGAGAGAGAGAGAGAGAGAGAGAGAGAGAGAGAGAGAGAGAGAGAGAGAGAGAGAGAGAGAGAGAGAGAGAGGTGTGTGCGTGCCTGCCTGCCTGCACAGGAAAACAAGACCTCACGGTGCAATAATAGCGACTATCAGAATATAGACAGGGTTTGTCCAAAGAGTCGCTAGTTCTAGATCCTAAAAGGGTCTGAAAAGTCATTAAATCTAGTGGATTTCAAGTATATTTAGAAAATTCAATTATTTAGTTTTACTTTTATTTTATTAAATGGCACATTAACAATTTAATTGTAACATTAATCTGTTACCTTGCTTGTGTTTCTTCTCTAAGTGTTCAGCCAGATGGTTCTGGTTCATCTTCCTCAGGATGTCCACCATGATCTTCACAGCTTCTTCTGGTCCAAAACGCTTCATCATCAGATCCACTGTGTCAGGAGCATCTGCCTTCTTCAGATCAGCAATGGGAAAGCCCTTAAGCTCTTTTAAGTGCCATTTAAACCTATTCAGTTCATCTGTGTCTAGATTATCCAGAGCGGCCAGAAGCTGCTCTGAAACAGATGCTCATCATCCCTCACTGATTCACTTCTGCAGGACAAGAAGAAAAAGAGCTGATCAGTCATCTGATTTCTGTTAATCAACTATAATTTCTTTGAAAGGATTAAATAATTGTCTTTGAGTTTTATTAATGAACACAAAAACTATTATGATACACAATGTCTTAATATTGTCTGGAATCAGTGTGAACTTTAAATCTAGATAGGTCAGCATTTTATTAAGCAGTATTTACTAACTCACCGGTAAAAACTATGACAACTGTTGGCTTCCTGTTCTGCCTATAAACTGGCTTCTTGGGAAAAAGCTCTGAAACTCATCTCCGGGAAAACAAGGGAAAGCAGTTTTTCAAGCAACAAGAGAAACTCAGAATCACAGCCTGTCATGAAAACACACGTACATCTTATCTGATGTATGCAGTAGACTGACAGAGACTGAGAAATTACTGTTACAGTAAGAGACAGATGTACTTTAGCAGACACTGTATCATTTGTTTAAAAAGCCAATGATGATTTGACTCACTTATATTGACCTGAGACTGACAATCAGACATTGTTTGCAAGTGGCTGGTAGCGCCACAGTGTAAAAGACGAAACAGGAAACGACTGATCACCTTCGGCTAATTCATGCCTGCATGATAGATGGCACTGACCGAGAAGGCATTTTTCTTTGTGTGTGTACTGTATCTCTAAAATACGATGGAAGGTCATAGTTCACAGTTTACAGATTGAAGGCTGTTCTAATTTTACGTTGTGTTGCTTGTGCATTCCCATGAGTGAATATTTTAATATTAACATGAGCAGAGTGAAATAAAGTGATCAGCATGATTGATATTCAAACCAGTAAGCATGTGCTGCTCTGTTTACAGTTTGTGCCACAGGTTCAGGGTGTGACACCGGCTCTTCCTATTGTTTGTCCTGTCATTTTTCTGCAGCTTGTGATTGGAGTAATCAGCATGATCACAAGCTGATCTCCCGCACCTGTCGCTTGTTCCCTCTACCCTTTATATACCCAGCTGTGTCTATCTCTTGTTGTCAGTTGATCACTTCATGTTGTATGGTTGCTCTGGGCCCTTAGATGAGGAGTTGTAGCAAGCCTTATTTTCCCTTGCTGGTTCGGTCTCGTCTACTGCTGGGTCATCCTGCACCCTTTGTTTCTCGGTGGTCTCTCCAGCTAGTGTGTGTGCAGATACAGCGGTTTCCTCAAACTGTCACCAGTCACTTTGTTTCTTTTTTTGTGCCTCAGGTTGGCCCTGAATAAACTTGTTTTCTTTTCACCGCACTTGAGTCCTCCTTTCATCCTCCTCAAAAAACGATGACAAGCAGAGAGACATTCTCCTTCACAATGTAAGAAAAATAACTTCTCACTACTAGTTTGGAAAGACGCGTTCGTCATGTGGACTCTTGTTTTCAAGCACACAAATTACTCTCGCATTTGAAAGTGCAGTCATAAAAAAAAAAAAAAAAAAAAAAAAAAAGGACTGCACTTTATTGCAGCCCCTTACACAGTAATGTTAACTGTTATCTGTTGGTCAACTTTTTTACTGTCTACTGATTGGTGTTTCTGAATTGTTTTTGAACTGGTGTTTCAGCTGTAGGGAGATGAGTAAAGAGCAGTGCCTTAATATAATGTCTACCTATATTCCACGACGAGTGTTCCACAGAGATGGGAAGTAACGAAGTACAAATACTTCGCACCTGTACTTAAGTAGATTTTTCTGATATTTTTACTTTACAATTTAGTTTTGTGTTGACTTTTTACTTTTACTCCTTACATTTTAACACAAATACCGGTACTTTCTACTCCTTACATTTTACAAAATTGGCTCATTACTTTAGTTTCAAATAATTTCAGTAGAGTTAACATTATTATTTTTGCGTCATCAATACCGAATTCAATCTAATTGGATGGGAATATACATTGCACTTGACGGACCACTACAAGACGACTCAACGGATTCTGCGGCATTCATTCGCAGGAAATCATTGCGGCTTGATGGCGGTAGCGTTAGCATGTAGTATGGACGGCGGCGACATTATTGAAGAAAACAGAGCAGACAAGCAGCAAGGCATTCCCAATCATCCTTGGCCTTATCTGAGAGAGATGTTTGAGATTGTAAGCATCAAGAATGACTCTGGCGAATGTGCTGCAAATTGTGCCAACAAAAACACCACAAACTGCTGGACTTCACCATCAAATCTGAAAAAAAAAACACAGAGGTAAATGCATCTTTTTGTTGTTATCAAAAGCTATTTGTTTCAGTAACTTTATTAAGTTTACGTTAATGTTGGTCAGTTACATTTGCTCTCCTGCTAGCAATGACGATGCTTTGGTTCACTAGCATTTAGTTAAGTAACCAAAGTAACGTTAAGGTTAGGAATTGTTCAGTTTATTATAAAATAATCAACTAGCTGATACAATATCTGCATGTATAGATTTATATTAAAAACGGATTCAGGGTGCTTTCACACTAAGATCGTTTGCTGCAGTCCGAGTCCGAGCGGGATTGTTCCCAGCGCCCCAAGCAGCGTTGGTTCACACTCAACTTGATTCTTTCGAACCCTGGTGCGTTTGTTTGCATCTTACGTAATCTGAAACATGCATGGCCCCTGATAGAAAACAGAACACGGGTCAATATAGTGTGTTTTTTATTAATTCGGTGCTATTATGAGCATGGCCGTAGTAGCCAGCCATGAGGTCACCGAGGTCTGGACTTCGGTAATTTTTTTATATGTCAAAATAAAATTTCAAGATCTCTGAATGATTAATTACCCATTTAAACCACCTCATGTCATGAGTGTTTGCAATTCATGTCGCTGCGAGAAGCTAGCGCAGTGAACGGGGCTTGAGCGAGCGTTATGAGTGAGGGCGCGGGTGCAGCCTCCATCCGTGTTGCCAGATCCACCTATTAGGAAGGTGGATTATTAGGACACTTTAAGAAGTTAATAAAGTGGGAAGTTGCATGTTAGGATTAGTTTTATATATATATATAATATTTATTACCAAAACACAAACTTTTAATTTATTTCGGATTATTATTTTGTTTTTTGTTTTTTGGGTTTTTTTGTATATCTGGCAACATTGTAGTCTACTGCGGCATTAATAAAATAAAATAAAAATCTTATAGTCAAACTGTAACTGCTGACAGGAAGATCGTTCAGTAAGATTTTGTTCACACAAAAGAAAAAACAGTAATAGCTGTCATACAGTTGCTATACCAGTGCTTTAACCATTCAGAGGTAAATGTTAAGGAATAATTATGGGCTATATATACTGTGATATGTTGCTAGTTGAAATTACACCATGATATAGGTTTTAGGCTATTGTGCCTAATGTTTCCTATTTCATAGTAAGTATGTCAGAGGGTCTCTTGGCTACATCACTGAACAATTTGTTTCGTGTGTTTGTCTGTATTTTCACTCACAGAGAAAGCATGCCAATCATATGGAGAGATACAGAAAGCTCACTTAAGTTGTTCAGAAAAGAAAGTCAACCCCGGACATAAGCCCATCACCCAAACAACCAAAGTTATGGGAAGCCAAGAGAGTGTCACAGGTCAGTGTAGATACAGGAATCATTGACTTTCGTCATTCAAGGTCTACACCCACTCAGTGTAGTTGAGCAGCAGGGATTCATAGACCTTCTGCTTCTCCTCCAGCCCGATCTAGCAGTGATGTCTCGTGGCACTCTTAAAAACAAAGTAGAGAAAGTACCATAATAAATGAAAAATAATCTTAAATTGGCCATAACTAAAGCTGAGTTTATTGCAACCACCACAGATTGCTGGACTGCACAACAGACAGGGTTTTATAGGTGTCACTGCGCATTGGATGGATAGTGCAGCTCTGCAGAGGTGCTGTGCTGCCCTAGTGTGCAAACAACTAAAGGGTCACATACTTTTCCTGCCCTTGCTAGTGCTCTCAACGATATACAGTGGGTACAGAAAGTATTTAGACCCCTTAAATTTTTCACTCTTTGTTATATTGCAGCCATTTGCTAAAATCATTTAAGTTATTTTTTTTCTCATTAATGTACACACAGCACCCCATACTGACAGAAAAACACATAATTGTTGATATTTTTGCAGATTTATTAAAAAAGAAAAACTGAAATATCACATTGTCCTAAGTATTCAGACCCTTTGCTCAGTATTTAGTAGAAGCACCCTTTTGATGACGGATTCAATGTCTGTTACAATAAGAACGAGACTGATATTCCTGCCGTCCCTTCATCCTCTAATAGAGTAGGAGTGTATGTGGACGTGTCGGCCGACACTCTGTCCTTCTACAGCGTCTCTCACACACACACACTCACTCACACACTTACACACATTCAGTACCACATTCATTGAACCCCTCTATGCTGGATTTAGGCTTTATGAGTGTAACTCTTCAGTGTCTCTGTGTGACATTAAACAGCCTCCTGTGAGAGACAACAGTGATATACACACAACCGGGTGGTGAGTGAAATATACTGTGTGTTAGTGAAGGATTTTTACAGACTGAGACTATCATGAATATATCAATAAAACCGATATCCGATATCAATAAATATATATTTTTTCTTCCTTTGTTTGTAAATAACACAAATCTCTCCTGCACAGGGACTATAAACACATTCTTTTTCATTTTAGAGTCTCTCCTGATCTCACATGATCTCTAAACTGTAATTTACTATTTATTTTCTGTAATTTTCTATCTGTATTCTTTTCTATTATTATGCCTGCAGACGAAGAATAAGACAAGATAGTCAAATTCATGATTTGAGTTCATGTCGACTAGTTAAACATAGAGCCTACATTAAAATAACTTGACCATGATGTGCAAATTAAACTCATTAAACTATATTTGTTTATTAACTATTGTACTATATTTGTAAAGTATATACACTCACCTAAAGGATTATTAGGAACACCTGTTCAATTTCTCATTAATGTAATTATCTAATCAACCAATCACATGGCAGTTGCTTCAATGCATTTAGGGGTGTGGGCCTGGTCAAGACAATCTCCTGAACTCCAAACTGAATGTGAGAATGGGAAAGAAAGGGGATTTAAGCAATTTTGAGCGTGGCATGGTTGTTGGTGCCAGACGGGCCGGTCTGAGTATTTCACAATCTGCTCAGTTACTGGGATTTTCACACACAACCATTTCTAGGGTTTACAAAGAATGGTGTGAAAAGGGAAAAACATCCAGTATGTGGCAGTCCTGTGGGCGAAAATGCCTTGTTGATGCTAGAGGTCAGAGGAGAATGGGCCGACTGATTCAAGCTGATAGAAGAGCAACTTTGACTGAAATAACCACTCGTTACAACCGAGGTATGCAGCAAAGCATTTGTGAAGCCACAACACGCACAACCTTGAGGCAGATGGGCTACAACAGCAGAAGACCCCACCGGGTACCACTCATCTCCACTACAAATAGGAAAAAAGAGGCTACAATTTGCACAAACTCACCAAAATTGGACAGTTGAAGACTGGAAAAATGTTGCCTGGTCTGATGAGTCTCGATTTCTGTTGAGACATTCAGATGGTAGAGTCAGAATTTGGCGTAAACAGAATGAGAACATGGATCCATCATGCCTTGTTACCACTGTGCAGGCTGGTGGTGGTGGTGTAATGGTGTGGGGGATGTTTTCTTGGCACACTTTAGGCCCCTTAGTGCCAATTGGGCATTGTTTAAATGCCACGGCCTACCTGAGCATTGTTTCTGACCATGTCCATCCCTTTATGACCACCATGTACCCATTCTCTGATGGCTACTTCCAGCAGGATAATGTACCATGTCACAAAGCTTGAATCATTTCAAATTGGTTTCTTGAACATGACAATGAGTTCACTGTACTAAAATGGCCCCCACAGTCACCAGATCTCAACCCAATAGAGCATCTTTGGGATGTGGTGGAACGGGAGCTTCGTGCCCTGGATGTGCATCCCACAAATCTCCATCAACTGCAAGATGCTATCCTATCAATATGGGCCAACATCTCTAAAGAATGCTTTCAGCACCTTGTTGAATCAATGCCACGTAGAATTAAGGCAGTTCTGAAGACGAAAGGGGGTAAAACACAGTATTAGTATGGTGTTCCTAATAATCCTTTAGGTGAGTGTAGACTATATTTAAAAAAATGTATGATTGGTCAGAAATATACGTTTGTTATAAGTGATGGACATCACAGGTATTATCAACAATATTCTTGCATGTCCAAGTAAATGTTCTACAGGGAAGTTCAAATGAGTTCAGTGTCAAAGTAAATTTATACCAGCATTTTTGTACATAAACAATGAAGTGACCCATCCAAGTGCACCCACACAGCAGTGAGTATTGAACACACACACACACGCACACAGACACAGACAGACAGAGACACCCGGAGCAGTGGTGTTGAATGTGTAACTTTACTATATCTATATCTTTTAAAGGGTTAGTTCACCCAAAAATGAAAATGCTGTCATTAATTACTCACCCTCATGTCGTTCGACACCCATAAGACCTATGTTCATCTTCGGAACACAAAAGAAGATATTTTTGTTGAAATCCGATGGCTCAGAAAGGACTCCACTCAAGACCCATAAAAGGCACTAAAGACGTCATCACAAAGTCCATCTCACTACAGTGGTTCTACAATAATTTTATGAAGCGACGAGAATAGTTTTTGTGCAAAAAAACCCCAACTAAATAACGACTTATATAGTGATGGCTGATTTCAAAACACTGCTTCCTGAAGCTTCGGAGAGTTATGATTCAGAGTATCGATTCATGATTCAGATCGCGTGTCAAACCGCCAAACTGATGAACTCACGTGACTTTGTCGCTCCGAACCGCTGATTCGCTTGTATTATGTATTACAATGTATTACGTTTGTATTAGTCTTCGCACGAGCGCTTTGTAAACATTGGGGCGGTACTTATGCCTACATCTAGCGTGACCTTTCTGACGTGATTACGCAATTCTAGTGCACGCCCCTAGTGTATGACTTGAATTACTTACAATGAGCATATGTTGTTCTAGAACTTGGATATCCCTTTCAGCATTGATGGTGCCTTTCCAGATGTGTAAGCTGCCCATGCCACACGCACTCATGAACCCCATCCCATCAGAGATGCAGGCTTCTGAACTGAGCGCTGAGAACAACTTGGGTTGTCCTTGTCCTCTTTAGTCCGGATGACATGGCGTCCCAGTTTTCCAAAAAGAACTTCAAATTTTGATTGGTCTGACCACAGAACAGTTTTCCACTTTGCCACAGTCCATTTTAAATGAGCCTTGGCCCAGAGAAAACGCCTGCGCTTCTGGATCATGTTTAGATATGGCTTCTTTTTTGACCTATAGAGTTTTAGCCGGCAGCGGCAAATGGCACGGTTGGATTGTGTTCACCGACAATGTTTTCTGGAAGTATTCCTGAGCCCATGTTGTGATCTCCATTACAGTAGCATTCCTGTATGTGATGCAGTGCCGTCTAAGGGCCGGAGATCACGGGCATCCAGTATGGTTTTCCAGCCTTGACCGCACAGAGATTGTTCCAGATTCTCTGAATCTTTGGATGATATTATGCACTGTAGATGATGATAACTTCAAACTCTTTGCAGTGTTTCTCTGAGAAACTCCTTTCTGATATTGCTCCAGTATGTTTGGTCGCAGCATTGGGGAATTGGTGATCCTCTGCCCATCTTGACTTCTGAGCGACACTGCCACTCTGAGAGGCTCTTTTTATACCCAATCATGTTGCCGATTGACCTAATAAGTAGCAAATTGGTCCTCCAGCTGTTCCTTATATGTACATTTAACTTTTCCGGCCTCTTATTGCTCCCTGTCCCAACTTTTTTGAGTGTGTAGCTCTCATGAAATCCAAAATGAGCCAATATTTGGCATGACATTTCAAAATGTCTCACTTTCAACATTTGATATGTTATCTATATTCTACTGTGAATAAAATATAAGTTTATGAGATTTGTAAATTATTGCATTCCTTTTTTATTCACAATTTGTACAGTGTCCTAACTTTTTTGGAATCGGGTTTGTAGTAAGTGGATTGCCCAGGCTGTTTTCCCTTATCAAAAGTGCGGGGGTCGATTGCTGTCTTTCCAAAACTGTGGGGGTCATAACCCCCCTGTCCCCCCTGTCAACGGCGCACCTGTACCTAGTCGATAGCACGGCACAATATGGCAAATTTCAGAAGTATGCAGTATGCAAGTAACAAGGTAGTGACATCATCACTTTGCGGAAGAATATCAGTAGGATTGATTTTATGCAATAGAATTAAATCTAGTGTATGAATAAAACAATGAATGGGTCTATTTTGCTTATATTTTGCTTGACCCCGAAGGAGTTTAGTAAATCTGTAAACGTAGCCCCCTAACGCATCATTTGTATTATCTATGTGAATGTTAAAATCACAGACAATCAGGCGCGCCGTGTTCTGACAGTGAGCCTGAAGTGGTGGTCCGATATCTGGAAATCTGATCTTATCTGGGCTTTTGCTTACAGTTTTGTCCCTCCCACTTTGAAAATGTCTTCTGCGTCCCTGCAGACAGTCAAGGTCTGAGAGAAAATCAGCAAAATCTTTTAGGAAATGAACACCAAACACGGTAGACACAGTTGAGACTTGATGATGATGCCACAAGAGGGAGATGTTTCAATGTATAAGATCTGTTACAAATGATCTCTAAATATGTAGATGGTCATTTATTGAATTCAGCCATTCTGAGTTTGTAAAATAATGTTGTAAAATAATGAATTTTTTTTTTTTTTTTTTTCTAATTTCCCCCACTAGGTTTAGGCTATTTGTTAGGTCTTGTTATGAAGATGTTTTGTGTCAGGCGTGTGCATTCCATTACCGTGTATTTTTGTTTCTATGAGGTAGTCTAAAGTGAAAGCCGGTGGAACAGGATGAACAGGTAGACACGCACACCTTTATCAACAAGGAAAGGAGACTGTAAGCAGGAGAGTTTTTCACGTAAGTACGTTTTTAAAATGCTTTATAATATCTAGAAAGCTGTCACTTGGGTTATTTAAAACAATTACATTAAATATATGTTTGCATAAAGTCGTAGGCTACATACCTTGCTAATTCACTCAATACTTTACACTTGATATAGTCTTAGACTACGTCATGACACGCAAATGTTCCCACTGTTTTATGTATTGTAGCCTAGTGTCTTTCAGAGAGATATTGTTACTGAATAAACCTATTGCTAAAGTATAGAACCAGACAAGTCTTGCCCACCATTGTATGGATGGGATCAAGCAGAGGTGGTATCGCAAAACGAGTCCTTTCAAAACCTTTAAACAATGTAATAACACCTGTGGGTATAGCATCAAAGACAATGGCAAATTCTCTGGGTGTGAGAGGAAGATTACATTTTTTCAAAAAATTCACCATAGGTATATAGAAGAACGACTACTTCCCGTTTGATCACTGGCATAAAGTTGGCTTGACGTTAGACATTCGACATTCTCAAATGTAGGGACCGTCTCTAAAGTTACATATGACATTTCAACTTCAATAGCATTACAGTCATAAAATGCACACCTTTTTTGATATTTATTCAAATAAACTGTCAGATCATGTGTCATGTGTTTTTTTTTCACCACTGTATGGGATACAAAATATGCCATGATTTAAAGCATTTGAAGAGAATGATTTACAGTCATAAAACCAACTATAAAGTGTTAATCTGAGTGTCAGCTATGATATATACAAAATATTTTGTATATGAACCCATACAGTAGTGAAAACAAAATGATGCTGGTTTCACACCGCAGTGCGGAGGCAGAGCAGAAGCTGTGCGTATGGACAGAGGGAGTTGTGTTTACACTGGCATTGCAGCTGAACCGTGGCTTGTGTAGCTACTGCAAATACAGACGAGTATCGTCCATTCGGTCACCTTTTTCCGGTGTTCTACTCCGACCCTTGCCTGTCTGTCTCGTGCTTTGATTTATGATGGGCACTGTGTTCCTCTCTGTCCCAAACACATATGACATGCTGTGTATAGGTAGTTTACATGATAAAATAACCTTAAAGTTAAGATATGCCTCTAGTTTTAATCATTTAACAGGCCTTTGACGTTTGGGCAAAAACTTCTGACAGTGATGTGTTGTCATGTATTTTTTTATTTTTTTTTTTCTTCACAGTGCTAGGTGTCATATGGTGTTTGTGAAATACGGAACACTTCACTACATGTAATGCGCCCCTACAAAAGACAATAGAACCCATTATAATCAGTGATTGTGTTACTGTGCATAACTTGTGGCAACGTCACAAATCAATAGTTGTGTGTTGGTAATCAGTTGGTAATTTTTATTATTTATATGGGCAGACATATAGTTTAACCTAATGTATGTCCTCATTTGCCCAAACTAATTTAAAGACTATTTAACAGCTGTGGGTAATGAATGCAGACTCAAAATGAATTCAGTTCATTTATTTTGAAAAACACATAAAACGAACAACAGAATCAGTGTCGTAACTTTCTTTTAAAAAGTGGGTGGGACAGGAATGGGTTTTAAAAAAAAAACCAAAAAAACAAAACAATGATATGTACAATAACATTTGCAGAAAAAAATAACATTACAATGTCCATAAATAATTTTTTTTTCTACTCAAGTAGTTGTTCGACTGAGCACACATTTATATTAATTTAATTACTTAAATATATACTGGAGAATATTCTAAACCTTATATATTATATTAACCTAATATTCTTAGTTTGCACTGAAGCGCACGCATAAAGCATGCCAATTATTATGAATGTGTCAAAAATAGCAAGGAGACATTTTAATTGTTTATTAATAAACTAGTGTTTTTCGTGTCAGTGTCGGCTGTAAAGATGAAGTTGTGGACAGTAGTGGACGCGCCTATAGAGAGCGTTTATTACATAATCAGAGAGTGGCCTATTTCTTTTTGGTTTTGAATTGACATTTCAAGCAACATATTTCTCATGTCTGTGAGGCAAGTAGGCTACACTGAATTTCGGTTCATTTATGAGACGTGCTCCAGTTCACTTGCAATACAAGTCAATGCTCTGGTGTATGAAGGTATTTTTAGTGCAGAAAAACTGAACACGCGTGAGAGTGTAATTTGTAGCTGTACAGCATATCCACACATGTGTATCAATAAATTTGAAGTCTTTTAGTTGTAAACTTGTATTTTTTTTTCTCTCCTACAAACACAACACAACAGTTACAGCTTCACACATTTTTCACTGCAGGCGCACAAATCCTTTTCCACGAATCACACATGAAGAAACTTATACACTCACATTTGTGCTACAGTTGCTGCAGTAAAAATGGTGAAAAACGCATTCACACACCCGTATCAGAAATGTGAAGTCACGGACAAATTTTGCACATCCGCAAATTAATATGTGAATCCATGCAATGAGAGTTGCACACTTGTAGAATATCTGGTCACAAAAGCATTACTTTTCTTGTACATTTTTTCTAACACAATCACAAGTCCAATCAGTACAACTGCTTGAATCTGCTGCTACGAGTCTCAAACACAGTTTTTTGGCCCTCCAGCACCATGAACATGATCTCTTCTGTATGTCAAGTCAAGTCAAGTCACCTTTATTTATATAGCACTTTTAACAAATCCAATTGTTTCAAAGCAGCTTCACATTGTTAAAAGTAAAATAATGCAACAGAATTTGTACAGTCGTTCTGGTGAAACGGTGATGTTATCCAGCTAATTTCAAGTATCATATAGTGTCAATGCGGGCAGATCGGTAATATAGATGAAATTTAGGTGTCCCCAACTGAGCAAGCCAAAAGCCAGAGGCAATGGTGGCAAGGAACCAAAACTCCTTCAGGGTCAGAATGGAGAAAAAAACCTTGGGAGAAACCAGGCTCAGTCGGGTGCCAGTTCTCCTCTGGCCGACGAACAAACAGTGTATGATTATAATTCTGGCAACATAGCAGGTCTTAATTCATATTAGGCAAATAGATATTTGTTAGATTATTCGAGAGATTGGAGTCACCACGCGAAGACGGGTTTAATGAAGATGTCGTGTCGATGCAGCATTTACGGGGAGTTTATTTGACATGTTCTCTGCAGACACTTCAGGGATGCGTTGGTCATGTCCAGGCGCTGGTCCACCATCTGATCTGGATACGGCCTGGATCTGGCTGACTGCAGTAAACCTCGGTATAAACAGAGAGACTAACATTAGCGTAGATGCCATATCTACATGGATATTAAAATCACCAACAATTAGTACTTCATCTGCAGCCAGTACTAACTCTGATAGAAAGTCACCAAATTCTTTGATAAAGTCTGTATTGTGCCCTGGTGGCCTGTATACAGTAGCCAGCACAAATGTCAAACGGGATTTATCAATTACACTACATAATGCTACATAAAGCACCAAAACTTCAAAGGAAATATATTTGAAACTAGACTTCTGAGTAATACTGAAGATATTATTATAAATTACAGCAACCCCTCCCCTTTGCCTTTCAGATGCGGCTCATGTTTATAACAATAATCTTGTGGGGTGGACTCATTTAAAGTAATGTAGTCGTCAGGTTTTAGCCAGGTTTCTGTCAAACACAGCACATCTAGATTATTATCTGTAATCATATCATTAACAATAAGCACTTTTGGGGAAAGGGATTGAATATTCAGCAACCCGAGCTTTATCATTTGATCATCTGTATTATATCTGTTGTTTATTTGTTTGACATCAATTAAGTTTTTACTGTTGAATGGTCTTGATGGTTTTTGTATTTACTAATTTGGGGAACAGACACAGTTTCTGTGTGATATCTAGTTGAAGGAGTCTCTATGTGTTGGGATTTATCTGACTTCTGTAATGGGAGACAGCTAGCAGGCGGTCGGGTAAGCCAGTCCGTCTGCTTCCTGACCTGGGCCCCAGTTAGTCAAGGTTTAGCTCTAAGACTATATGCCAAATTACTAGAAAGAAGAGCGGCACCACTCCAAGAAGGATGGATGCCGTCCCTTTTCAACAGGTCAGGTCTGCCCCAAAAGCTTTTCCAATTGTCTATGAACCCTATGTTATTTTGCGGACACCACTTAGACAACCAGCCATTGAGTGATGATAGTCTGATAAGTATCTTATCACTCCTTTTAACTGTCACAAGCATGCCAGGCTCCACCCACTCCCAAGCACCACCCACAGCCTCTCCCGAGTACTGATCACGCACACACCTGCACCTCATCATTACCTCATCACTGCCTGCATTTAAGCCCCACGCACACACACAGTCACTGTCCGGTCTCATTAACACAACCTTCTTATGTTGACTTACCTCAAGGACTCTCCCGTGCTACTTACCTGCTTCCTCGTCTCCAGTGTGTCTCCTCGTCCTCCTGTCTCCATCGTCTCGCTGGTTCCTGTGTTTCGTCCTCCTGAAGACGCTGAGTATCTGAACCCTGTTACCTTCCCTATCCTGCCTATCCTTCATCAGACTGCTCGCTTTATCTGCTTCTCATCCCGGCACTACCCTGACTAGTCCTCATGTGTCATCTGCCACCTCTCCTTCTGCTGAAGGATGTGCCTCTGCAGCATTCCATCTCTTGAGACGGGCACGCTTTCCCAGCGTTATCCAATAGTCACTCTGAGTGGGTCTTGCAGAAAAACAGCTGTGACGGACCTTCCCGGTTTAAAGCCCTGACTTTCGGAACGAGGGTTACATACGTAACCAAGACATTTTTTTTTGTTGCAGCACTGAGTTCTTCTAAGATATCTGGGATGCTGAGGAGATCAAACTGATCAGGAATATTATTTATAAAGCAATCTTTAGTGGTAGGAGTGATAGTTCTACTATATTTGTAACAAGGAGACGGATTTGCAGCCTTGACTAAATTAAGTATACACAAGGCTAGATAATGATCTGAGATGTCATCGCTCTGCTGCAAAATTTCAGAGGCATCAACATTTATTCCATATGACAGTATTAGTGTCATGGGTGGTTGCAGGCAAACAGATGATGATGATGAATAAAGTTCCAACAAGTTTAATAACACTAATAGTTCTCCACAGGACAGACAAACAGGCAGCAGCAACACACACTACACATAGACGAGATCCAGCCAAGACACACAAACTGAGCTGAACTTAAATAGGGGAGATAATGACACTAGTGCACATGAACACAATAACAAACCAGACATGGATGAGCAAGTTTGGTGTGGAGGAACTTGACTGGCCTGCAGTCCTGACCTCAACCCGATAGAACTGCGAGACAGTAGCGTGGATGGCAGGCTGATAGGCTAGCAAAATACTGAAAGGGGCTTTACATTTGCCAAAAAATAACTTTTTTTATTAATAAAAAACAAACCAGCTTAGATTAGGAAAAGCAATGCAAAAGTAACATAACACATTACTCTCCATAAAAAGTAACAAAGTAATGCAATTAATTACTTTTTTTAAAAGTAACTTTCCCCACCACTGTGTAAATTGATGTATAATATAGTCTTTCTGTATGCTGTGCCTATTGTCTTTGTACAGATGAACGACGTGAATTATTTTCATTTATAAACTATATGTATTGGCAGGACTAGTAGCTTTCTGGATAGAAAGAAGAGTGATGGTGCTTCTAAAATGAGTCTCAATGAGAAGACAGACGAGGGATGTTCTCAGTCCCGGAGATCTCCAGAACCCAGCTGTGTGTCTATGAGGAGTGACATATCCATGAATTTTCCTGTTAACTTCAGTGATAAACCAGTGACCACTGATCCTATGTGAGTATAAACACGCTAGATCACGTTAGTTATTTAACTGTTAACATATTAGTTCATGTGTAAAAATTCAGGATTACATTTTCTAACTTAAATTTATATGTTCTTTTCCTATATAAATATTAAATCTATGGAAAAGTCCAGATAACATCTAGTAAAACTAATATATGGCATTATGCATTGTGAGAATTAGCAATAGCAACTTTATTTATATAGCACAATTAAAACAACACAAGTTGACCAATGTGCTTTACAATGACACACACAAAAATAATAATAACATTAAATACTCAACCATCATGTAAATCTGTAAATGTGCAGGTTATTATATTCTTACAGTATATCGTTTAATCTGCAGTAGGCCTATGTAAAAAGAGGTGGAAAGTATATCTATCCGTATAAACATCATATTTGTTTTTCTTTTCTTTTTTATTGTTGAAGTAAGAGTGTTGAACTTTCTTCAGCAGCACAGCTGAAAGGTTTGTTTGAACGGTGCCCTCTACTGTACATGTGTGAATTTGTTTCCTTCAACCTGAGGCTTGTTCATTTCACTTTGGGTATTCATTTCACCTTTACATTTGCAAAAAATATCTGGTAGAGGTGGAAAGTATAACTATCTGTTACAGTACTATAGTTCATTTTTTCACTGAAACGGTTGTTAAATACTGTAAATCATAGTACTATTACTTTATTACAAATTAGTATAACAACTTCCTGCCTAATGACAGTGTCAAATTAAATGAAAACAAATATAGTATTAGTAAAAATATCTGTGTAGGCTATGCCATTCATTAAGTAATTAATAAAGGTTATAAAATTACAAAAAGCATTAACATTGTAAAACAAAAACTGATAGCTTACCATGTTAACACAGAAGTAAAAATTACTAAATGTCAGTCACCTGAACCTGCTCCTGTCACAATCGTTAGTTTGGACTTCTTATGTTTCGTCATCGTCTGCCTTCGTCACTCTAGTTATGACTCTACTGTCTTCGACACTAATTATGTTCAGCTTTGCACTCATCAATCACCATCATTACCACCTGTACTGTATATATGTTTGGTTCTGTTTTCAGTTCATTGTCCAGTCATCTAATGTGGATCTGTTATGTGTTGCTTTATTCCTCTTCTTGTGAATCATCATGTGGATTTATTAAATATTACAAAGTTATCTTCATCTTCAACTTCGTGTGTATTTATACAACCAGCCTGTGACAGCTCCATGGCAAGAATCAGTTACTGTTCTCATAAAAGTACAATTTCTTATGTTACATTAGGCATTTTAAACCTTTATTTGATAACCAACAATTGCTTCATCCAAATGAATAATCCGTAAATTTTTGCACTTTTTCTCTTTTGTGCTCCGTCTGTTTGATGCACCTGTATTTGTAAAGTTTAAGAGAGACTCACTTGCTTTCAGGACAAGCATTTATGCAAATTAGAAATGCTCACGTAACTTTCTATAATTTACAGATAAACATACAACCGTAATATTAAGTTATGTGCTAGAGATCATGTCTCAAATGCATTGATCAGCACAGGAATCTATCAAAGCAGATTATATTCATTATTGATTACTGTCAGTTTTATCCATTACTTGTTGCAGTACTTGTTATTCACCAAAATTACAAAGTACAAAAAGAATTACACATAATTTACACATAATTAGACCAGAAAGCCAGAATGACACCTTCCATTCAAGCAAGATAAAATTATTAGCAGCTGTATACAATTCCTGTATACAATAACAAAGCACTTAAGTAGTTGTTAACAACTTATTAACTGTAAATAGGTCTAAAATTCTGTAAATTTTACAGAAAACAACTGATAAAAAGACTATTTTTCTGTATACAAAAATGTGAATTACTATAATGTCATTAATGTCATAATACTTAAAATAACAACCTAGTTGTTAATTTACATATATTGTTTGTAGTTTTAGAGAATTTTTAATGACAATTTAATTTTCTGTAAATGTATTTTTACAGTGTGACCTAATCTAAAGTAAGACCTATTCACAGTTAATAATTTGTTAACAAATCATTATCTAACTCTTTACATATGATTTTAACATTACAGTGACAATGAATGAAAAACTCACTATATATAGTGAGTAACTATAATAGTTTGCAGATGATATGTAAATACTTTATTGCTGTATACTTAATTGTTACCGCAGCTTTTATTTCCATCGATTTTCCTGTATGCTCCTGTCTGGTTTTGGTTTGATTCATTCTGTCTTCATTTAGCAAGTGAACAAGCTAAAAAGTGGTGGGCCCTGAGCCCCTGTATTCACTTATTTATTTATTTTTTGATTCAGCAGTGTGGATTGTCCTCAACTAATGGATGATATTCTGCAGAGAGTCAAAGACCAACTCAAAACCAGCATGAAGAACAAGTATGAGATATTATTTGAGGGAAACAAACTCCAAGAGAATGAAACCCTCCTGAACAGGATATACACACAGCTCTACATCATAGAGGGAGATACTGAAGGGGTGAATGAAGAACATGAGGTTTTACAGATGGAGAAAACAGCCAGAACACAAGACACTCCAATCTACTGCAATGACATCTTTAAAGCCTCACCTGAACCAGGATGTGAGGAGAAAGAGCAAATCAAGACTGTTCTTACTAAAGGCATCGCTGGAATCGGAAAAACCGTCTCTGTGCAGAAGTTCATTCTGGACTGGGCCGAGGGAAGAGCAAATGAGGATGTAGATTTCATGTTTGTGCTTCCATTTCGAGAGCTGAACTTGATCCGAGATCACCAGTACAGTCTTCACAAACTTCTACTGGACTTTCATCCTGACCTTCAAGATCTGGACTCAAAGATTTATGAGGAGTGTAAAGTTGTGTTCATCTTTGATGGTCTGGATGAAAGCAGAATGACACTGATGTTTTCAGATGCTCAGAAAGTTTCTGATGTGAATAAGTCTTCATCAGTGGGTGTGTTGATGTCAAACCTCATCAGAGGAGAGCTGCTTCCCTCTGCTCTCATCTGGATCACCTCCAGACCAGCAGCAGCCAATCAGATCCCCTCTAAATACATCAACCGTCTGACAGAGATTCAGGGATTCAATGAGCCTCAGAAGGAGGAATATTTCAGGAAGAGAATCAGTGACGAGCATCAAGCCAGCAGTATCATCTCACACATCAGAAGAGCAAGAAGCCTCCACATCATGTGCCACATACCCGTCTTCTGCTGGATCTCATCCACTGTGCTTCAAAAGCTCCTGAAAGACGATCTCAGTGCAGAAATCCCCCAAACTCTGACTGAAATGTACATCCACTTCCTGCTGATTCAGATCAACATGAGGAATCAGAAGTATGAAGAGAGAGATCCAGAAAAACTCCTGCAGTCCAACAGAGAAGTGATTGTGAAACTTGCTGAAGTGGCTTTCAAACAGCTGATGAAAGGCAATGTGATGTTCTATGAGGAGGACCTGATTGAGAGCGGCATAGATTTCACTGACGCCTCAGTGTATTCTGGGATTTGCACTGAGATCTTTAAGGAGGAATCTGTGATTCATCGCAGAAAAGTCTACAGCTTCATTCATCTGAGTGTCCAGGAGTTTCTTGCTGCTTTCTATGTGTTTTACCACCACATAAGCAGCACTACAGAAGCGTGTTTAGATTCAGTGCATAATTTACAAAAAAGAGCAGTAGATAAAGCCCTTGAGAGTGAGAATGGACAGCTGGATCTGTTCCTGCGGTTCCTGCTGGGCGTCTCTCTGGAGTCCAATCAGAGACTCTTACAGGATTTACTGACACACAGAGAGAACAACTCAGAGAGCATCAGGAGAACCACACAGTACATTAAAGACAAGATCAAAGATGGAGATGGACTCTCCACTGAAAGATCCATCAATCTGTTCCTCTGTCTGCTGGAAGTGAAAGATCAGACTCTGTCCAGAGAGATTCAGGAGTTTGTGAAAGCAGACGAACTCTCAGAGAAGAAACTCTCTCCTGCTCACTGCTCAACAATCACCTATATGCTTCAGATGTCAAAGGAGGTGCTGGATGAGCTGGACCTCAAGAAATACAACACATCAGATGAGGGTAGAAGAAGACTGATACCAGCTGTGATCAACTGCAGAAAAGCCCTGTAAGTGTTACAATTCTTCTGTTACAGAGAATTGTTTTTTTATGGTGCTTTTCCACTGCATGGTATTGCTTTGGCTCAATTTGTTTTTCCACTGCAGTTATTACCGCTTCAGAGTGGTTGGGATCATTATATTTGTGCTGCCACCTTGTCTACTGACCACGATACAGCCATTTCTTTTTTCAAGTTCTGTGTGATAGTCGTTTAAAGTTTAAAAAAGTTGTGCAAAAAAATTATACTACGGTGGCTGTTGCTGACTATTTAAATCTAGCAGGTTTGTTGTCTTGTGTCGCAAATCCAATGATGCTGGTAGTGGCGATTCACTCTTTGACCAATCAGCTATCTGCAGTGTTTACACATCACATTTTAGAATTGGTATGGCTTGCTTGGAACCTCAACCAAGGTGGTACTAAAAAGTACTAGGGTACTAGGTACTATACCAGGTACTAGGTACTATACAGAGTGGAAAACTCCCCAAAAGTGAGCCATACCATTGCAGTGGAAAAGCACCATTAGAATGTATTTTTACAACAATGAGGCTGAAATACCAGTTGTAGAATGAGGTTAAGAATTTAATTATGATGTTTTCCTCTCTTTCAGTTTTGCTGGCTGTAATCTCACTGGTCAGTCCTGTGAAATTGTGGCATCCGCTCTTCAATCCTCAAACTCTGTCCTGAGAGAGCTTGACCTGAGTAACAATGACCTATGTGATTCAGGAGTGAAGTTGCTCTCTGATGGACTGAAGAGTCCAAACTGTCAGCTGAAGATACTGAGGTATTAATAACATATAAGGCATAATATAAAGTCAGCTGTTCACTAAGTTGATGTGTGTTTGCTGATTATCTGTTCAGTTCAGTTAAATACACTTTATTGTCCCCAATGGGGAAATTTGTCTTGGACTCCGGTGCCCACATACACTGACCAAAAATATAATCCATAAACCAGACACATGCACATAAAAAACACACCAATAATTATTACTTATTTAAAAGTCTAATCAACATAGGTACAAAGGATTTCTTAAAACAATTGTATCTACACATTGGCAGCCTATATTGTCTGCCAGACTGCAGCAACTCATAATCTCTATTTAAGTTATGTGAAGGATCAGATAATATCTTGGTAGCTTCCTTGATAACTGATTGCTCATATGAATACTCCAATGGTTGATATTCTGACTGTCTGTAGGTTATCTGGCTGTATGGTGACAGAGGAAGGCTGTGGTTATGTGTCTTCGGCTCTGAGTTTAAACCCCTCACACCTGAGGGAGATAGATCTGAGCTACAATCACCCAGGGAATTCAGGAGTCAAGTTGCTTTCCAAAAAACTGAAGGATCAAAACTGCTCACTGCAGATACTCAAGTATGTAAGATTCAAGTTAAAAACCTAGATCATGCTTGTAGATCATACTTTCTTCTTTTAGTCCTACTCATCTCTGTATGTACTGATTAAATCCAGATGTTAGATCACAAAATGTATTTAATTAGAAGATTAAACCCATTTTTGATTAGAGTTACATAATATGGAAAAATGTATGACATGCGGTTGAATTATTGAAACAACAGAAAATGCAACAGAAAATGGTTTGAGTTTCAGGGCTGAGAAGAATATTATATTTATAAATGCTAATTGTTCTACTTACAGAGAAATACTAAACCATAATATTGAGTCTTTAAAATATTAGGCGTTCCATTGAATGCATAAAGCTTGCCGCAGTGCACCAGGAAAAGTTATGATCATTAATGTTTTGGAAAAAAGAACAGCAAAGATATTTTTTTATAATGTATTGATAAACTAGTGATTCCTGAGTCAATGTCCACTGCAAATATGAAGTTTACGATGCTGACTCACCATCTCTGCAGCATAGAGGACATGCTATAGAGAGACATGCACATTTCATAATCAGAGAATATTTGTGTTCGATTTTAATTTTTAATTTAAAAGTAGACATTTCTATAGACTCATTCTCATGTCTATGGGGCAAGCATAGGCTGAGTTTCATTTTTGTGATGCACATCATAAAGAAATCAGTCTGAGATGGCAGAAAGCTTATCCTTTATTTTACAAAAGTTTTGTTGTTATTGTGAATGTACACAAATAAAAATATGTATTACTGTACGACCAAAAATGACAGAGTATTAGTAATTAGAGTATTGGTTTCTGCAACCAACTGACAAATTAATATTTGGTCGATCAAGCATATTTTCGCCAACTAAAGTTTTGTTGATTATTAGGGTGCAGCCATATTTTCCATAGATAATAAAAATTTATTTAGTGGGAAGACAGAAATAGTAAATATTATTGTGTCATTTTTGTCATTGTTTGTCATATTAGATTATTCCCTTGAAATTGTCATTGCGATTATTAAATACGATTATCACAATTTATGTTGAATGAGTCGAGAAATAAGCAGATCTAGCAGTTTTTACGGCCTTTCTGTATGCGATCATGCTCTCTTTCCATGAATTATGAAAAAGCTCTAATTTTGTTTTCTTCCAGCTGCGCTCCATTTTTCTGGCTGCTGTTTTAAGGGCTCGGGTGTGCTCGTTATAGCACGGCGTTGGACTATTTTCTTTAATCTTCTTTAAGTGCCGGGGATCAACTGTGTCTAAAGTGCTGGAAAAAGAGAGTCAATAGTTTCTGTTGCAAAATCGAGTTCCTCTAGGCTATCTGGGATGCTGAGGAGATGAAACTGATGAAAAAACAATTTTTAGTGGCAGCAGTGATAGTTCTGCCATATTTGAAGTGAGGGGACGGCTTTGCAGCCTTAGCTAAATTAAGTATACATGATACTAGGTAATGATCTGAGATGTCGTCGCTCTGCTGCAGAATTTCAACGGTATCAACATTTATTCCATGTGACAATATTAGGTCTAGAGTATGATTAAGGCGATGAGTGGGTCCTGACACGTATTGCCTTACTCCAATAGAGTTTAGAATGTCTCTAAATGCTAATCCCAATGCGTCTTTTTCATTATCTACATGGATATTAAAATCACCAACAATTAGTACTTTATCTGCAGCCAGTACTAACTCTGATAGAAAGTCAAGAAAGCAAATTCTTTGATAAAGTCTGTATTGTGCCCTGGTGGCCTGTATACAGTAGCCAGTACAAATGTCAAACGGGATTTATCAATTACACTACATAATGCTACATAAAGCACCAAAACTTCAAAAGAATTATATTTGAAACTAGACTTCTGAGTAATACTGAAGATATTATTATAAATTACAGCAACCCCTCCCACTTTCATACGCAGCTCGTGTTTATAACAATAATCTTGTGGGGTGGACTCATTTAAAGTAATGTAGTCGTCAGGTTTTAGCCAGGTTTCTGTCAAACACAGCACATCTAGATTATTATCAGTAATTATATCATTAACAATAAGCGCTTTTGGGGAAAGGGATCGAATATTCAGCAACCCGAGCTTTATCATTTGATCATCTGTATTATATCTGTTGTTTATTTGTTTGACATCAATTAAGTTTTTACTGTTGAATGGTCTTGATGTTTTTTTGTATTTACTAATTCGGGGAACAGACACAGTCTCTATGTGATAATATCTAGGTGAAAGAGTCTCTATTTGTTGGGATTTATCTGACTTCTGTAACGGGAGACAGCTAGCAGACGGTTGGGTAAGCTAAGACCGTCTGCTTCCTGACCTGGGCCCCAGTTAGTCAAGGTTTAGCTTTAAGACTATATGCCAAATTACTAGAGAGAAGAGCAGCACCACTCCAAGAAGGATGGATGCCGTCCCTTTTCAACAGGTCAGGTCTGCCCCAAAAGCTTTTCCAATTGTCTATGAACCCTATGTTATTTTGCGGACACCACTTAGACAACCAGCCATTGAGTGATGATAGTCTGCTAAGTCTAAGTCTATCTCATCACTCCTTTTAACAGGGAGCGGACCAGAACAAAAAACTGCATCTGCCATCGTACTTGCGAGTTCACACATCTCTTTAATGTTAATTTTGGTGATCTCCGACTGGCGAAGTCGAACATCGTTAGTGCCGACGTGAATAATAATCTTAGAGAATTTACGATTAGCTTTAGCCAGCACTTTTAAATTTGCTTTGATGTCAGGCGCTCTGGCTCCCGGTAAACATGTGACTATGGTGGCTGGTGTCTCTATTTTCACGTTCCGTGTAATAGAATCACCAATAACTAGGGACTTTTAACAGGATTCTCAGTGGGTGCGTCACTGAGTAGGGAGAACCTGTTTGATGTTCTAATCGGAACGCAAGAGTCGTTTTTTGATCCGTGACTATGCCGTCTGACCGTCACCCAAGTGCCCTGCTGCACGGGCTCTACAGCCGGAACCGAACAATGTACCACGTTCACTAAGCTAGTCGCATTCCAAAGCAGTGTCTGAAGCTGTTACATTCTCACTACTCTCAAATAAAGTCTGGATACAGAATACAGATCGTCCTGCTATGCTCTCAGACGCGCAGTTAAAGCCGCAAAGCTCCGTTATAAGGATCGCGTGGAGTCTCATTTCCAACTCAACGACTCGCGGCGCATGTGGCAGGGTCTGAGGTCCATCTGCTCTTTTGGATCTAAATCCTCTGCAGAGGTGAGAGCTGATCCATCGCTTGTGAATGAGTTAAACTCTTTCTACGCTCGCTTTGACTGTAACCGCGGCAACATGACTCCGCCAAGTGGCGCGTCAGAGGGAATTACTCAGAGCAGCAACAACCACGTGATCTCTGTCTCGGAGGATGAAGTTCGGAGGGCACTCAAGCGTGTGGACGTCAGGAAAGCAGCTGTGCCAGATGGTATTTCAGGCCGTGTTCTGCGGTCCTGTGCTGATCAGCTCGCCGGGTTGTTTACATCTATCTTTAATGAGTCCCTCGCTACATCTGTGGTCCCCACCTCCTTCAAAAAATCCACCATCATCCCTGTCCCTAAGAACAGTAAACCCTCTTGCCTAAATGACTTTCGTCCAGTGGCTCTCACATCTATAGTCATGAAGGTCTTTGAGAGACTCATTAAAAACACCATTTGCGCCTTCATTCCTGACACTTTGGACTCTCTTCAGTTTCAACTGAAGATGCCATCTCTCATGTCCTCCACTCCTCCCTCACTCACATTGACAGCAAAAGTGGGAACTACGTAAGGCTGCTATTTATTGACTATAGCTCAGCCTTTAACACCATAGTTCCCATCAAGCTAAGCTCCAAACTCCTGGATCTCGGCCTGAATCCTTCTCTCTGCCACTGGATTGAGGACTTCCTCACTGGCAGGCCTCAGGTGGTGAGAGCAGGCCAGTCCACCTCCACCTCCATCACCCTAAGTGTGGGAGCTCCACAGGGCTGTGTCCTGAGTCCCCTGCTCTACTCTCTCTACACGCATGACTGTTTGTCCACACACAGCTCCACCTCTATAATCAAATTTGCTGATGATACTGTTGTCCTGGGCCTCATTTCCAACAACAATGAAACGGCATACTTGGACGAGGTGGAGCATCTAACATCATGGTGCCAGGACAACTGTCTCTCTCTGAATGTTGGCAAGATCAAAGAAATGATTGTGGACTTCAGGAAGAGACAGCAACGGACATACTCCCCCCTCATAATCAGCGGGTCACCTGGGTGTAAACATCTCCGAGGACCTGACCTGGACTGCTCACATTCAGACAAAATAAAAAAATAAAATAAAAATAAATAAATAAATAAATAAATAAATATATATATATATTTATTTTTATTTTATTTTTTATTTTTTATTCTATTTCTATTATAATTTCCTCCTTGTGTTTTTAACTGTGAATTTGCACTGTCCATGGAGCGGACCTGTTTACATTTCACTTCCAGGTGTATATTCTGTATATAACTGTGTATGTGACAAATAAAACTCTTGAATCTTGAATCTTGGATGCGTGTCTCTAATTCTGATATCTTCTCCGTCAGCCTGACTATCTCCTTACAATCTCCAATAAGACCATTCCTGAAATTTCCTCACTACTGAATATTCCACGGTCAGCTGTTAGTGCTATTATAACAAAGTGGAAGCAGTTGGGAACAACAGCAACTCAGCCACGAAGTGTTAGGCCACGTAAATTCACAGAGCGGGGTCAGCGCATGCTGAGGTGCACAGTGCGCGGAAGTGGTTAACTTTCTGCAGAGTCAATAGCTACAGACTTTCAAACTTTGTGAGGCCTTCAGATTAGCTCAAGAACATTGTGTAGAGAGCATCATGGAATGGGTTTCCTTGGCTGAGCAGCTCATCCAAGCCTTACATCACCAAGTGCAATGCAAAGCGTGGGATGCAATGGTGTAAATCACGCTGCCACTGGACTCTAGAGCAGTGGAGACGTGTTCTCTTGAGTGACCAATCACGCTTCTCTGTCTGACAATCTGATGGATGAGTCTGGGTTTACCTGGAGAACGGTACTTGCCTGACTGCATTGTGCCACTGTGATAGTTTTTTTTTTTATATATAGAGCACATTTCTGCAGCAATGAGGGCAGCCCAACATTTGTTTTAATTGATTAAGCTGACTGCATAATGAATCTCTTATTTATAGAATTGTTTGTTATATGATTTGCAAGCATGCAGAACTCCACTGATCGCTCAAAATGGCAGAGTTTTTGATCACTGCTAACTTAGACACCTCGGACTGGCAATTTAAATCACCAGATATGTTTGTGATTAGCTACATTGCTCAACGCTGCAAAAACAAATTGTAAATAGAAACTTTTGATGTTCTCAGAAGAACAAAAAATGGTTGTTTGCCAAACCTGTTTCACCAATATGCTATTATTACGGAGAAAATAGCAGCTGTAGGCAGCTTTTCCCTCTGAAAGCAATCAGAAGCAGCAGTAGGCAGTGGTTTGAATGAGAAAATTCCTTTTGTCTCAAGTCCGTGGCCGAGGTAAGGCTAAGCCTTGCTCAGCCTTAAACACGCTCCAGCTATGGGCAGGTTGTTTGATAAACTATAGATCCGTCTATTGAAAAGGCATGATCACCTTTCCGCTTCAGTTGGGACCACGGTACCTGAAATAGAAGTTTATCAGCAGATCTCAAATTCTTTACTGGCTGGTGTAGAATTACAAGATCTGATATATATATATATACACTCACCTAAAGGATTATTAGGAACACCTGTTCAGTTTCTCATTAATGCAATTATCTAATCAACCAATCACATGGTTGCTTCAATACATTTAGGGTTGTGGTCCTGGTCAAGACAATCTCCTGAACTCCAAACTGAATGTCAGAATGGGAAAGAAAGGTGATTTAAGCAATTTTGAGCGTGGCATGGTTGTTGGTGCCAGACGGGCTGGTCTGAGTATTTTCACAATCTGCTCAGTTACTGGGATTTTCACGCACAACCATTTCTAGGGTTTACAAAGAATGGTGTGAAAATGGAAAAACATCCAGTATGCGGCAGTCCTGTGGGCGAAAATGCCTTGTTGATGCTAGAGGTCAGAGGAGAATGGGCCGACTGATTCAAGCTGATAGAAGAGCAACTTTGACTGAAATAACCACTCGTTACAACCGTGGTATGCAGCAAAGCATTTGTGAAGCATTTGTGAAGCATTTATATATATATATATATATATATATGGGGCTAAACCAGTTGAACAGCAAACATAGGAACAGACATAGGATTTGCCATAGGAAGTCCCATCCTAAGTCTGCGGGACATAAGTCGCTATGCAGGACTACTGTCTAATCCCTCTGTTGGCGTGTTTCACCAGTGTAGAATTGCCATGGATATGTTCAGTTGAGTTTTGCCCTCTTACATTCTTTCATAATCTTTCCGTTAGATTTTGGGTGCTGGGGTGAAGATGTGACATGCATAAACCCCCACTGTGCGGTTTCAGTCGTGATTATCTCCCTGCCATACCGATAATAATGAAACCTCTGACATGCGAACACGATACTCAAGCATTCCTTCTCAATTTGGGCATAAGTTTGTTCTGTTCGCTTAAGCACCCGAGAAGCGAAAGCCACAGGTTACCCTTGCTGCAGCAGACAGCTGCCCAAGCCGTTCTTGCTGGTGTCGCTTTGTATTGTCACTGGCTTGTCAATGTCATAATACTTAAGAACGGGTGTGTCCATAAGCATGCGTTTTATTTCTTGAACCACCTCAACATGCTTAGGGAGCCAGTGCCACGCTATGTATTTGTCCCAAAGCCTGCGAAGCGACTCGCACACCTCTGAAAGCCGTGGGAGAAATTTGGCCAGATACGTAACAAATCCAATGACACACTGAACTGCTTTAAGTCCTGTGATGTTTGCATTGCCAGGACTGCTTTCGTTTTTTCTGGGTCAATTCGTAATCCTTCTGCTGATAATGTGTGCCCATGAAAGTGCACCGCTTTCAGTTTCAAATTCAGCTTCCTTTTTATCAAACATATTGACAAGACAACTGGCAACACAATGTGCCATGCTTCCTCTCGTGGTGCCGTCTGATATTATATTCTTTACAAACAGCCACAACTTTGTTGCAGATGAGACACACCGGTTTTGCATTCACAAAACCAAGTAGGATGAACGTAGTTGTCTTCCATTCTTCTTTGTATGCCCTATTTTTGCTGTCTAGCTTAAATGTCAACATCACTCTGCACGTGTTTTTAAACAATTAAAAAATGCAGTTTATTACGTGAGGATGCCAAGGAATAATTCTGAGTGTAACAGTAGGCTACATCAAATAATTATTACAATAAGTTAGGCTCCATTGTGTAACAAGCGAATTAAAATACACATTTATTATTCACAGTATGGAAAGAGGAAATAAAACATAAGAGCATCGTTAAGAGCATGACTCAAACATGCCATTAATGGGCTTATTTAAGTCCTCTTTTATTTTTTGAGTTATTTTTATTCATTCCGCATCTCCCACATGTGTGTGTTTTAGCAAGGCGGTCTGTGTTGCAAGTGAATGAAGAGACTTGTTACATGTCACTACTGCTTTATTAATTTATCCAATTTTTTAACCGAGTAACAGCTCACTACCAGTTACAAAAGACACTGTAACAGTATGTCAGGCAATTCTTGTTGTATTTTTCATCAATTTATTTCTTAAATTATCCTTTGACTATATTCTGGCCCGCCATCTAGTGATGATATTCTTTTGGCCCGTTGCCAAATATACATGCCGACCCCTGCTATAGGGTCCTTGCTCATCCTGACCATCATCCATCATTACATTGACTCTGCCGGACCTGTCGGCTCTCTGACAGGCTTTACAAACCATGGCGAAATTATTAAATACACCACATGATCGACAAGTCTTTCCATATGTGGGGCACTGCTCTCTGCCTTTCTTGTGACCACGCCCACAATATTTTCAAGACACAGTTCTGAGCATTTGCTCATTATTCACTTCACCATCCCGGCGTTTCAGCTTCTGTGCTTGTGCAATATTCACAGTGTCACTGATGGTGTTGTCGCTTCTGCTAGTCGGCATATTTCCACAGACTGTGACAAAGTCAGCTGGCGTTCACGCAACATTGTCATTGGCAATGCCCAAGACAAGTCTATCACGAATCATTTCATCTTTGAGCTCCCTGTATTCGCAGGTTGATGCTCATTCCCGCAGCCTCATGAGAAAGCTGTCTATAGGCTCCTCCACTTCCTGCTTGTGTTACGGATTTGGTGTGGAACAAACTCACGAAGGCGAAGGAGAACTCGGAACTTGGAACTTTAATCATTAACTCGGAAAACAGGCAGGGAAAACACCAACAAACGTAAACGAGAACCGACAAACACTAAGGGCACACAGAGGGCTTAAATACACAGGAAACTAGATTAATTAACAATATACAGGTGGGACAGATGAACTCATAATGAGGGTGACCATAGAAACGCAGGAAAACTGGCGGGAAAACTAAACAAAGGAACATGTGACCGGGAAACACAACACGTAACAGCTTGCAACAACCGAACATATACCTTTCGTAGATTACATTTTTTGCCGTTTTGAAGTAGTCTCCCAAGGCATCAAGTATGGCTTTCAGGTCTTTTGTGTGTTCCTCGGTCAACACAATATTGTGACTGTAGATACGCCAACATTCATTGTCTATTAATTGCCGCAGTGCTGCCGCTCTCACCTCTTCGTGCTTCTCAATCAGCCCAGTAACTAGTTCATAGTCCTCGAATTCCGCTCAGAAATTGTCCCAGTTTTTTTATATATCCGTATGCCATTGGGGACAGGAATGCTGTTTGAGGCCATGTTCAGGCTCTAGTGCTTACTTCTGACACCATGTTTGTGTACTATTCAATAAAACAAGCATGAGCTGAATCACAATGTGTCTTTATTGCAAAAGCCCAGTGCAATCGCGCGCGATCAGGAGCCAACAACGTCACCACCTGATTCGGAGCATATATGGCATTTCACCGTAACACAATTAGATCATACCAATTTAGGTCAACCAAAAAAAAAAAAAACACTTCAGCAAAACATGGTCAGGTCAAAGTGTCTGAATAATTTTGGTCCCAAGTCACTGTATGAAGAATTTTTGGGTATGTCACTGTTTACTTTATTTTGCTCTCCTCACTTACATAAATGATCTATAGTGTCCTGCACACACTAGTAAAACATCTGGTGTCTGAATCATTTTTGGTTTGACTATACACATGTCAATTATATGGTTTAGAAATATATGAGAAAAGTGCTATACAAATAAATATAACTTGACTTCTTATATTAATGGTCTGTATGTGAATGTGTTTTCTTTATGTCTGTGTTTTTGTGTGCTTTAGTTTGGATCACGGAGGGCCCTCCAGGATCAAAACAGGACTACGAAAATGTAGGTTTTTTCCCCCTAAAACACTCTTGCACATTTAATGAAAAGAAATTAGAGTAATAAACAGTTTTATCTCTCTTCTTGTGTTCAGATGCCTGCGATCTCACACTGGATCCAAACACAGCGCACACTCAACTCATTCTTTCTGATGAGAACCGGAAGGTGACATATGTGGAAGATCATCAGCTGTATCCTGATCATCCAGAGAGATTTGCTGGTATTCCTCAGGTTCTGTGTCGAGAGAGTCTGACTGGACGCTGCTACTGGGAGGTTGAATGGGAATCCTGGGCTCGTATAGCAGTGGCCTATAAAGGAATCAGCAGGAAAGAAGGGGTTGTCTGTAAGTTTGGATACAATGACAAGTCCTGGTGTCTTTTCTGCAATAATACTGGATTTGTTATCTGGAAAAATAATCAGAGCAGTAACATGCCAGACCATTTACCACATTCTAAGAGAGTAGGAGTGTATCTGGACTGGCCGGCCGGCACTCTGTCCTTCTACGGTGTCTCTGACACACACACACTCACACACTCCTCTGACACACATACACTCACACACTCCTCTGACACACACACACTCACACACTCCTCTGACACACACAAACTCACACACTTGCACACAATCAACACCACATTCACTGAACCGCTCTATGCTGGATTTAAGGTTTTTAAATCCAATCTGTCTCTGTGTCAGATTTAACAGATTAAATTTATAATAATCTTAGCCATATGACTATAAGTGGAAAAGTTTGTTGAAACTTGTCAGAATGACAGTAATGTAGAACTAACACATTTGAATTCATGTAAACATTTAGAAAAACAGGCCATATAACATGAATCTGTTAAAACTACTAAATATGGTCAGTCATAAAAGGAAAAATGTGACGTCTTTATTTATTTATATGTTATATCTTTAGACATATAACACTGAACTCGAGTTATCAATGAGTCATCAAAACAAAGCAAAACCATAGTTATGTGTTTCTGTCACTTTCACTTTGTGAAGTTCCTCTGGCCATAAAAACCTAAAGAGGTTCTTAAATACATTTGTAAACATACAAACCCGATTCCAAAAAAGTTGGGACACTGTACAAATTATGAATAAAAACAGAATGCAATGATGTGGAAGTTTCAAATGTCAATATTTTATCCAGAATACAACATAGATGACATATCAAATGTTTAAACTCAGAAAATGTATCATTTTAAGGGAAAAATAAGTTGATTTTAAATTTCATGGCATCAGCACATCTCAAAAAAGTTGAGACAAGGCCATGTTTCCCACTGTGTGGCATCCCCTCTTCTTTTTCTAACAGTCTGCAAACGTCTGGGGACTGAGGAGACAAGCTGCTCAAGTTTAGGAATAGGAATGTTGTCCCATTCTTGTCTAATACAGGCTTCTAGTTGCTCAACTGTCTTAGGTCTTCTTTGTGGCATCTTCCTCTTTATGATGCGCCAAATGTTTTCTATGGGTGAAAGATCTGGACTGCAGACTGGCCATTTCAGTCCCCGGATCCTTCTTCTACACAGCCATGATGTTGTAATTGATGCAGTATGTGGTCTGGCATTGTCATGTTGGAAAATGCAAGGTCTTCCCTGAAAGAGACGACGTCTGGATGGGAGCATATGTTGTTCTAGAACTTGGATATCCCTTTCAGCATTGATGGAGCCTTTCCAGATGTGTAAGCTGCCCATGCCACACGCACTCATGAACCCTATCCCATCAGAGATGCAGGCTTCTGAACTGAGCGCTGAGAACAACTTGGGTTGTCCTTGTCCTCTTTAGTCCGGATGACACGGCGTCCCAATTGTGATTGGTCTGACCACAGAACAGTTTTCCACTTTGCCACAGTCCATTTTAAATGAGCCTTGGCCCAGAGAAAACGCCTGCGCTTCTGGATCATGTTTAGATATGGCTTCTTTTTTGACCTGTAGAGTTTTAGCCGGCAACGGCTAGTGGCACGGTGGATTGTGTTCACCGACAATGTTTTCTGGAAGTATTCCTGAGCCCATGTTGTGATTTCCATTACAGTAGCATTCCTGTATGTGATGCAGTGCCGTCTAAGGGCCGGAGATCACGGGCATCCAGTATGGTTTTCCGGCCTTGACCCTTACGCACAGAGATTGTTACAGATTCTCTGAATCTTTGGATGATATTATGCACTGTAGATGATGATAACTTCAAACTCTTTGCAGTTTTTCTCTGAGAAACTCCTTTCTGATATTGCTCCAGTATGTTTGGCCGCAGCATTGGGGGAATTGGTGATCCTCTGCCCATCTTGACTTCTGAGAGACACTGCCACTCTGAGAGGCTCTTTTTATACCCAATCATGTTGCCGATTGACCTAATACGTTCTCCAGCTGTTCCTTATATGTACATTTAACTTTTCCGGCCTCTTATTGCTCCCTGTCCCAACTTTTTTGGAATGTGTAGCTCTCATGAAATCCAAAATGAGCCAATATTTGGCATGACATTTCAAAATGTCTCACTTTCAACATTTGATATGTTATCTATATTCTATTGTGAATAAAATATAAGTTTATGAGATTTGTAAATTATTGCATTCCTTTTTTATTCACAATTTGTACAGTGTCCCAACTTTTTTGGAATCGGGTTTGTAATCAGGGTAAATTAACCCTCTGGTACTGTTTGTGTATCTGTCAAAAATGACAGATTTTATTTTTTTTTCACTAAAAATGATTGTACTTTAAGTTCAATAATGTTTTTATTCAATATTTTGTATATTTAGGGGATGTTATGGATACTACATTATATTTATGCAGTTATAATCCATTTATTCACTTGAGCATGGACCTGAAAATGAAATTTCCAACATAATTCTGTCATAAGTCTTGAATGTTTTGGAGCACAGACTGAAGTTTGGTCTCTCTTTAAAGACGCCACTTGGCAGATCATTGCTGAAGTGGAAGAAATTTAAAAAGTTATAAAATTTTACATTTATTATGAAAAATGCACAAAAATACCATTTTCAATTTGTATATGAAATATATATTTTCCCAAACACATTTTACTCTAAACGGGAAAGAAAATAAATGCTTAAATCTAAAAAAGCTGTGTTCCAAATTTGAGGCTTTTTATTGAAATGTGGCACTGTATATGCTTTTGGCCTATTCTCAGAATAAAAAAGTCATGCAATACAATATTCTTTGACAGAAACTCACTATATGATGTTTATTTACTGTGAATTGCTCTGTAAGAAAGTCTTAAAGAGTGTGGGAATTGATTAGGGGTTTCAAACAAGCACACTGACTACACTAGGACTGGCACTTTCTGAATCCGTCTCTTGACTGTGAGAGACAGACTAAACTGGAACATACAGATGAGAAGCGTTCACAATCACTCATAAACTCAGGGTAAATATTCCCAGGTATTTATCTGACTGCTACAGCTTTATAGTGTTGATCTCAGTTTATGAAATCTGAAAAACATTCAGCAGTTCAAGATTGAGAAGAGTTATAAAAGCATAACAGGAGGGCGGTGTTACCATATTTTTCCTGCAGTTTGTTTACTGTAAATGTCCGGCCTGTTATTTGCAGTTCAGCCTGTTACTGTCAGCTTGATCATTGATTTAATAACTGTATTTGGATGCAGTTTCATTCATTTATCATGTGAATAAATAACTGACAACAATATGAGTGTTAACGTTAGAGATTAGAGGTCGTAACACCTCATGAATATGAACTCCATCATGCTGGACTGATCTGATGATCATTTAGCGCCACCTTCTGTACAGAGACCGACCAGACAAACGCATCTATGGCAGTGTTTCTCAAACCTGTCCTGGAGCACCACCAGCAAAACATACAAAATGTGCAGGGCTGGTGGTGCTCCAGGACAGGTTTGAGAACCGCTGCTCTATGGCACTTCATTGAGGAAAATATCTGTGGTGTTTTTCCTGCGTAAAATTGGACACTATAGTTTGTTTTAAGTTTGTTGCCTTACCACAACGGACAAATTGAAACATTTGACATTTTCATGTAGAAAAAAATAATATATTTATTGAAAACAAAAATTTCTTTAACCAGACACCTGAACATGTGCATTTATCCAGATTTTAATGTATTACAAATTCAGCTGTTTCTCTCAGGCAACATTGTACCATCGTGGAGCACAAGTATTACCAAACCATCATATCAAGTTATCATATCCATCTTCATCCTCCTGTCCATCTTCCATCTCTCCCTGCCGGATTGTCATCACATGACACCTCATCCTCGCCCTCATCAACTGGCAGTCGTGTTTTTATACCTATTTAGATGATCCTTACAAATATACTATATTTGTATCCAACCTAGTGTGTCTGGTATGGGATTATGCGATTCCATTATGGTATGTTGCCTTGAGGCAACACACAGTTTTTTGTTATTTCCTCTAAAACATTTGATGATATATAATGTAAAGTTTTTGAAAATACTTCTTTACTCACCAGTGAAGGTGATTCATATTTTTGTGGGTGATTAACTGGACGGAAAATAGAGAAAAATGCACTTTCATTGGAGAAAATATGGAGCCATGTGACCTGTGCACATGTGCTGAACCAGGACACAAAATGGACCCCTGTGGGTCATGTGACCAATTTTTTGCACTTTCATGATTAGTATTTGAGTTCTTAGAGCAGGGGTTTTCAAACTGGGGTCCGGGGAGGTTCTAAGGGGCCCCCAGAACATTTCAGAGAATAAAAAGACAAAGCAAAAAAATGATTAAAGTCTACCAAATATTCCAACTGCTTCATTTTCTAAATGTTTCTTTTATTTCTTGCCGCATACTTTCCAGAACTGTATATGTTTGCTTTGCATCTAGTTTTTCTCACTATAGTCCCCTTTATCTCGCTCACTGGGGTTATAAGGCATGTATTCTTAATGCATACATACATTTATTGTGAAAGTTGCTTATACACATAATTTTTAATTGAGAATGCTCTTCAGATTTATGCATCCAGCATTAAGTAGCTATAGCCATTTAAGTTTGGAAACAATATGTTGTATTTATAATGTCACACTTATGGTCTAAACACAGGGCTAAAGGCATACCTTAAGAAAAATGTGCTTTTCACTACTCCTATAATGTATACAAACATATATATGTTTGTATTGAACATTTATGGAGGAAGATATTTTGTGTGGAAATAAATCATAAAAGTGGTTTATTTTATTTATAAATGTATGAGGTATCGAGGGGGTCTGTTACCCCACACACGGGGCAAAAGGCTCACAGTATTAATACAAATACTTTTAATAATGTCTAAGTTAATACTTGTTCAAAACGATCACTTTAGCAAAGTTTGAACTATTTTCTGTATATTTTGATATTCATTTTTGATCAGTAAATATGCCGTCATTAAAAAATTTTAATATAGAAATATACCTGAAAAATACAGAAACAGAATAATTTAAAAAAGTAAAGAGTCTGAAAGCATTGAGGGATATCCCATAATAATCAAATCAAATCAAATCACCTTTATTTATATAGCGCTTTTAACAAGTCCAATTGTTTCAAAGCAGCTTCACATTGTTAAAAGTAAAATAATGCAACAGAATTTGTACAGCCGTTCTGGTGAAACGGTGATGTTATCCAGCTAATTTCAAGTATCATATAGTGTCAATGTGGGCAGATCGGTAATATAGATGAAATTTAGGTGTCCCCAACTGAGCAAGCCAAAAGCCAGAGGCAACGGTGGCAAGGAACCAAAACTCCTTCAGGGTCAGAATGGAGAAAAAAACCTTGGGAGAAACCAGGCTCAGTCGGGGTGCCAGTTCTCCTCTGGCCGACGAACAAACAGTGTATGATTATAATTCTGGCAACATAGCAGGTCTTCATTCATATTAGGCAAATAGATATTTGTTAGATTATTCGAGAGATTGGAGTCGTCACGCCGAAGACGGGTTTAATGAGGATGTCGTGTCGATGCAGCATTTACGGGGGGAGTTTATTTGACACGCTCTCTGCAGACACTTCAGGGATGCGTTGGTCATGTCCAGGCGCTGGTCCACCATCTGATCTGGATACGGCCTGGATCTGGCTGACTGCAGTAAACCTCGGTATAAACAGAGAGACTAACATTAGCGTAGATGCCATTCTTCTTATGATGTAACGAGTACATCAGGTGTTATGGGAAGTGTTCCCGGTTCCGGCTGACCTAGTTAATGCAGCCTGACAATCATTTACTGATTTGAGTAATAGAAATTGATAATGTTTTATGTGTAAGCCATAGTAAAGAGATGCGTTTTTAGTCTAGATTTAAACTGACAGAGTGTGTCTGCTTCCCGAACAATGCTAGGAAGACTGTTCCAAAGTTTAGGCGCTAAATAGGAAAAGGATCGACCGCCTGCAGTTGATTTTGATATTCTAGGTATTATCAACTGGCCAGAGTTTTGAGACCGCAATAGACGTGATGGAGTATAATGCGTTAAGAGTTCGCTCAAGTACTGGGAGCTAAACCATTTAGTGCTTTTTAAGTAATAAGCAAGATTTTAAAATTTATTCGATGTTTAATAGGAGCCAATGAAGTGTTGACAGAACCGGGCTAATATGGTCATACTTCCTTGTTCTAGTAAGAGCTCGAGCTGCTGCGTTTTGGACCAGCTGGAGTTTGTTTATTAAGCGAGCAGGGCAACCACCCAGTAAAGCATTACAGTAATCTAGCCTTGAGGTCATGAACGCATGAATTAACTGTTCAGCATTTTGCATCGAAAGGATGTGCCGTAATTTAGATATATTTTTAAGATGGTAGAATGCAGTTTTACAGATGTTAGAAACGTGGCTTTCAAATGAAAGATTGGTATCAAAGAGCACACCCAGGTTCCTAACTGACGACGAGGACTTGACAGTGCAGCCATCGAGTGTTAGACAGTATTCTAGGTTACTACTTGCAGAGTTTTTTTGTCCAATAATTAAAAATTCAGTTTTTTCTGAATTAAGTTGCAGGAAATTACTAGACATCCAATGTTTTATATCAGCTATGCATTCCGTTAATCTTGTGAATTGGTAAGTTTCGTCAGAGCGTGAAGAAATATAGAGCTGAGTATCGTCAGCATAACAGTGAAAACTAATGCCATGCTTCCTAATGATATCTCCCAGTGGTAGCATGTACAGGGTGAAGAGCAACGGTCCTAGCACTGAGCCCTGCGGTACTCCATACTGAACTTGTGATCGGTGTGACATCTCTTCATTTACTGCTACAAACTGATAACGGTCAGATAAGTATGATTTAAGCCATGCCAATGCAGTTCCACTAATGCCAACATAATTTTCGAGTCTATTCAAAAGAATGTTGTGGTCGATAGTATCGAATGCAGCGCTAAGATCAAGTAACACTAATAGAGAAATACAACCACGATCGGATGATAAGAGTAAATCATTTGTAACTCTGATGAGAGCAGTCTCAGTACTATGATACGGTCTAAATCCTGACTGGAAATCCTCACAGATACCATTTCTTTCTAAAAGGAACATAATTGTGAAGACACTGCCTTTTCCAGTATTTTTTTGACAGGAAGGGTAGATTTGAGATCGGCCTATAATTGACTAATTCTGTAGGATCAAGTTGAGGTTTTTTAATAAGTGGTTTGATAATAGCCAACTTAAACGTTTTGGTACATATCCTAATAACAAAGATGAGTTAATGATATTAAGAAGAGGATCTATGACCTCTGGTAGCATCTCTTTTAATAGCCTAGTCGGTATAGGAATTCGAGCATACATGTTGTTGATTTAGATGATTTACTTGAGTTTAGCCAATTCTTCCTCTCCTATAGCAGTGAATGAATGTAATTTTTCTCAGTGACACAACAATGCTCTGTCTGATGTGACACTATAGTAGACGGCTGCATGGTTATAATTTTCTTCCTAATATTATCGATCTTACACGTAAAGAAGTTCATAAAGTCATTACTGCTGTGCTGTTTACAACCATCAGAAGTATAAGCTTTATTTTTGGTTAACTTAGCCACTGTATCAAATAAATACCTAGGGTTGTGTTTGTTTTCTTCTAAGAGAAGAGAAATAAGCAGATCTAGCAGTTTTTACGGCCTTTCTGTATGCCATCATGCTCTCTTTCCATGAATTACGAAAAATCTCTAATTTTGTTTTCTTCCAGCTGCGCTCCATTTTTCTGGCTACTGTTTTAAGGGCCCGGGTGTGCTCATTGTACCACGGCGATAATAATGTAATATAGATCTACAGTAGTGCCAGTAAATGATGTTATTATATGATATGATTATATCACTTTTTTAAATCTGATGGTTTCATTATAAATATGGTGATTATCTCTAAAGTGGACACACCCTTAATATATGATTACAATCTGAATCTGATCATGTCATGTCCACACATGTTAAAGTCAGCCGCTGTTTATGATCATGTTAAATATGGAGCCTTTTACCCCAAAACACCATACTTTTACATATTCTTGCGTTAGTGAAAAACTGTTGCTTTAATTACCTTGAGCAAAACTCACAAACATTAACAAGACCTTTGTTTCAAAATATATTCAATCATTTCAGCGATTCTTATTTGCTACTTAAATCCACAACATTTTTAAAAGATCAAATGAGCAGGATCCACTTCGCGCTGCTGCCCGGGATCATGTCACGGATCAGACACATTTCCACGTGCATCTTGAAAAGCGGATGTTTGGGAAAGTGCGAGGCAAGTTTTTGTGCCATCTAGAGGTTTAGAAGAAAATAAAATCAAAGGATCCTTTAGCCCCGCTGTACCCTACTATTTATCTAACAGTTAAATGTTTTTTTCATACATAAAAATATATATGGATTTTAGGAAGGGGGTCTATGGGATGATTTCAGTCTCAAAATGATTAATAAATGCACGCATGGTTATCTATGAACTGTTGCAGATACAGTATGTTTTATTATCCACAAACAAATGCCTTTCAACTTGTGTGTGCAAAATACAGAATCACATGAATGTGCAGCGTTTTGTACAAATAGAGACATTTTTGTGAATACAAATTAGTGTATCATAATTTGCGCATGCAACAAAGAAGATGTGCATTTGTGGATCATGTGGCACGCGTGCATTTATTGGCGTCTTATTTCTTTTCGATCTCATTTCTTTTCGATTTTGAGACATTCTTTTCGCGTTTTCAAGCATTTCACAACCCACACACAAACAACAACCAGTGAATACGCCTGGTGCTAATCATTAATGTAGGCTATGCACAAATACCAAATGTGCATTTCTACATTTAAACTAATACTTTTTACGACTTGTGTGTGCAAAATCCAGATTTAGACATGAATGTGCAGCATTTTGTACAAATAGAGACATATTTGTGAATACAACACTTAGATTTTGTATTAATGTTGGTCAGAGTTTGTGCGTGCAACGAGTAAGATGTGCATTTGTGGATCCGGTGATGCACATGCATTCATTGACTCGTTTGTGAGTCGATCTTATTTGATCCATTTGGATTTTGAGACTTTAATTTCGCACACAGAAGTCGTAAAGTATTAGTTTAAATGTATAAGTGCACATTTGGTATTTGTGCATACATTAATAATAAGTTGAAAGGTATTTGTTTGTGGATAGTAAAACACAGTGGCAGGCTGTGCATTTCACACCTAGGCCTTCAGTGGTATCCTTCCTGAATTAATTCACCTCTTAATACAATCATCATGACGCCACGGATATAGAAACCATTAATATTATACAGAAACGCAGTGTAACATGGCGTTGCGGCTCTCATGAATGATTAAATTATTTAAGAATTATTAACGCAGGAAACCCAATTGACACAATTCAACAAGTCTCCTTTCACTGCAGCTCGTGTTTTCCATGCATTTAGCTGCCTCTGAGTTCTCCCAAATTGTGTTTTATTTGTGTGCAAATTCTACAGGAAAGAAAACGCAACAGCATAAACGGTTCTTGAAAGATTTTACCAAAAGTATGACACATTTATTGCAGATGAGGTTCAAAGATAATACAACGTTTTTTGTATTTAGATTTAAACCCAATGACGTCAGAATCAGTGATGGCAGTTAGCTCATTTTAGCCGGGACAGATCACGTGACTGCGCAGCTGGAGAAGGCTGTGTGCGGGAACTTTGAAAATGGCTAAGTATGTTAATTAACACATTAATTTATTCTCTGTCAGCCATTGGGCTTTGAAAAAAAACGCTATTAAAACTACAGATGTTTCATTTTGTGCGGTTTGCTAGTTGTTCTGACTAGGCCACTAGTTACGCTCTCTGACCATCCAATCAAAGGACGTGAAAATGGCGACGTTACTGTACGCCTGCTAGATGGCCCCGGGAACGCCATCTCGAAATCTGATTGGCTGTTTAAATCGGAGGGATTATCTGATTGGTTAAAGCGCACCGTTTCATTGCCATTCATTTTAAGCAAGAGGCGCCCGCAATATTGATTCTGAAGGCCTCGAGGCAGATTTCTTTGACCCTGGCAACACATGATGCCGGAAATATGATTGGATAAAAGCTCTAACACTACTGGAAGCAGCGCAACCAAGAGAAAAGATATGACATTAAGAAAATAGACTATTGGGAATAATTTAACACACATTCATGAAAAAAAATATATTACAATTTCAGTCAGAGATTCTGATAGTGATTAGGCCAGCAGAGAAGGCCTTGCTGGCCCTGACGGCCCACCACTGATAAAACATCTGCAACAGTTATCACGTTCATGAGCAGGAAGCTCATGAATATTAATGCAGGCCCCGCCCACTGCCAAGACAGATGTTGATAAATCAGTGACGTTCGTCAATCCAGACAGGCGCAGAGATTCAGCGCTTACACCTGACTCACAGTCTGATTAGCATGGCGTCATCTTCAGATGAGTGCCGGTTTCTGGAAGAACTGAGAAAGAGACGCGTTAAAATAACTCTGCTCGACACTGAGATCAGTGGCGTTATCCAGCAAGTCCTTAGAAGGAGTGTGTGTGTGTGTTAGAGGTGTGTGTGTGTGTGTGTAGAGTGTGTGTGTGTGTGTGTGTGTGTGTGTGTGTGTGTGTGTGTGTGTGTGTGTGTAAGACTGCTCTTGAGTGTGTGTGTGTGCGTGTGGAGTGAGCTGCTCTTGAGGTGTGTGTGTGTGACTGCTCTTAGAGGTGTGTGTGTGTGTGTGTGTGTGGAAACTGCTCTTAGAGTGTGTGTGTGTGTGTGTGTGTGAAGACTGCTCTTAGAGGAGTGTGTGTGTGTGTGTGGAAGACTGCTCTTAGAGGAGTGTGTGTGTGTGTGTGGAAGACTGCTCTTAGAGGTGTGTGTGTGTGGAAGTGTGTGTGTGAAGACTGCTCTTAGAGGAGTGTGTGTGTGTGTGTGTGTGTGTGTGTGTGTGTGTGTGTGTGGAAGACTGCTGTGTGTGTGTGTGTGACTGTGTGTAGAGGTGTGTGAAGACTGCTCTTAGAGAGGTGTGTGTGTGTGGAAGACTGCTCTTAGAGTGTGTGTGTGTGTGTGGAAGAAGACTGCTCTTAGAGGAGTGTGTGTGTGTGTGGAAGACTGCTCTTAGAGGTGTGTGTGTGTGTGTGTGGAAGACTGCTCTTAGAGGTGTGTGTGTGTGTGTGTGTGTGTGGAAGACTGCTCTTAGAGGAGTGTGTGTGTGTGTGTGTGTGTGTGGAAGACTGCTCTTAGAGGAGTGTGTGTGTGTGTGTGTGTGTGTGGAAGACTGCTCTTAGAGGAGTGTGTGTGTGTGTGAAGACTGCTCTTAGAGGAGTGTGTGTGTGTGTGTGTGTGGAAGACTGCTCTTAGAGGAGTGTGTGTGTGTGTGTGAAGACTGCTCTTAGAGGTGTGTGTGTGTGTGTGTGGAAGACTGCTCTTAGAGAGTGTGTGTGTGTGTGTGGAAGACTGCTCTTAGAGGAGTGTGTGTGTGTGTGGAAGACTGCTCTTAGAGGAGTGTGTGTGTGTGTGTGGAAGACTGCTCTTAGAGTGTGTGTGTGGAAGACTGTGTGTGTGTGTGGAAGACTGCTCTGTGTGTGTGTGTGTGTGGAAGACTGCTCTTAGAGGATGTGTGTGTGTGTGTGTGTGTGTGTGTGTGTGTGTGTGAAGACTGCTCTTAGAGGAGTGTGTGTGTGTGTGGAAGACTGCTCTTAGAGGAGTGTGTGTGTGTGTGTGGAAGACTGCTCTTAGAGGAGTGTGTGTGTGTGTGTGGAAGACTGCTCTTAGAGGAGTGTGTGTGTGTGTGTGGAAGACTGCTCTGTGTGTGAAGACTGCTCTTAGAGGTGTGTGTGTGTGGAAGACTGCTCTTAGAGGAGTGTGTGTGTGTGTGTGTGGAAGACTGCTCTTAGAGGAGTGTGTGAGTGTGTGTGTGTGTGTGTGTGTGGAAGACTGCTCTTAGAGGTGTGTGTGTGTGTGTGTGTGTGTGTGTGTGTGTGGAAGACTGCTCTTAGAGGAGTGTGTGTGTGTGTGTGTGTGAAGACTGCTCTTAGAGTGTGTGTAGAGGAGCTGCTCTTAGAAGACTGCTCTTAGAGGAGTGTGTGTGTGTGTGTGTGGAAGACTGCTCTTAGAGGAGTGTGTGTGTGTGTGTGACTGCTCTTAGAGGAGTGTGTGTGTGTGTGTGGAAGACTGCTCTTAGAGGAGTGTGTGTGTGTGTGTGTGTGTGGAAGACTGCTCTTAGAGGTGTGTGTGTGTGTGTGTGTGGAAGACTGCTCTTAGAGGAGTGTGTGTGTGTGTGTGTGTGGAAGACTGCTCTTAGAGAGTGTGTGTGTGTGTGTGGAAGACTGCTCTTAGAGGTGTGTGTGTGTGTGTGTGTGGAAGACTGCTCTTAGAGGTGTGTGTGTGTGTGTGTGTGGAAGACTGCTCTTAGAGAGGTGTGTGTGTGTGTGGAAGACTGCTCTTAGAGTGTGTGTGTGTGTGGAAGACTGCTCTTGTGTGTGTGTAGAAGACTGTCTTAGAGGTGTGTGTGTGTGGAAGACTGCTCTAGAGGAGTGTGTGTGTGTGGAAGACTGCTCTTAGAGGAGTGTGTGTGTGTGTGTGGAAGACTGCTCTTAGAGTGTGTGTGTGTGTGTGTGTGGAAGACTGCTCTTAGAGGAGTGTGTGTGTGTGTGTGTGTGTGTGTGTGTGGAAGACTGCTCTTAGAGTGTGTGTGTGACTGCTCTTGTGTGTGTGTGGAAGACTGCTCTTAGAGGAGTGTGTGTGTGTGTGTGTGGAAGACTGCTCTTAGAGAGTGTGTGTGTGTGTGTGTGTGTGTGGAAGACTGCTCTTAGAGGAGTGTGTGTGTGGAAGACTGCTCTTAGAGGTGTGTGTGTGTGGAAGACTGCTCTTAGAGGAGTGTGTGTGTGTGTGGAAGACTGCTCTTAGAGGTGTGTGTGTGTGTGTGTGTGTGTGGAAGACTGCTCTTAGAGGTGTGTGTGTGTGTGTGTGTGGAAGACTGCTCTTAGAGGAGTGTGTGTGTGTGTGTGGAAGACTGCTCTTAGAGGTGTGTGTGTGTGTGTGTGTGGAAGACTGCTCTTAGAGGTGTGTGTGTGTGTGTGTGTGTGTGTGGAAGACTGCTCTTAGAGGAGTGTGTGTGTGTGTGTGGAAGACTGCTCTTAGAGGAGTGTGTGTGTGTGTGTGTGGAAGACTGCTCTTAGAGGTGTGTGTGTGTGTGGAAGACTGCTCTTAGAGGAGTGTGTGTGTGTGTGTGGAAGACTGCTCTTAGAGAGTGTGTGTGTGTGTGTGACTGCTCTTAGAAGTGTGTGTGTTAGAGGAGACTGTGTGTGTGTGGAAGACTGCTCTTAGAGGTGTGTGTGTGTGTGTGTGTGGAAGACTGCTCTTAGAGGTGTGTGTGTGTGTGGAAGACTGCTCTTAGAGAGGTGTGTGTGTGTGGAAGACTGCTCTTAGAGGTGTGTGTGTGTGTGTGTGGAAGACTGCTCTTAGAGGCTCTTAGAGGTGTGTGTGTGTGTGGAAGACTGCTCTTAGAGGTGTGTGTGTGTGTGTGTGTGGAAGACTGCTCTTAGAGGAGTGTGTGTGTGTGTGTGTGTGGAAGACTGCTCTTAGAGGAGTGTGTGTGTGGAAGACTGTAGAGGTGTGTGTGTGTGTGGAAGACTACTCTTAGAGGAGGTGTGTGTGTGTGTGTGTGGAAGACTGCTCTTAGAGAGTGTGTGTGTGTGAAGACTGTGTGTGTGGAAGACTGCTCTTAGAGGAGTGTGTGTGTGTGTGTGTGGAAGACTGCTCTTAGAGGAGTGTGTGTGTGGAAGACTGCTCTTAGAGGAGTGTGTGTGTGTGTGTGGAAGACTGCTCTTAGAGGAGTGTGTGTGTGTGTGTGGTGAAGACTGCTCTTAGAGGTGTGTGTGTGTGTGTGGAAGACTGCTCTTAGAGGAGTGTGTGTGTGTGTGTGTGTGTGTGGAAGACTGCTCTTAGAGGTGTGTGTGTGTGTGTGTGGAAGACTGCTCTTAGAGAGGTGTGTGTGTGTGTGTGTGTGAAGACTGCTCTAGAGAGAAGTGTGTGTGTGTGTGTGTGTGTGGAAGACTGCTCTTCTTAGAGTGTGTGTGTGTGTGGAAAGACTGAGTGGAGTGTGTGTGTGTGGAAGACTGCTCTTAGAGGTGTGTGTGTGTGTGGAAGACTGCTCTTAGAGAGTGTGTGTGTGTGTGAAGACTGCTCTTAGAGGAAGAAGACTGCTCTTAGAGAAGTGTGTGTGTGTGTGTGGAAGACTGCTCTTAGAGAGGTGTGTGTGTGTGTGTGTGTGGAAGACTGCTCTTAGAGGTGTGTGTGTGTGTGTGTGTGGAAGACTGCTCTTAGAGGAGTGTGTGTGTGTGTGTGACTGCTCTAGAGGAAGTGTGTGTGTGTAGAGACTGCTCTTAGTGTGTGTGTGTGTGTGGAAGACTGCTCTTAGAGGAGTGTGTGTGTGTGTGTGTGGAAGACTGCTCTTAGAGGTGTGTGTGTGTGTGTGGAAGACTGCTCTTAGAGGTGTGTGTGTGTGTGTGTGTGGAAGACTGCTCTTAGAGGAGTGTGTGTGTGTGTGTGTGTGTAGTGGAAGACTGCTCTTAGAGAACTGCTCTTAGAAGTGTGTGTGTGTGTGTGTGGAAGACTGCTCTTAGAGGAGTGTGTGTGTGTGTGGAAGACTGCTCTTAGAGGTGTGTGTGTGGAAGACTGCTCTTAGAGGAGTGTGACTGTGTGAGGTGTGGAAGTGGAAGACTGCTCTTAGAGGGTGTGTGTGTGTGGAAGACTGCTCTTAGAGGAGTGTGTGACTGTGTGTGTGGAAGACTGCTGCTTAGAGGAGTGTGTGTGTGTGGAAGACTGCTCTTAGAGAGGTGTGTGTGTGTGGAAGACTGCTCTTGAGGTGTGTGTGTGTGTGGAAGACTGCTCTTAGAGGAGTGTGTGTGTGTGTGTGTGGAAGACTGCTCTTAGAGGTGTGTGTGTGTGTGTGTGTGTGTGGAAGACTGTAGAGGAGTGTGTGTGTGGAAGACTGCTCTTAGTGTGTGTGTGTGTGTGTGTGTGTGGAAGACTGCTCTTAGAGTGTGTGTGTGTGTGTGTGGACTGTGTGTGTGTGGAAGTGCTCTTGTGTGTGTGAAGACTGCTCTTAGAGGAGTGTGTGTGTGTGTGTGGAAGACTGCTCTTAGAGGAGTGTGTGTGTGTGTGTGTGGAAGACTGCTCTTAGAGGAGTGTGTGTGTGTGTGTGTGGAAGACTGCTCTTAGAGGAGTGTGTGTGTGTGTGGAAGACTGCTCTTAGAAGTGTGTGCTGTGTAGAAGACTGCTCTTGTGTGTGTGTGTGTGGAAGACTGCTCTTAGGAGTGTGTGTGTGTGTGTGGAAGACTGCTCTTAGAGGAGTGTGTGTGTGTGGAAGACTGCTCTTAGAGTGTGTGTGTGTGGAAGACTGTGTGTGTGTGTGTGTGTGTGGAAGACTGCTCTTAGAGGGTGTGTGTGTGTGCTCTTGTGTGTGTGTGGAAGACTGCTCTTAGAGGAGTGTGTGTGTGTGTGTGAAGACTGCTCTTAGAGGAGTGTGTGTGTGTGTGTGTGGAAGACTGCTCTTAGAGGAGTGTGTGTGTGTGTGTGTGGAAGACTGCTCTTAGAGTGTGTGTGTGTGTGGAAGACTGCTCTTAGAGGTGTGTGTGTGTGTGTGTGGAAGACTGTAGAGGAGTGTGTGTGTGTGTGTGTGTGGAAGACTGCTCTAGTGCTCTTAGAGGAGTGTGTGTGTGTGTGTGGAAGACTGCTCTTAGAGAGGTGTGTGTGTGTGTGTGGAAGACTGCTCTTAGAGGAGTGTGTGTGTGTGTGGTGAAGACTGTCTTAGAGGTGACTGTGTGTGTGTGGAAGACTGCTCTTAGAGGAGTGTGTGTGTGTGTGGAAGACTGCTCTTAGAGGTGTGTGTGTGTGTGTGTGTGTGTGGAAGACTGCTCTTAGAGGAGTGTGTGTGTGTGTGTGGAAGACTGCTCTTAGAGGAGTGTGTGTGTGTGTGTGTGTGGAAGACTGCTCTTAGAGGAGTGTGTGTGTGTGTGGAAGACTGCTCTTGTGTGTGTGTGTGGAGACTGCTCTTGTGTGTGTGTGTGAAGAGACTGCTCTTAGAGAGTGTGTGTGTGTGTGTGGAAGACTGCTCTTAGAGGAGTGTGTGTGTGTGGAAGACTGCTCTTAGAGGAGTGTGTGTGTGTGGAAGACTGCTCTTAGAGGAGAGGAGTGTGTGTGTGTGTGTGTGTGTGGAAGACTGCTCTTAGAGGAGTGTGTGTGTGTGTGTGTGGAAGACTGCTCTTAGAGGTGTGTGTGTGTGGAAGACTGCTCTTAGAGGAGTGTGTGTGTGTGTGTGGAAGACTGCTCTTAGAGGAGTGTGTGTGTGTGTGTGTGAAGACTGCTCTTAGAGGAGTGTGTGTGTGTGTGTGTGGAAGACTGCTCTTGTGGAAGACTGCTCTTGTGTGTGTGTGTGTGGAAGACTGCTCTTAGAGTGTGTGTGTGTGTGTGTGTGGAAGACTGCTCTTAGAGGAGTGTGTGTGGAGAAGACTGTGTGTGTGTGTGTGGAAGACTGCTCTTAGAGGAGTGTGTGTGTGTGGAAGACTGCTCTTAGAGGAGTGTGTGTGTGTGTGTGTGTGGAAGACTGCTCTTAGAGGAGTGTGTGTGTGTGGAAGACTGCTCTTAGAGGAGTGTGTGTGTGTGTGTGTGTGGAAGACTGCTCTTAGAGGTGTGTGTGTGGAAGACTGCTCTTAGAGGTGTGTGTGTGGAAGACTGCTCTTAGAGGAGTGTGTGTGTGTGTGGAAGACTGCTCTTAGAGGAGTGTGTGTGTGTGTGTGTGTGAAGACTGCTCTTAGAGGAGTGTGTGTGTGTGTGTGTGGAAGACTGTGGAAGACTGACTGCTCTTAGAGGAGTGTGTGTGTGTGTGTGTGTGTGGTGTGTGTGGAAGACTGCTCTTAGAGGTGTGTGTGTGTGTGTGGGAAGACTGCTCTGTGGAAGACTGGAGTGTGTGTGTGTGGAAGACTGCTCTTAGAGGAGTGTGTGTGTGGAAGACTGCTCTTAGAGGAGTGTGTGTGTGGAAGACTGCTCTTAGAGGAGTGTGTGTGTGTGTGTGGAAGACTGCTCTTAGAGGTGTGTGTGTGTGTGTGGAAGACTGCTCTGCTCTTAGAGGAGTGTGGAAGACTGCTCTTAGAGGTGTGTGTGTGTGTGTGTGTGTGTGGAAGACTGCTCTTAGAGGAGTGTGTGTGTGGAAGACTGCTCTTGTGTGTGTGTGTGTGGAAGACTGCTCTTAGAGTGTGTGTGTGTGTGTGTGGAAGACTGCTCTTAGGAGGTGTGTGTGTGTGTGTGTCTTAGAGGACTGTGTGTGTGGAAGACTGCTCTTAGAGGTGTGTGTGTGTGGAAGACTGCTCTTAGAGGTGTGTGTGTGTGTGTGTGGAAGACTGCTCTTAGAGGAGTGTGTGTGTGGAAGACTGCTCTTAGAGGAGTGTGTGTGTGGAAGACTGCTCTTAGAGGAGTGTGTGTGTGGAAGACTGCTCTTAGAGTGTGTGTGTGGAAGACTGCTCTTAGAGGAGTGTGTGTGTGTGTGTGTGGAAGACTGCTCTTAGAGGAGGTGTGTGTGTGTGTGTGAAGACTGCTCTTAGAGGAGTGTGTGTGTGTGTGTGGAAGACTGCTCTTAGGGAGTGTGTGTGTGTGTGTGTGGAAGACTGCTCTTAGAGGTGTGTGTGTGTGGAAGACTGCTCTTAGAGGAGTGTGTGTGTGTGTGGAAGACTGCTCTTAGAGGAGTGTGTGTGTGTGTGTGGAAGACTGCTCTTAGAGGAGTGTGTGTGTGTGTGTGTGTGAAGACTGTGTCTTAGAGGACTGCTCTTGTGTGTGTGTGTGTGGAAGACTGCTCTAGAGGAGAGTGTGTGTGTGTGTGTGTGTGGAAGACTGCTCTTAGAGGAGTGTGTGTGTGTGGAAGACTGCTCTTAGAGGTGTGTGTGTGTGTGTGAAGAAGACTGCTCTGTGAGAGGAGTGTGTGTGTGTGTGTGGAAGACTGCTCTTAGAGTGTGTGTGTGGAAGACTGTGTGTGTGTGTGTGAAGACTGCTCTTAGAGGGTGTGTGTGTGTGTGTGGAAGACTGCTCTTAGAGGAGTGTGTGTGTGTGTGGAAGACTGCTCTTAGAGGAGTGTGTGTGTGTGTGGAAGACTGCTCTTAGAGGAGTGTGTGTGTGTGGAAGACTGCTCTTAGAGGAGTGTGTGTGTGGAAGACTGCTCTTAGAGGAGTGTGTGTGTGTGGAAGACTGCTCTTAGAGGTGTGTGTGTGTGGAAGAGGAGTGTGTGTGTGTGTGGAAGACTGCTCTTAGAGTGTGTGTGTGTGTGGAAGACTGCTCTTAGAGGAGTGTGTGTGTGTGTGTGGAAGACTGTAGAGGAGTGTGTGTGTGTGTGTGGAAGACTGCTCTTAGAGGAGAGTGTGTGTGTGTGGAAGACTGCTCTTAGAGTGTGTGTGTGTGGAAGACTGCTCTTGTGTGTGTGTGTGTGGAAGACTGCTCTTAGAGGTGTGTGTGGAAGACTGTGTGTGTGTGGAAGACTGTAGAGTGTGTGTGTGGAAGACTGCTCTTAGAGGAGAGCTCTTAGTGTGTGTGTGTGGAAGACTGCTCTTAGAGGAGTGTGTGTGTGTGGAAGACTGCTCTTAGAGGTGTGTGTGTGTGTGTGTGTGTGTGTGTGGAAGACTGCTCTTAGAGGAGTGTGTGTGTGTGTGGAAGACTGCTCTTAGAGGAGTGTGTGTGTGTGACTGCTGTGTGTGTGTGTGTGGAAGACTGCTCTTAGAGGAGTGTGTGTGTGTGGAAGACTGCTCTTAGAGTGTGTGTGTGTGTGTGTGTGTGTGGAAGACTGCTCTTAGAGAGTGTGTGTGTGTGTGTGGAAGACTGCTCTTAGAGGAGTGTGTGTGTGTGTGTGTGTGTGTGTGTGGAAGACTGCTCTTAGAGGTGTGTGTGTGTGTGTGTGTGTGGAAGACTGCTCTTAGAGGAGTGTGTGTGTGTGGAAGACTGCTCTTGTGTGTGTGTGTGTGTGGAAGACTGCTCTTAGTGTGTGTGTGTGAAGACTGTGTGTGTGTGTGTGTGGAAGACTGCTCTTAGAGGAGTGTGTGTGTGTGTGGAAGACTGCTCTTAGAGGAGTGTGTGTGTGTGTGTGTGGAAGACTGCTCTTAGAGGAGTGTGTGTGGAAGACTGCTCTTAGAGGAGTGTGTGTGTGTAGAGGAGTGTGTGGAAGACTGCTCTTAGAGGAGTGTGTGTGTGTGTGTGGAAGACTGCTCTTAGAGGAGTGTGTGTGTGGAAGACTGCTCTTAGAGGAGGTGGTGTGTGTGTGTGTGTGAGTGAAGACTGCTCTTAGAGGAGTGTGTGTGTGTGGAAGACTGCTCTTAGAGAGTGTGTGTGTGTGAAGACTGCTCTTAGTGGTGTGTGTGTGTGGAAGACTGCTCTTGAGTGTGTGTGGGAAGACTGCTCTTAGAGGAGTGTGTGTGTGTGTGTGTGTGGAAGACCGCTTTCAGAGGATGGTAAGGTCAAAACATGCATGGCTGATAACAACACCGTTTATACAGTCACTATAGCCCAAGTGTGTGCCTCTGTAGTGTCTGAGTTTAAGAGCAGCACAGTTTATACAGTCACTATTGTGTGTGTGTCTGTGTGTGTTTCCGTAGTATGTGAGGTGAAAAGTGGACGGAAGTTTCCAGGAGTCAAACTGCTCTTCCGACACGAAATTGTGAAAGGTAAAGGTCACAATCTCACAATGAACTTCAAAGAACTAAACGTCGATTTTGTTGACCCAGTCAAGCTAATATCTCTATATCTTGCTTTTCTGACAGTGGACTTCATCAGTTGTGCGACTGAAGACCTGTGAGTGACTTTATACTGGTTTAATGTGTTTTATCGTTTCATTAAATCAGTCCAGCTCATTTATTTGCTGCAATTTTCAGTGTTCATGAAGAGCACAGTTCAGAGTTCAGCTCTTTCAGGAGGAAGATCATCTCAGGTGAATGACAGTGAACATGAAGACAATCACAAACAGTGTTGGTGTAACTAGTTGCTGTAATTTATTACTTTTCCCTTGAAATGTAAGGTGCAGTGTGTAAGTTTCAGCAGCATCTAGTGGTGGGGTTGTGAAGCGCAATCGCTCACCCCTCACTTTCGGAGCACATAGAGAAGCTACGGTGGCCGAAACAGGACAAAGATGTGGTCGCCTGAGACCATAGAGAGACTAGCGCTCTGTAGAGAAGTTTGTCCCTTTAGGGCTACTGTAGAAACATGGGGTGTAACGCTACACATATTCGTACAGAACCGTTTCGGTACAGGGCTTCCGGTACAGTGCACATGTGTACCGAACGGTTCTGAATGCAATCTTTAACCGTTAACAGTCTGCTTTTTTTAAGCGCGGAACACGCTTCAATCCCAGTTTCCACACGAACATATTCAGTATTCTGTCCATTTAATCATGAAACTCAAGCGATACCGTTTTGACGCTCTTTAATGTGACGTATGATCACTGTATAGAAGCGTCAGATCAAGCGGCGGCGCGAGTGAACGTGAGCATCTCTTCAGTCAAAGAATAAACATGAATCAACATCTGAAGGTATGTTGAGGATACATCACAACTTACTGAAACGTATCATATGTTGTGCAATCGCTCAACCACAGAGAGACAATAAAACCGCTTGAGAACATTTAACTTCAGAAATCATTGTGTAGTGAAGTTAGTTCACTAGAGAAACAAACTATTTCACTGAATGCACTATTAGCCTATATGTTCACTATATTAGCCTATACACGATTAGCCTATATATTCACTATATTAGCCTATACACTATATTAGCCGTTATATTCACCATATTAGCAGTTATATTCATTATATTAGCCTATACACTCACCTAAAGGATTATTAGGAACACCTGTTCAATTTCTCATTAATGCAATTATCTAATCAACCAATCACATGGCAGTTGCTTCAATGCATTTAGGGGTGTGGTCCTGGTCAAGACAATCTCCTGAACTCCAAACTGAATGTCAGAATGGGAAAGAAAGGTGATTTAAGCAATTTTGAGTGTGGCATGGTTGTTGGTGCCAGACGGGCCGGTCTGAGTATTTCACAATCTGCTCAGTTACTGGGATTTTCATGCACAACCATTTCTAGGGTTTACAAAGAATGGTGTGAAAAGGGAAAAACATCCAGTATGCGGCAGTCCTGTGGGCTGTGGGCTAGAGGTCAGAGGAGAATGGGCCGACTGATTCAAGCTGATAGAGCAACTTTGACTGAAATAACCACTCGTGACAACGAGGTATGCAGCAAAGCAATTGTGAAGCCACAACACGCACAACCTTGAGGCGGATGGGCTACAACAGCAGAAGACCCCACCGGGTACCACTCATCTCCACTACAAACAAGAGGCTACAATTTGCACAAGCTCACCAAAATTGGACCGTTGAAGACTGGAAAAATGTTGCCTGGTCTGAGTCTCGATTTCTGTTTGACATTCAGATGGTAGAGTCAGAATTTGGCGTAAACAGAATGAGAACATGGATCCATCATGCCTTGTTACCACTGTGCAGGCTGGTGGTGGCGGTGTAATGGTGTGGGGGATGTTTTCTTGGCACACTTTAGGCCCCTTAGTGCCAATTGGGCATCGTTTAAATGCCACGGCCTACCTGAGCATTGTTTCTGACCATGTCCATCCCTTTATGACCACCATGTACCCATTCTCTGATGGCTACTTCCAGCAGGATAATGCACCATGTCACAAAGCTCGAATCATTTCAAAGTGGTTTCTTGAACATGACAATGAGTTCACTGTACTAAAACGGCCCCCACAGTCACCAGATCTCAACCCAATAGAGCATCTTTGGGATGTGGTGGAACGGGAGCTTCGTGCCCTGGATGTGCATCCCACAAATCTCCATCAACCGCAAGATGCTATCCTATCAATATGGGCCAACATTTCTAAAGAATGCTTTCAGCACCTTGTTGAATCAATGCCACGTAGAATTAAGGCAGTTCTGAAGGCGAAAGGGGGTCAAACACAGTATTAGTATGGTGTTCCTAATAAACCGTGAGCGTATTAGCCTATATATTCACTATATTAGCCTATATTCACTAGCCATTATATTAGCCTATATATTCATTATATTAGCCTATATTCATTATATTAGCCGTTATATTCACTATATTAACCTATATATTCATTATTTTAGCCGTTATATTCACTATATTAGCCGTTATATTCACTATATTAGCCTGATGTATTTCATGTGGTAGAATAAAACGTGACGCGTCTTGAGACCTTATTTCAGCCGTTTAACCAAAACCCCATTCAAAAAAACATTGATTTAGGGACAAGGGAACTGAAAGTGAACTCACACATGAACACCAACACAGTGGGTGCTTCTCAATTCTTATTTGTGCATCCTTGTTTCCTTTCCTAGCTTCCTTTCGAAGCGTCTTAGCTCCACCCCTTCAGGATGCAAGGAAAAGTGAATCAAGTGAAATGATATCCTCACTCCCTTTAGTGTCACTTCAAAGCGTCGTCAGTCAATGACTCCCATTGTCCCATTCTTGTCTAATACAGGCTTCTAGTTGCTCAACTGTCTTAGGTCTTCTTTGTGGCATCTTCCTCTTTATGATGCTCAAATGTTTTCTATGGGTGAAAGCTCTGGACTGCAGGCTGGCCATTTCAGTACCCGGATCCTCCTTCTACGCAGCCATGATGTTGTAATTGATGCAGTATGTGGTCTGGCATTGTCATGTTGGAGGTCTTCAAGGTCTTCCCTGAAAGAGACGACGTCTGGATGGGAGCATATGTTGTTCTAGAACTTGGATATCCCTTTCAGCATTGATGGTGCCTTTCCAGATGTGTAAGCTGCCCATGCCACACACACTCATGCAACCCCATCCCATCAGAGATGCAGGCTTCTGAACTGAGCGCAACTTGGGTTGTCCTTGTCCTCTTTAGTCCGGATGACATGGCGTCCCAGTTTTCCAAAGAGAACTTAAAATTTTGATTGTGGCAAAGTGGAAAACTGTTCTGTGGTCAGACCAGTCCATTTTAAATGAGCCTTGGCCCAGAGAAAACGCCTGCGCTTCTGGATCATGTTTAGATATGGCTTCTTTTTTGACCTGTAGAGTTTTAGCCGGCAACGGCGAATGGCACGGTGGATTGTGTTCACCGACAATGTTTTCTGGAAGTATTCCTGAGCCCATGTTGTGATTTCCATTACAGTAGCATTCCTGTATGTGATGCAGTGCCGTCTAAGGGCCGGAGATCACGGGCATCCAGTATGGTTTTCCAGCCTTGACCCTTACGCACAGAGATTGTTCCAGATTCTCTGAATCTTTGGATGATATTATGCACTGTAGATGATGATAACTTCAAACTCTTTGCAGTGTTTCTCTGAGAAACTCCTTTCTGATATTGCTCCAGTATGTTTGGCCGCAGCATTGGGGGAATTGGTGATCCTCTGCCCATCTTGACTTCTGAGAGACACTGCCACTCTGAGAGGCTCTTTTTATACCCAATCATGTTGCCAATTGACATAAGTTGCAAATTGGTCCTCCAGCTGTTCCTTATATGTACATTTAACTTTTCCGGCCTCTTATTGCTCCCTGTCCCAACTTTTTTGGAATGTGTAGCTCTCATGAAATCCAAAATGAGCCAATATTTGGCATGACATTTCAAAATGTCTCACTTTCAACATTTGATATGTTATCTATATTCTATTGTGAATAAAATATAAGTTTATGAGATTTGTACATTTATTGCATTTTGTCTTTTATTCACAATTTGTACAGTGTCCCAACTTTTTTGGAATCAGGTTTGTAAACGCAGTCATGATGCTTTAAGTGAACGATATCAGTCGGAGAAAGAAACCGAATGCGTGTCAATGTGCATTAGGTCTTGAAGTGACACCCTGCCCGATGTCTGTCAAACAACAAAAGAACAAGAGAAAATCACTCAGTGCTCAGCGCTAAATAACCTTTGTTGCTTTATGTATCAGTGTATATTTAATTAATGTGAAGACTACTGTTTTTAGTTATTTTTAATAACAAAGATAAATTAAAATAACAAAAATAATGGTCCACCCCTAGTTCAGGTGTCTTTGTTTACCTGGATGTTCCTGATGTTTAGTTTTAGGTTGCTATAACTATACATTACCAAGTCAAGCAAAGAGGTTTTTGGCATTTAAATATTTGCATTACATTAGTTTGTTTACATTGATGTTAAAATTATATTGTCAGATTTGTGACAATTTTTCCTAAAACACTGCTGGTCACTTTCAGAAGTTGTAGCGATTCTTTCTGGGAAAAGAAAGCATGTGAAACCCACAAATGGTATCATTCTCAGTTTTTAAATAATTATTTTTAATATAATTTAAATAGATTTTCCACACTTAAAGCAATATCGAATATCGCTTTAACAAGGTATTGCATATCGCAATCTTCAATATCGCACAGCCCTAATACTAACAGGTATTTACCAGTGACGTTATAATGCTCAAAATATGATAGCATTATAATAGAACAATATAATATGTAACGATAAAGTTTTAGTGGCTTTATAAATTAGTTAACCTAAGAAAAAAAGCAAAACCCACCTGATTCACATTCCTTCATTTTATAGAAGTAGAGTTTAGGAACCTTGCTGTATTTGTCATTTAATGAAGAGAAAGTACAACGGCATCTTACTCGACGAAAGTGACTTGACCGCGCCCGCTGTCGTAAACACCACTTCCCACCTCGTAGATACAAACTTCCTAGGAGGACTTGAACGCACCATATAGACCTTATTCAAAGCGGCGCCATGACCGGTATGAAAGCCAGACTGTGAGGGAGGGACTTGTACGCTGTATAAAACTCCGATAGATCATTTTCCACAGCTCATGTTGTGTCTCAAAGATATTTTTGCAGTGTTTGTTCTGCTGACGAATCCAAAAACGCATGAAATAACAGAACAGCAATGGCACTGCTGGTATTTCTTACCATATCATTTTAATGTTGTACCCACACTAGTTTGTAACGCCAATAGTTTGACAGTTTCCTGCATTTAATTGATGTAGTTATGTACCTACAGCAGCTAATGAATTAACACATTGACAGAAAACGTCTCACTTCCACATGGCAACATAAGGTGTGTGTCGTGTTTCCTGATCTTACCCGTGTGTCTCCTCACAGACGGCGACGAGTACGACGTGAGCTATGTGGTGATCGATGAGCTTCATGAGAATTTTGGCCCAGCAGTGAGTTTCGGCATCCTGTGATCTCAGATCCTGTCTGTTCCACACATGCGTGATTGATTGCTTGTTTCAGGTGATGCACATCAAAGAGCAGAAGGTGATCGGAGTCGGCGCTGCGGTGTTTGGACAGACGGCGGGGGAGAGGCTCTGCTGGCTGCAGGTACTCGCGCTCAGTTTGTGTAGAGACTCGCTGGAGTCTGTGTTAATAACGCTTCTGATGCAGGTTGCCACAAAGAAAGCCGTGTACCTGTTCGATATCCTCCTGCTCGGTGGACAAGCCATTAAAAACGGACTGTCCATGATTATGGAGAACCCCCACATTCTGAAGGTCAGGTGACTGTCTTGATTTCAACAAATGTGTGTGAGGAAGGAAGCGCTTGCTGAATCTTCTGATCTTCAGGTGGTTCACGACTGCCGCTGCATCGCCAGATGCCTGAGAGCGGAGTTTAAGGTCAACCTCACCAACGTCTTCGACACGCAGGTACGGGTCATGGGTCACAGACACGCCTGAAGGTGTTGAGCATCACTGAACACAGACTCAATTCAATACATATAATTTCAAAGCGGCTTCAGTGGTCAACAGGACAATAACAAGGTGCTTAAAGTGCTTGAAGTAAGTCCTGGAAAACCCTTAAACACATATTTATGAAAAGGTGTTTGAATTATTGAAAGGCAATATACACCAATCAGGCATAACATTGACTAATATTGTTGGTCCCCCTTTTGCTGACCTGTCTAGTGGAGTCCATGCCTCGACCCCTGAAGGTGTGCAGATGTTAGCAGCAGATCCTTTAAGATTTGAGATTCAAGAGTTTTATTTGTCACATACACAGTTATATACAGAATATACAACCGGCAGTGAAATGTAAACAGGTCCGCTCCATGGACAGTGCAAATTCAGTTAAAAACACAAGGGGGAAATTATAATAGAATTATAAATAAATCAAGTAGAAAAAAAATAAAAATAAAGTGGAATAAAATAAGTGAAGTAAACTGTGCAGTGAGTAAACTGTAGACTTATACATATGTGGTTAACAAATGTACAAAGAGTATAATGTGCAAACAGGTTTATAACAGGTTATTACACAGTAACAACGAGAACAGAAAGTGCAGTGCAATGTCAGTATGTCGATGTTTATCCTGAAGTGAAGTCACGTGATGTTAAGTTCAGGAGTCTGATGGCCTGGGGGAAGAAGCTCCTCCTGAGTCTCTCAGTTTTGGCCATCAGGCTTCGGAAGCGCTTACCAGATGGTAGCAGCGTGAAATGAGGGTTTGCAGGGTGATTAGAGTCCTTGATGATCTTAGTAGCTCTACCTTTGCAGCGTTTGGTGTAGACGTCCTGCAGAGACGGGAGAGCTGACCCTGAGATACGTTCGGATAAGCGCACTACTCTTTGCAGGGCTTTGCAGTCATGACTGGTGCTGTTCCCATACCACGCTGTGATGCACTGAGTTAATACACTTTCTATCGTCAACAGTATCATCAGCAAATTTGATGATAGAGGTGGAGCTGTGTGTGGACAAACAGTCATGTGTGTAGAGAGAGTAGAGCAGGGGACTCAGGACACAGCCCTGTGGAGCTCCCACACTCAGGGTGATGGAGGAGGAGGTGGACTGGCCTGCTCTCACCACCTGAGGCCTGCCAGTGAGGAAGTCCTCAATCCAGTGGCAGAGAGAAGAATTCAGGCCGAGATCCAGGAGTTTGGCGGTTAGCTTAATGGGAACTATGGTGTTAAAGGCTGAGCTATAGTCAATAAATGGCAGCCTTGCGTAGTTCCCACTTTTGCTGTCGATGTGAGTGAGGGAGGAGTGGAGGACATGAGAGATGGCATCTTCAGTCGATCTATTGGGACGATAGGCAAACTGAAGAGGGTCCAAAGTGTCAGGAATGTAGGCGCAAATGGTGTTTTTAATGAGTCTCTCAAAGACCTTCATGACTATATAGACGTGAGAGCCACTGGACGATAGTCATTTAGGCAAGAGGGTTTACTGTTCTTAGGGACAGGGATGATGGTGGATTTTTTTTTTTTTTTTTTTTTTTTTTTTTTTTTTTTTTTTTTTTGAAGGAGGTGGGGACCACAGATGTAGTGAGGGATTCATTAAAGATCGATGTAAACAACCCGGCGCGCTGATCGGCACAGGACCGCAGAACACAACCTGAAATACCATCCGGCCCGGCAGCTTTCCTGACGTCCACATGCTTGAGTGCCCTCCGAACTTCATCCTCTGAGACAGAGATCACGTGGTTGTTGCTGCTCTGAGTGATTCCCTCTGACGCGCCACTTGGCGGAGCCTTTGGATTTACCGGCATCGGCTGTTCTGTCCATCCGAAAAACAGCTGTGATGCCGTCGGAGAACTTCTGTGTCTGGGACCGCGGGCGTGAGCCATGTTTCAGACAAACAATAGATGTTACAGTCTCTCATGTCCTGTTGAAAAATTATCCTGGCTCTAAGATTGTTCAAGGATTGGACCTTTGCGAGCAGAATGCTCGGGAGAGGAGGGCTGAATGCCCTTTTCCTTAGTCTGTTACGGATACCAGCGTGTTTCCCACAGTGTTTCTTGATTCTTCACCGTCGACTCTGGCCATTGTTCAACTCGGCGTTCTGAAGGATCTCAGATGGCCACGGAGGATCGGTGAAAGTGTCCTGAAACAGTCCAGTGTAGAGGTAACCAATGTCCAAAAGAGTTTTGCTGTCATAGCAGATCAATGCAGATGATAAGTTTGTAAAAATTGAGAGCAAAATAAAGTAAAATGGTAAATAAAAGCACAGTCTTCGCGGAGCGACCTGAACGGCGACTGAACATGGCGGCGCCATCTTGGATGTCCTGTAAGTTGCGAGGTGGGGCCTCTATGGATCAGACTTGTTTGTTCAGCTCATCCCACAGATGCTCGATTGGATTGAGATCTGAGGAATTTGGAGGCCAAGTCAACACCTCAAACTCGTTGAGCTCCTCAAACCATTCCTGAACCATTTGTGCTTTGTGTCAGGAGCATTATCCTGCTGGAAGAGCCACAGCCACCAGGGAATACCGTTTCCATGAAAGGGTGTACATGGTCTCAACAATGCTTAGGTAGGTGGTACGTGTCAAAGTAACATCCACATGGATGGCAGGACCCAAGGTTTCCCAGCAGAACACTGCCTCCGCCGGCTTGCCTTCTTACCATAGTGCATCCTGGTGCCATGTGTTCCCCAGGTAAGCCACGCACCCGGCCATCCACGTGATGTAAAAACACATGATTCATCAGACCAGGCCACCTTCTTCCATTGTTCCGTGGTCCAGTTCTGATGCTCACGTGCCACTGTTGGTGCTTTTGGCGGTGGACAGGGGTCAGCATGGGCACCCTGACTGGTCAGCGGCTATGCCGCCCCATACACAACAAACTGAGATGCTCTGTGTATTCTGACACCTTTCTATCAGAGCCAGCATTAATTTCTTGAGCAGTTTGAGCTCCAGTAGCTTGTCTGTTTGATCGGACCACACGGGCCAGCCTTCTCTCCCCATGTGCATCAATGAGCCTTGGCCGTCCATGACCCTGTGGCCGGTTCTCCACTGTTCCTTCCTTGGAGCACTTTTGATAGATCCTGACCACTGCAGACCGGGAACACCCCACAAGAGCTGCGGTTTTGGAGATGCTCTGACCCAGTTGTCTAGCCATCACAATTTGTGGCCTTGTCAAACTTGCTCAAATCCTTACGCTTTCCCATTTTTCCTATTGAGGACAATATGTTCACTTGCTGCCTAATATATCCCACCCACTAACAGGAGCCGTGATGAAGAGATAATCCAGTGTTGTTCACTTCACCTGTCAAAGGTCATAATGTTATGCCTGATCGGTGTATGTAAAATGAGTTTAAGTTAATTGATAAAACAATCTTTTCTTAAAATGAACGCTGCAGCCCATCTGATATAGATGGAGCCGTTTCACATGGCTCTGAGTGTGATATTGCACATATAAATATCAAAGTATATGATACAGCTTTCATTCTTCAGCTCAGTCATGTTTGAGGGGATAAATCAGTTTGTCATGGTATCATTTCAATTGCTAGTCATGTGCTGCACTTTATTTGTACCATTTTGTTTTATTTGTTTATTTTTGTTTTTAGAGTTTGAAATGTAATGTGTATATTGTTTAAGGGAGATCTCTGATTGTAGTGCTTAAGTCATTTTACAGGATCTGTACGAACCCTGTCATCAGATATGAGACATTCACAAATTCAGTTCAAGTGTTTGTGTTCTCGTATCTGAACCGATATTGATTCTTTTTTTTTTTATTCCCGAAACCAATTATTTGCATGTTAATGTGCCCAAAAAACAATATTTGTTTTATTTCCATTTGACAATTATAGCAACAGCACTGAACCGAACAAAGTATTTTTAATTCTTTTTAAATACGATAATGTGTAATTTCACTCGCACACAAAACGCACTTCTACATCAATAAATGGAGTCTGAAAGAGAGCAAACATAACACATAGTGCACCGTCACTAAAGTGTCTTTTAAATAAAATATTTGATAAGGTAATTAATAGCACACAAAACAGATTTTAACAAAAGCATAAAACATTCTAAACCGCCTGATTAAAAACATCACTACTTTAGTGTAAATCTCTTTATATAACAACAACATTAATATTAACAACAGGCTAAATTAATTGAGAAAAATCTAATGTTTTCAGTAACACTAAGGTTTCATTTATTAACCTTAATTTAGTTAGTCTTTGTTAACGTTAGTTAAAGGTGCAATATATAAAAAATTCAGTGAAATATCCAAACCCCACTAGACCAGTGTTATATATTTTGTTCAGTCGAGTTCTCACAATATCCCAAATGTTTCCAACTATTTGTAAATCGTGAGTTTCTAATTTTACCCAATGAGCCGGGCCGTGTGAGGGCATGGCCTGTCGATGACATCATATCTGCGTTCGGTTTGCGGTGTTATTCTGCAGAAGCGCTTTACTCTCACTGCAGTGTGAACAAGTGTCACAGCAGCCGCGAGCGAACGCACAGAGTAACGTCATCACATCATTCTCAACACGCTCAGATGTGTCTAATATGATCAACAGAGCTGGGTTCCCTCATACTCATGACCGGAAAAGAGGAAACGGCGCCGCGACTGTGGCATAATAAAAGTCCCGCTGCTCGCGAGGCGTGTGTTGCGTTCATCTCATTAACAATCGCTCCAGCGGCCTCGCTCAGCTCCACAACACTCGGCCCTGCTCCGCTTCACACTACAGTAACGTTAATAATCACATCCATGAACATGATTCTATCCCGGTGAACGCATGTCCCAAGATTCTGTGCTCAAGCTTGGCGTCATCAAGCTACGTCTTTGTTTTGAATAGGCGACCTCTAGTGGACGGAAAAGTTACATAGTGCACCTTTAATGCAAATAAAGCAGTTTATTGTTTGTTCATGTTAGTTCACAGTGCATTAACTAATGCTACCAAATAGAACTTTTGATTTTAATAATGTATTACTAAATGCTGAAATTAACATTTAACAAAGATTAATAAATGCTGTTTGTTATTAGTTCATGTTGACTGATTTATTGTAAAGTGTTTTCATATGGAGAACATGACTCAATAACTCAATCGACTCCCCATGAATATAATCATTGGGTTAGAACTGCAGTTTTAAAGGCTAAAGAGTGAAGAGAACGCGCTGGAGTACACACACACATGCTGTCAGAAACCTAAACCGCAAGCACATCAGCGCACTGATCTCATCTGCCATTAGAATTATTAATAATCTAGATTATGAAATGCCACAGAGTTGATTCATTTCCACAAAGCTGTAATTATGAGGTTTATTAGTGAAATAAAGGTCATGTAGTAGATGCTGTTATGAGTGTTAGATGAGCTGTTGAAAGCTGCAAACATCTGATCATACGCTCTGTGTGTAAGGGTGTTATTGTCAGTTATGTATTAGTCAGTTATTGAACACTGTAGTTGACTTGTTGGTCCTACATGCAATTCTCAAAACACCCACAAGATGGCGGCATTTATCTGTGAATACGATATTACAAAACCGATACCTGGTTATCGGAAATGCTTAAAGATGGGAAAATCGATATATTTGTCGACCCCCATATCTGAATGTCTTTGCTGTTGTGGTGTTTCTCTGCTCCATCAGGTCGCTGATCTCATGCTCTTCTACAGCGAGACGGGCGGTTTCCTCCCGGACCGGGTCAGCAGTCTCCAAGAGCTGCTCCGCCTTCACCTCAAACTGCCCATCTCTGACCTCTCACCTCTCCAGGCCAAAGAACGCCACACCAAGGTCGGAAACACAGAATCATGTGTGAGCTGAGCAGTAGATGTGAATTTAAAGGTGTACTTCAGTCAAACGTGGCTGCCTTCGTGTTTGAAATCAGTGAAATCTAGAGAGAACAGAGGAGATGGGCTGTTGTCTTCACTTTTGCCAAATAGGTAGGAAAACTTCAACCCCCATAATGCACTGGACGTGCTGCCGTCTGAGGCCATGCCCATCACTCTGCTGTGGATAGAGCTGGGTGATGTGAAGATATGATCATATTATATATATATATATATATATATATAT
>CM031959.1:20681114-20688614 GCA_018749465.1 Paracanthobrama guichenoti | reverse complement strand
GCATCATAGAAAAGCCGTTGTATTTACACTGTTATCCATAAAAACACATTTTCACTGGACATACCAGCATAATGAAATCAAACTTTCCTCACGCTTTACACTGTTTCTGTGAAGCCTCATGTGTGTCTTCAGCCCTATTCGGAGGGGATTCGTTTTACCAGGCTAGATGCAGTTTTACCACAGGACGTCTGTAATCTCAATGGCCAGTACACACGGAATAAATCTCAGTAAAACTAGCAGAAGCTGGAGCAGTAACTCCATTTACGGACCATCGTCACCTCCCTGTGGTCATGTGTGCATTGTTGCTTCCTGATATCATGGACAAATGCGTATAATAATCTATATGTGACCCTGGGACCACAAAACCAGTCATAAGGGTCTTCTTTTTTTCTTTTTTTTTAATTGCTGAATAAATAATCTTTCCATTGATGTATGATTTGTTAGGACAATATTTGGCTGAACTATTTGAACTAATCTGGAATCTGAGGGAGCAAAAAAAAAGTTGTCCAAATGAAGTCCTTAGCAATGTCCTTTACGGAAGGACATTTACTAAATAGCTTCATGGGACATGATCTTAATATCCTGATGATTTTTGGCATAAAAGAAAAATGGATAATTTTGACACATACAATGTATTGTTGGCTATTGCCACAGATAAACCTGTGAGACGCAGCGCTGGTGTTGAGCTCCCGGGGCACATTCATCAAACTATTTATTAATTTAGAAACTGTATTAATTAAATTCTGTTTGGATTCTGTTGGTAATTGGCACTTACCTAAAGCTAAAAGAGCCTCTGACAAGTGCAGTCCATTCATCAACCCCATCAGCCCACAGGACAATCTGCATGTTTATATGGTGTTATACGCTGTTAAACTTATGTTCAATTCCTCACATAATACAAACCTGAATAACCGCTTTCTATAGTAATACCACAGTGAAATATCTTCTGTATCTGACACCTACACAAGTCTTCACCAGTTTCATCACCATCTGTACAAAAGGGGAAACTTGGGAATAATTGTGTGCAGTAATGTAAGCATGGACCATGTGACATATATTCTTGTTTTGTAAAGAAACGCTACAAAAGCAAACGTGTAATGCTCCTGTTTTCTCTAGGTCTGTATATTGTGTTTGTGTGAAACCTCTGCTGGTGTTAGAATGAGTTGATCTGAGACCTGATGAAGTGTTTCTGTGTGAAGCTGTAGCGATGGTAACCTGTAAGTGTGTGGTTTGTGCTGTTCTCTGAGCAGGAAGAGTCGGCACTGCCGCAGGAAGCAGAAGAGCTGCTGTCGGTGAGGCGGGAGCGGCGGGAATGGGCCACGCGTCACTATTCTCCGACCAACGGCGCTCTTCTGGATCGCTCCAGCTTCAAACCCTCTCCTCATGTCGACACACACACCCCGACTCTGCCGGTCCCGCGCTGATATCAGTGCTGTTGGTCTTCAGCGCTGCTCCTGGAGAGCCGCTGTCCTGCAGGGTTTGACCCTGGTCGGCACATCTCAAGCTGACGCCGGCCGCGTGTGAACTCCGCAGAGCACTGGGTCTCCAGGACTGCAGTTCATCCCATTTATCATATTTTATTATTTGAAAAATAATTAAATTTTGTGCGTTGACTTGTGTTGTAATTCATAAGGGTGTGTTCTGGACTCTTCTGTAATGTGAAGAGGATGTTCATTAAATGTAAAGCTCTTGTGTTGCTCGACTCCTGTGTGGTTCTTTCACAGGTTTGGAGCTTTTAATATGCAGGTATGTATGCTATCAATCCATAATTCTCCACATTTTGTATTTCCCACATTGACAGCAACTATATCTTATATAACACGGGCCTTACAATTCATGTACTTTGAAAATAATGTTTGTAAGCAATCACTGATTGAGAATGTATTCAAACCGCTGATTCTTTGACTGTATCTAGTTAGAATATTGTTTGTAGAGTTTTCATTAATGCTTACAGTACACAGATCTGGCGCTCCTGGTTTCTCCTGAACACACACATAACGACTCTCTTCAAGGCATTACCATGAGGGAAGAGGATATGAAATGCTGTGTTTTTTTTTTGTTTTTTTTTAAAGATATCACGGGTCAAGAAGTTACAGTGTCTCAATATGTTTTCTGAAGATTTAGGTTGTCGGCGGTATTCCAGTTCTGGAGGAAGTCACGTATATCTTTAAACGAGCCATGTAAATGGCAAAAACTGCACAAAAATGGCAGAGGAAATAAACAATGGCTGACTTCCTGTTGCGTTTATGACTTTGCTCCAAGATACATTTTTTTTTTTTTTTGGTAGGTATTGGCACATTACACGTATGTACCGAATATCGTACACGTACGTAAAACGTAACGGGAGGCGCACTCCATTGAAGTTTAATAGGTGGTGCTATCGAGCCATTTTGCCACAGATGCAAATTTTCACCAATTCTGACGTGTGTGCAAAGTTTCATGAGTTTTTGAGCATGTTTATGCCCTCAAAAAATGCAATTAATTTTGGAGAAGAAGCAGCAATTGGTGCTCAGGCTCAGGCCGTCATGACAGACGTGTTCAACAGCAGTTTGGCTTTAAAGGTTTCTTCAGATGCCATGTCGTTGGGCAAGCACTGATGTGTTTCACCTGATGCTTCACCGTCTTGTTTCTCTTCTCCTAAAGTGTTTTCTGTTAAAGGAGTGTGTCTATGGTCAGTCCATCAGTTCAGTCATCCGTCTCCTTCAGGCTGTCATCCCTCCTTTCACAGAGCTGTTGTTCCTCTGGCCTTTCAGACGGACGGCGAGAGAGACAGACCAAACTACAGCAATATTCACCGTTCACACTCATTCCTGATCATCTAAGTGTTAAACATAACTAGAAACATGTATTCATTATAAAATGCCCATGAGGTTAAAAGGCTTTTAAAGGGTGAAGGAATGATTTTGTTTCATTTCTCTCATATGGAGCTCATAACACAAGATATTGTGAAGAAACAGATCTACTCTCATTGACTCATTAAGCACAACTGATGTCAAAAGGACCCGGAAGCGTTTGACCAGACATTCTTCACAATATCTTCTGTTATGTTAAAGGAAGTCACAGAGGTTTGGAGCACATGATGACAGAATGAACGGCTCTTTGATTTACATGACAATCAGTTCCTCATTCAGCCGAGGGCTTCCAGACAGAGATGAACACACACACACACACACACACACAGATCTGAGCTGTGTTCACATGAACATCACTGAGAGCTGCTGTAGAGATGAACAACCACACATACCATTATGCATAGCTGATATTAAAAAAAAAATGGATGATTATTCATTTCCTGCAACTTAAAAAAAAAAACTAAATTTGTAATTATTGGACAAAAAAACTCTGCAAGTAGTAACCTAGAATACTGTCTAACACTCGATGGCTGCTCTGTCAAGTCCTCGTCGTCAGTGAGGAACCTGGGTGTGCTCTTTGATACCAATCTTTCATTTGAAAGCCGTGTTTCTAACATATGTAAGACTGCACTCTACCATCTTAAAAATATATCTAAATTACAGTACATGCTTTCAATGCAAAATGCTGAAAAGTTAATTCATGCGTTCATGACCTCAAGGCTAGATTACTAGGGCAACCACCCAGTAAAGCATTACAGTAATCTAGCCTTGAGGTCATGAACGCATGAATTAACTTTTCAGCATTTTGCATTGAAAGCATAAGTTATTGTGCATAAGCAGCCGTAATTTAGATATATTTTTAAGATGGTAGAATGCAGTTTTACAGATGTTAGAAACGTGGCTTTCAAATGAAAGATTGGTATCAAAGAGCACACCCAGGTTCCTAACTGACGACGCGGACTTGACAGAGCAGCCATCGAGTGTTAGACAGTATTCTAGGTTACTACTTGCAGAGTTTTTTGTCCAATAATTTAAAATTAATTTTTCTGAATTAAGTTGCAGGAAATTACTAGACATCCAATGTTTTATATCAGCTATGCATTCCGTCAATCTTGTGAATTGGTAAGTTTCGTCAGGGCGTGAAGAAATATAGAGCTGAGTATCGTCAGCATAACAATGAAAACTAACGCCATGCTTCCTAATGATATCTCCCAGTGGTAGCATGTACGGGGTGAAGAGCAACGGTCCTAGCACTGAGCCCTGCGGTGATCGGTGTGACATCTCTTCATTTACTGCTACAAACTGATAACGGTCAGATAAGTATGATTTAAACCATGCCAATGCAGTTCCACTAATGCCAACATAATTTTCGAGTCTATTCAAAAGAATGTTGTGGTCGATAGTATCGAATGTAGCGCTAAGATCGAGTAACACTAATAGAGAGATACAACCACGATCGGATGATAAGAGTAAATCATTTGTAACTCTGATGAGAGCAGTCTCAGTACTATGATACGGTCTAAATCCTGACTGGAAATCCTCACAGATACCATTTCTTTCTAAAAAGGAACATAATTGCGAAGACACTGCCTTTTCCAGTATTTTTGACAGAAAGGATAGATTTGATATCGGCCTATAATTGACTAATTCTGTAGGATCAAGTTGAGGTTTTTTAATAAGTGGTTTGATAATTAGCCAACTTAAATGTTTTCGGTACATATCCTAACAAAGATGAGTTCATGATATTAAGAAGAGGATCTATGACCTCTGGTAGCATCTCTTTTAATAGCCTAGTCGGTATAGGGTCAAGCATACATGCTTAAGTTTAGCCAATTCTTCCTCTCCAATAGCAGTGAATGAATGTAATCTTTTCTCAGTGACACAACAATGCTCTGTCTGATGTGACACTGTAGTAGACGGCTGCATGGTTATAATTTTCTTCCTAATATTGTCAATCTTACACGTAAAGAAGTTTATAAAGTCATTACTGCTGTGCTGTTTACAACCATGTGAAGTAGAAGCTTTATTTTTGGTTAACTTAGCCACTGTATCAAATAAATACCTAGGGTTGTGTTTGTTTTCTTCTAAGAGAGTCGAGAAATAAGCAGTCTAGCAGTTTTTACAGCCTTTCTGTATGCGATCATGCTCTCTTTCCATGAATTACGAAAAACCTCTAATTTTGTTTTCTTCCATCGGCGCTCCATTTTTCTGGCTGCTGTTTTAAGGGCCCGGGTGTGCTCGTTGTACCACGGCGTTGGACTATTTTCTTTAATCTTCTTTAGGCGCCGAGGAGCAACTGTGTCTAAAGTGCTGGAAAAAAGAGAGTCAATAGTTTCTGTTGCAAAATCGAGTTCCTCTAGGCTATCTGGGATGCTGAGGAGATGAAACTGATGAGGAAGATTATTTACAAAGCAATCTTTAGTGGCGGCAGTGATAGTTCTGCCATATTTGAAGTGAGGGGACGGCTTTGCAGCCTTAGCTAAATTAAGTATACATGATACTAGGTAATGATCTGAGATGTTGTCGCTCTGCTGCAGAATTTCAACGGTATCAACATTTATTCCATGTGACAGTATTAGGTCTAGAGTATGATTAATTTGATGAGTGGGTCCTGACACGTGTTGCCTTACTCCAATAGAGTTTAGAATGTCTCTAAATGCTAATCCCAATGCGTCTTTTTCATTGTCTACATGGATATTAAAAGTACAGCCAGTACTAACTCGGATAGAAAGTCAGCAAATTCTTTGATAAAGTCTGTATTGTGCCCTGGTGGCCTGTATACAGTAGCCAGCACAAATGTCAAACTGGATTTATCAATTACACTACATAGCGCTACATAAAGCACCAAAACTTCAAAAGAATTATATTTGAAACTAGACTTCTAAGTAATACTGAAGATATTATTATATTACAGCAACCCCTCCCCCTTTACCTTTCAGACGTGGCTCGTGTTTATAACAATAATCTTGTGGGGTGGACTCATTTAAAGTAATGTAGTCGTCAGGTTTTAGCCAGATTTCTGTCAAACACAGCACATCTAGATTATTATCTGTAATTATATCATTAACAGTAAGTGCTTTTGGGGAAAGGGATCGAATATTCAGCAACCCGAGCTTTATCCTTTGATCATCTGTATTATATCTGTTGTTTATTTGTTTGACATCAATTACGTTTTTACTGTTGAATGGTCTTGATGGTTTTTTGTATTTACTAATTCGGGGAACAGACACAGTCTCTATGTGATAATATCTAGGTGAAAGAGTCTCTATGTGTTGGGATTTATCTGACTTCTGTAACGGGAGACAGCTAGCAGACGGTCGGGTAAGCCAGTCCATCTGCTTCCTGACCTGGGCCCCAGTTAGTCAAGGTTTAGCTTTAAGACTATATGCCAAATTACTAGAGAGAACAGCAGCACCACTCCAAGAAGGATGGATGCCGTCCCTCTTCAACAGGTCAGGTCTGCCCCAAAAGCTTTTCCAATTGTCTATGAACCCTATGTTATTTTGTGGACACCACTTAGACAACCAGCCATTGAGTGATGATAGTCTGCTAAGTATCTCATCACTCCTTTTAACAGGGAGCGGACCAGAACAAAAAACTGCATCTGCCATCGTACTTGCGAGTTCACACATCTCTTTAATGTTAATTTTGGTGATCTCCGACTGGCGAAGTCGAACATCGTTAGTGCCAACGTAAATAATAATCTTAGAGAATTTACGATTAGCTTTAGCCAGCACTTTTAAATTTGGTTTGATGTCAGGCGCTCTGGCTCCCGGTAAACATGTGACTATGGTGGCTGGTGTCTCTATTTTCATGTTCTGTGTAATAGAATCACCAATAACTAGGGCACTTTTAACAGGATTCTCAGTGGGTGCGTCACTGAGTGGGGAGAACCTGTTTGATGTTCTAATCGGAATGGAAGAGTGGTTTTTTGATCCCTGACTATGCCGCCTCACCGTTACCCAATGCCCTGCTGTATGGGCTCTACAGCCGGAACCGAACAATGTACAACGTTCACTAAGCTAGTTGCATCCAAAGCAGTGTCTAAAGCTGTTACTTTCTCACTACTCTCAAATAAAGTCTGGCTGCTGTCTCTAATTCTGATATCTTCTCCGTCAGCCTGACTATCTCCTTACATTTATCACATGTGAAGCCCTTCTCGCCAACGGAGACAGATACATTAAACATGAAACATGCGGTGCAAGTGACAATAACTGGAGAAGAAGACATGACTTACTGTATTTGTTGATTAATCCATTAATATAAAGTTGTTTGATTAAGTCTATTTACTAATCCAACTCACCACAGTTGTTTAATGAACTCAGAAAACAGGAAACCCGGGTGCAGAGATGGCAAGCTAACAGGCTAGCGAAAAGCTAACGTGTGATAGTGATTTAGATTAAAAGCTAGTGATGTCAGATTTAATGTGGTAGGCAATGTTAGACAATATATGAAGATGAGTAAGTTATAATTAGCAGTTTAAACAACAGAGAATGATATCAAATAAAAATTCCAAAAGAGCAGAGCAGAGCACATGCGAGCACAACAGCAAACACTTTACATTTCACTGCCGGTTGTATATTCTGTATATAACTGTGTATGTGACAAATAAAACTCTTGAATCTTAAACAGGGTAGACAGGAGCAAT